>JARUPY010000179.1:0-118786 GCA_029817715.1 Melastoma dodecandrum
TAGGGGGATGCGTGGCAATGGGATAGTAATGTCCATGATTTCAGATTCCGGCACACATTTCCTGATCACCTGATCTGCACACTTTTTAAACAGAAATGGTTCGTGCCCAAAAGTTAGTGACGAACGTTATGAAGAAACCGTTTCCGCCTTGTGTGCATTGAAATCCTCAGGAATAAATTCCGACACAATGAAGTTTACAAAATCAGCATACCAAGGCACGCTCACATCAACAGACAACAAACACTCATCAGGAAAGAACTCATTGATGCAAACCTTGTCTCGAATCACATTTTCATTTTCTAACCTAGACAAGTGGATCTGCTATCTGATTTTCAGTCCCTTTCCTATCTCAGATCTCTAAGTCAAATTCTTGTAATAATAAGCACCCAACGAATCAGCCTAGGCTTAGCGTCCTTTTTCTCAATCAAGTATTTTATCGCCGAGTGATCCGTAAAACACTATTATCTTAGATCCCACCAGATAACTGCGAAATTTATCAAATGCAAAAAACACGACGGCTAACAATTCTTTTCTCAGTCGTGGGTGTAATTAACATGGGGCATCATCTAAGGTTCCTGCTGGCATAGTATATAAACCCGAAAAATCTTATTCTACCCTCTGGCCTAATGCGCCTCCTAACTGCATAGTCGCAAGCAATCACACATCAACTCAAAGGGCAAATTCCCCAATCATGTGCTATGACTATGGGAGCATATACTAACCTCTTCTTAAGTTCAGTAAAAGGCAGAAAGGCCTTTAGCATCGAATACAAAGGGAACATCCTTCTCTAACAAATTGGCACAGTAGGCTTCGTGGATCTTGGAGAAATCCTTGATGAACCTTCGTGTAGAAAAACCAGCATGTCCGAGGAAGCTGCCGGAATCCGCTTATTCAACACTGAAGAGGGTGGGGTAACTTCTCAATCAGTCTCTATACTTTGTGCCCCTGGGGTTTCCCCCTACTTCAATGCCCTTGCTGGAGATCCCGGTGACCTAAAAAAAACAATGCCATCACGAACCATACAACTGGTCATTTCTCTTCTCTCTCTCCCTCCCTCTCCCCAGTTTTAGGATTAGGTTAGCATCCTCACAATCGTTATTAAGAAACCTTAGTTGAGGTTCGACAGGCAATCCCGCATACGATGCAAACCCAAAAACAGAAAAATCATCCAGTGAAGACCCTCCAAACCATTTTCAATCATATCAGAGAAATATGGCCATCATGCATCATTGAAAAGTCGCAGGTTGCATATACACAATCCTAATTGGCAAAGTGCGGCGAAACGCAAAGTGTACGCAGAATCGACATGTTGAACGTTGTCTTTTCTTGGTCCTCCGTAGGCAAAATCAAAATTTGATTGTTACCCGGAGGTATCCATCCAAGAGAGCAATAAGATAATCCTTACCACGCCAATCGATCAATGCATCTGATCAACTAAAGGATAGAGGAAAATGGTCTTTCCTGGTGGCCTTGTTTTCAGTTTGCGGATTAATCACATGCAAAGTGCTCTCCCACCCGGTTATAGTAACGTATGTCGGAAAATTCAATTGCATTCTTCTCGTCTAGCTATTGACCACCGTTCATCCCTCCCCCTCCTGTTCATTCGGGACGCACATATCTCGCCACAGGGCTAACCCACGAACTCTGTCAGAGATCGGGTAAATAATAATACCTGCATCTAGCCACTTGGATGATCTCTTTCTTTCACCACTGTCCTTCATGATTCGATTGAGTCGCTTCTGAGCCTCAACTGAAGACCTTATGATCATCCTCGCTGCAAAATCTTGTGCATACATACCGCCGACGGTACAGATTCCTCGAATATCCGCTAATAGTCCATCCCAATGCATTCTTGTGTGCCATTTAAGGATCCCTCTAAGCAATTGGGGGGCGGATAGTGGGGGGGGGGGGGGGGGGGGGGGGGGGGGGAGGGAGGGGGTCGGGGGGGGGGGGGGGGGGGGGGGGTGGGGGGGGGGGGGGGGGGGGGGGGGGGAGTGGGGGTGGGGGGGGGGGGGTCGCGGGTGGGGGGGGGTGGGTGGGGGGGGGGTCTCCTCGGGGGGGGGGGGGGGGGGGGGGGGGGGGGGGGGTCTATCTAGCCTGTCCTGGGAAGGATGGTGTGGCGAGATGAATTAATTCACAGGTAAAGTATTTTGATGGTCCGAGGTATTGTCGACGCATAGTGACTTTTTGTAAAGAAAGTTGATCCCGGGGAGTTGCTTGAGCTTGTTCTAAAAGGTGTGTAGTTGGGTGTGTACCTCAATTGGAAGGTCGCAACGTGCGGTGGGGGGGGGGGAGGGGGGGGGGGGGGGGGGGGGGGGGGGGGGGTTGATGGGGGGTGTGGGTGGGGGGGGGGGGTTGGGGGGGGGGGGGGGGGGGAGGTGTGGGGGGGGGGTGGGGGGGGGGGGGGTTGGGGTGGGGGGGGGGGGGTGGGTTTGGGTTGGGGGGTGGGGGGGGGGGCGGTTCTGGGGGGTGGGGGGTGGGGTGGTGGGGGCTCGTTCGGGGTGTGTCGGGTGGTGGGGTGTGGGTTCAGTGGCCGCTCTAGGGGCGGGTCAAATTGTTGAAAGGGTCCGTTCTGTGTGAATAACGCTAGGGCTAACCTGTGGGTGTCCACAATCGGGTGTCGGTGGGCCTCTCTCCCCCCGGTCGGAGGGGGGGGGGGGGGGGGGGGTGTCGCTTCATCTTCCTGAGATACCTTCATCACCAAAGAGGGGGAAAAACTTGGAAGTTCACCTATCAAACAATGTCCATTAGTGAGGTGGGTGGGGGGGGGGGCTGTCCGGAAACAATCACCTGGCGTCGAATTTTATCCAGAAGTGCCAATTTAACACCACGATTTATAAACGATAAATATGAACTCCCTGAATCTGTTGACAACGGATTGTCAACTCTTACCCCTTCTGCACATCGATTAGATGCCCATATTCCCTGTGTGCTAAAAAAACCCAAAACTGGACTGACCAAGGATGAATAGGTAATCCATCCGTTGTCCATCCCAATCAAATTTATAATAAGTCCTAACAACCTCGTTCTAAAAGTCAGCCGGAAAAATAAATTTATCTACTTTGACAAGTACATCCTCAATAATCCCTTTCGGGTACTGGAATTGTGATCTATCGGCTAACTAAAGGGTACACCAGATGTAGGTCTTTTAACCTCCCCCAAAACCTAGCTTCTTTATACACCGAAAAAGGCATCAGATTTAGTGCTCGCACACCTTCAAGGTCGCAAAGAGCTTTACCTGAGAATGCTGTTCCAATATGTGCATGGGAAATGATGAAGCTATACCTGGGTCCTTTAGCTTCGGTGGTATCACATTCTTCTTGAAGGATGGCACTACACTCCTTCGGCTAAAGCGTTTTTAAACCTGTCTCAAAAAATCGCTCCTCAACCACGCTTGAAACCTCCGTTTCTTCAGAGAGTACGTCCTTCATGGAAACTTGACGTAACTAGGCATTGCTGACTCCAAAGCTTCTCGTTCTGCAAAAGGTGATATTAATGTGTAGACTTCTTAAATACATCGAGGAGAAACTTACGGAACTTGAGCATCCTCGTTTTGCTTTCCGGGCTCTCTGTGAGAAACGGAAGCTTCGAGATGTACCGATTTCCTTCCCCGGTTTCATCTTTTCTCCTCTTTCCTCCATACTTTTTCTTTCTTTTTCCCCTTTGTCCTGCAGCAGGGAGTTCATAGTTAGAATGTAAAGGGCTAGTCCTGAGATTATCTTACTGAGTTATCCTCCACTGGACCTGGATCCACTGCTTTCCTTCTTAGCCTCGGCTTACCTCTGAGCCATCAAGTGACTCGGTCCGTTCCTTAGCAGTCAACGGCATCTTGGCTTGCTCTCCCCATGGATTGATTTTCCATATTGCTCGGGAGAGTTTCCATAGGCTCCTCGAATTCACCCTACACCGCCATTGATGGCCAGCTGGCTAACTTTGGTTCTCCAGGTTCCGAATCGACGCTGCTTTGAGGGTATCTTCATCAAAGCGTCTTTGAGTTCGCCATGTATTTGAGCATCCAATCTCTTATCGAAGTGCTTCCGGCTTCATTTTCCGAGGCTTCTGCTTGTGCTATGCGGATACTGAGGCGCTGGTGCTGGTGGTCTCGACATACCAGGCGGAGGTGCCTGTGCTCTCCAAGAAAAGTTCGGGTGATTCCTCCACCCTGGGTTTATACGTATTTGAGTACAGGGTTGTTGCTCTGGTTTCCAACAAAGTTGGCTTCCTCCATGCTCATGGTGGCAAACTGATCTGTAAGATGCGCTCCTCCGCAAATCTGACAACCCTGCTGGTTGCTCTGAACCGAAACTAACGTTCGCTTCCTCAAATTTCTTAGTGAGAGCGGCTAGTTGTGCTTGAATTGAGGTAAGGTATCCAATTCAAAGACGCCCAGCGGCTTCCTTCTGTTCATACGCTCCGAATTCTGGTTCGGCAGACAAGTTTTCCTCATCGTCTCAAGGAGCTCCAGTCCTTCCACATAGGACTTCCTCAAGAAGGATCCTCCTGATGCCAATTTACATCCTTCCTGGATGAGTCCGTGAGTCCATTATAGAATGCCTCAAGCTGTCTCCATCCAGGCAGATCATGGTATGGGGCACTGTATCAGCAGATTCTTGAAATCGCTCCCATGCCTCCACGAAAGTTTCATCGCTGTCCTGTCGGAACGTGGTAATCTCGTTCCTCATCTGAGATAACTTCGAGGGAGGATAATACTGATCCAGGAAGGCCTCCTCCATCTGTGCCCCACGTCGATATTGAATTCACTGGGAGTGAATTGAACCACGCCCAGGCCTTGTCCTTTAGGGAAAAATATGAACAGCTTCAGCCTGACTGCATCTTGGGACACTCCGTTCTGCCTGAAAGTGTCGCATATGCTGAAGAAACTTACTCAGATGCTCGTGCGGATCCTCCATTGGTGTTCCTCTGAACTGGACTGTATTCTGAATCATCTGCATCACCGATGTCTTGATCTCGTAAGCACGAGCTGCGATGGGCGGTGGAGCTATGCATGACCGGTGAGCGAAAGTTCTGGCCGATGTGAAGTTCATCATCGGCCTGTTATCGACATCGGGGACTAGGTTTCCGTCGATCTGATTTCTGTTGACCTCGTCGGCCATAGCTGCTCGCTGTGCTCTCAACCTCTGCCGAAAGGTGCGCTAGATTTCTGGGTCCACTGGAGTCAAATTAGCTCCTTGACTCCGTAGCATAAACTGAAATATAATATAAAGGAAAACAAAAACTTGAACGTCAAACAATTATCGAAAATAGAGGTAAAAAGACAACTAAACGAAAACTGGCTCCCCGGCAGCGGCGCCAAAATTTGGTGCGCGTCGTCAACAGCAACAAAAATAAATCCTCGTTCACACAAACTAAGCATTAAGGGCAAGCAAGGGTCGATCCCACAGAGAATCAGTATCAATTAAGTCTTGTAACGTCAAATTACGATAACCAAATTCAAGGTCAAGTGAACAAATTAAGTGATGAGAATTAAACTAACAGCAAAGTGAATCGAATTACCAATACAGAATTGAAAGATCAAGGACTACCGATTTCCCCTCATGACTTATGCTCTCAGTATCCCCTCTTCTTATGACTATTGAATTTCATCTGTTGTTAACTGTAGGCCGCTAATCTCTCCCCATACCCCTCTCGGATATCCGGGAACGTACCCCCATGTATCAAATTCTCTACTCTATGTCTAGGCAAAGAACTAGTGGAGGCCCTTTACGAATTAACCCAATTTTGATTACCCAAGGTGCACGGTATTTCTACTCTCACACTAAAACCCGGTCTCTCGACTCAGAAGGTTCCTTAGGTTATCCTAATCCCGATCTGACCTAGGCTACCCTCTCGAGTCTCCCTAGGTGATCAAATCAATATCAACAGTTGATCAGGCTGCTAATACGCATTAAACACGGAATTGGATAAACAACCGATGGAAATTCAAATCATAATAAAGAAAGGTTCAACAAGTACAAAAGAACACGAGGTTCCATCGTCGTCCTAGAACAAAGAAATTAGTTCATAGCGATGCAACACGAAAGCCAGATCAAAGATGAAAGCATAATTGAAATCTAAAGACAAAAGGGAAAAGAATTTGCAATTCTCCGCCGGCACCAATCTCCTGTCACGAGCTTTTTGCCGTCAAAAGAAAAACCAATTCCCACCACACCAACCCTAGTACGCCTTAAGCTTGAGTATTTATACTAGGGAATAACTAAAGTACCTAAATAGAAATAAAGAAAGAATCTAAGAATTCGAAGGGGAGGAGATTTTCTGGTTCTGCCGCAGCTGCGAGGAAATCTTCCGCAGCTGCGAACTTCAATGTGGTGTGCTCCATTTGGCTTCTTCGCAGCTGTGAGGAAATCTTCCGCAGCTGCGGATGTCTCTGTGGTTGCGAACTTCCTCTTGCCCGCAGCTGCGTCGGGACTCTCCGCAGCTGCGGAGGAAACTGTGGTCGCACTCCTCGCTTCCTTCTCACAACTCTTCCTTCCTCTCTTCGTTTTTCCTCATTTCATCTTCAATTCCCTACACGAACAATAACGAACATGAGGTAACACAATTCAGCTTGAAACATCCGATCTAAACACCTAGAACGACGGAACTAACTCAAATCAAGGCACAAATGTGATCATTTAACTCTACTTTCGTAGAGTTATCAGTGGACATAGACGTCGTGGAGTATGTGAAGGGGTAACCTCTGACATGCGACGAATTAGTAAAAAAGAACTTTCGGGCTAAAGCATCTCTAAAACTCAGGAAGAAAGAAAATACTCATTCGATGAGTGGAAAGCGGACGAGATCTTTGAGTTTATGCCCCAAAAATAGGCAGATTCGACTGAAATTAGACCATAGAATTCCTCGTACTGAATAGAGAAAAGTCGAGGAACTTCTGTAAATGGCATGGGTCTTTCACCAGCAATAGACTGCATCCACGCTTAGAAACTTGGTGCAAAGGACCTTATTGAGTCTAAGGAGCTACGCTTCCTAGATTCACAGGATCAGAACGTTAACAGAGTCACATCCCTTTGATGATTTAATCGATGTGAATTCCTTTGAACATTAATTGTCTAAACCACTTCTCCCTTCGTTAATGCAGGAAGGGAAAGATCAATCACCTGAGATCGGTGAGACACTCATAGCCAACATGCTGTTCAAGCGGCTTGTGAGCAAAGGAATTTTATAGTGCCCTGCTGATTTAAAGGGGATGCGACACGGTCATTGCCGCTGGCACATGGATTCCTCGCACACCACCGATTAAGTGCCATTCCTTCAGGAAATACTTGCTAAACGAAAGAAAAGCTGGCTAGTACGACCTCAATCGCCTTGAAGAGATGGCGGTAGGAATTTCATAATGGTCCGAGAGTATACCAACATGGGGATAAGCACTCGGAACAAACGAGTCATCCACATAAGGAAAACAAAGGGCTTTGTACTCTAGAAGAGCTCATGCAACAGCTACTCGAAGGAGAAAGCGAATCTGGGCGAAAAGAAACCCACACAAAAAGGGTCCCCAGGCGGTAGGCCTCAGATCGCCTCGGACCTCAACAGGAGAAAAAAAGTCCAGAACGACAAAACCACCCTCGAAGCAATGAAGAAGTAATGAGAAAGGGCACCACAATTGCTCAGTTTCTAACAGCTGACATGCTTTGCGTAAGGTGCAAAACCGATAGCAGCTCACAAACTGCTCATCACCCACATGTGTCATATCTACTGCAACCAATACTTTTTGCTTCTAGCTGGATTAGCAATCCGATGGCCTAGATCCAGTTAGAAAAGGTCGATCCTCCGTCAGGTAACCTGTACTGACTCCGAATTCACTCATTAATCGGAGACATTCACCTAAAAAGGATTTCAAAAGAGGTTATGACCCACATAGAAGAGGAGTTTGTTCAGGTTGATAATCACCTGCAACCCCTCGAGAAATTCACGCTTTATCCGTGTACCCGTCCTTCCAAATAATAGGACAACGACAGAAAATGGGCAAGGGAGCGCAACCTCAGGTGCCCACTTCGAGAAAACCAGGAAACCGCAGAGAAAGAAGGGCGCGACGTGCCGCAGAGAAACGTGCTAAGCCAGGTGCTAAGCCACCGAGCGAAAGTGACCTCGCATCCAATTCGCTGAGCGACTATAACTCCACTTCAATCCGGGACTCAACCCAAAGCGAATGAAGCTCCTTGCAATGTCCTTATTCTACCGGCTGAATTTTCCAAGAAGGAAGACAGTCAAACCAAAAGGTAAGCTAATTCCATCCTCTAAATTTAACATTCCAACTGAAATACCACGGAATTTTCCACATAAGTGGTTTACAGAGCCCACTATGGCGATGGCGGAATTCCCCTCCATATTCGAGGTGACAATCAATAATGTGGGTGGTATGCCGAGTTCTCATCGATAATGGGGCGGACCATCAACCTACTACCCTTGAAGCTTACAAAAGCTTAGGGAATGACATAGCTGAGCTTGGAAAAACTGACGTAAGAGTCAGTGGGTTCAATGGGAATTACCTTCCTCTTGCTTGGGAGTAGATTCTGCTAAACTCCGAGTAGGAACGCATGAAAAGAAGACGGCTTTCTTTGTTATAGACATAAAGCCCTCCTTTAATGCTTTGCTTTGCAAGGGATTGGCTCCATAAAGCATGTGCCATACCCTCTACTCTTCACCAAGAACTTCTAACTGTGGGGAAAACACGGTTTGGAAGTCGTTTCTGGCGAAGCCGAAACGAGAAATCTAACATACCTTATGTCTGCGCAGGAGCAGTTAAACAGGTGAAGGACATGACCTTAAAGCAGATATATGCTATGGGAGACCCAAACGTTGGCCCTATAAGTAACACAGGCTATGAGTTCCTGGTCTCATACGACGAACACACCCGTGGTCACCACCTCAAAGCCCAATTATTCCGACAGGGTGTGGCGATGAGTTACAGCTCGAAGCCAAAGCAAGATCTCACTCCACTAGAGAAAGATATGCATGAAGCTGGGATAAGGGATGACAACAGCACTTAGCAAACTGAGACGGACTTGGTTCTCGAAAGACTCCTCAACCCATCCTCATCCAATGGAGAGTGAGCAAACCGATCCAGTAACTGATGTCCTAGAAAGATTAGCTAAATATAGGACATCTAGAATAAATGAGACTCGGTGTAACTCGTCTCTCCAGCATGCCAGGACATGCTAAGTATTTATTCAAATAATAAAGAAATCCCTAATACTTCTGTTACCCCTTGTGATCCGTTGAAAGAAATAAACTTCGGAACGGTTGACTCCCCACGTATTACATATCTCAGTTCGCTCACGAAAGAAATCAGCGAAGTCCTTCACAGTTATAAGGATTGCTTCGCTTGGGAATACACCGAGATGCCAGGTCTCAACCGGGATTTAGTCGAGCATCCGACTCCCAACATACGGAAACGTCAAACCCGTGAAACAAACCCCGCGGAGGATGTCGCAGGAAGTAGCCCAAATGGTCTATGATGAGATTAAGAAGTTCTTCAAAGTCGGATACATAAGAACGGCTAAGTACGTCGACTGGATCTCCAGCATAGTGTCGGTCGTCAAGAAAAATGGAAAGATCAGAGTCTGCATGGACTTCGGTGATCTGAATAATGCAACACCTAAAGACGAATACCTCATGCCTGTCGTTGATGGTCTCATAGACACGAGCTAGTGTCCTTTATGGACGGGTATTCTGGGTATAATCAAATTTTCATTGTTGAGGAAGACGTTCATAAAATTGCATTCCGATGCCCATTAGGAATATTCGAATGGGTAGTAATGCCTTTCGGGTTGAAGAATGCAGGGAGCCACCTACCAGAAAGCGATGAACATAATCTTTGCCTCACTGATAGGAAAGACAATTGAGGTATATATAGATGACGTTGTGGTGAAATCTAAAAAAGAGACAGGACCATTCTTCTCATTTAAGCGAAGCATTTGAAAAGATGCGAAAGCACAAAGCTTCAAACTCAATCCACTAAAATATGCCTTTGGAGTACAAAAGGGACAGTTTCTTGGTTTCCTTGTGCACCAACGAGGAATCGAAGTAAACCGCGCCATTCAAAATCTTCCAGCTCCACAGAGCAACAAGGAACTTCAAGCCTTCCTCGGCAGGGTAAATTATATCCGCCGATTTATAGCCAATGTCGCATCTTAGACAAGTGCCTTCTCGACAATCCTCAGAGGAAAACAGAAGGGACAGATAAACTGGACATCATAACATGAGCGAGTGTTCCAGAATTTTAAAGACTACCTAGTCAATCCGCCTATGCTGGCACGACCAACTGCGGACCAACCGTGCATTCCGTACGTAGCAGCATACCAGTCCATTATTGAATTAATACTAGCACAAGAGCACGACGAAGTGGGCTATTTATTATCCGCCGCGCCTACTCACAGAAACAGAACAAAGATACACCTCAACTGAAAAAATCTACCTGGCGGTGTATTATTCAATAATGAAATTAAGACACTGTATCGGGTCTAACGATGTGTACATCGTCTCCAAGACCCTGGTTACCAAAGTGTTATTTGACAATCCCTTACTTACGGGAATGATAGGCAAGTGGAGCCTAGTGCTCTCGGCCTATAATATCTGTCATAAACTGCAAACCTCAGTCAAAGGCTATGCTTTAGCCGAATTCATAACTCATTATAGTGAGGGAAATCTCGATTCCACACTCGTGGAAGATAGCCTGAGCGAAGGGTGGACCGTTTGGTTTGATGGGTCCTCTAACAAATTCGGAGCTGACGTGGGCGTCTTTATTTGGACACCATGGAAAGCAGATACCAGAGTGGCTTGTCACATCAACGGGAAAGTTGCTAACAATGAGGCAGAGTATGAAGCCTTGATTTTAGCCTTGCAGTTGCTACTAGAATGGAGGATTGAATTCGTAAAAATATGCGACGACTCCCAACTAGTAATTCAACCAACTCCTTGACCAGAGTGAGTGCCACTCACCCAATATTGGTAAATACCTGCACAAGGCAAAGGAATTCTTCTCAAAGTTATACAAAGTCGAAGTAGTCCATGTAAAAAGAGACAACAACTAGGAGGCTAATCACTTAGCACAGTGTGCTTCTGGGTTGATTAGTGACTTGGAGACATCCAAGAGCAAAGCAACGTTGTTTGTAAGCAAACGACCAGAGTTCCACAATGATGGTGACGAGAAAACTAAAGAGGTCCACACCGCCAACTTGTTCGAACAGAAAGAGGACCGGCGAGAACCAATACGACAATTCCTCATGGATATCGGTACAAAAGTTGAAAGGAGAATTCGAGTGATCGCTAGACACTATGTACTCCTCGACAACACTCTTTATAGAAAAACCAATGAAGGCGTGCTTCTGAGACGAAGTCATTCCAATCATGATGGAAACACATGAGGGATTGTGCGGAGCACATCAAGCCGGAATTAAAATGAGCTGGTCGATCAAAAGACACGGTTTCTGCTGGCCGTCAATGGTCAAGAATTGCATTGAGATAGCTCGAGCCTGTCAGGCTTGCAACAATGTGTGCTAGTGAAACGAACCCCCACAACGGATATGAATATCGTAATAAAACCATGGCCTTTCAGGACATGGGCGTTAGACATCATGGGAGAAATGCACCCTCACTCAACCAGAGGAGACGCTTATATACTTGTTGCCACCGACCATTTCAATGGGTCGAGGCGGCAGCGTACAAGTTAATTAACCAGAAGGACGTGATCCAATTCATTAAAGACTTCATTATCTATCGATATGGAGTACCTCAAAGCATCGTTGTAGAAAATGCAAGAGTATTCAACGGCGAGCTTATGAATGAATTTGCCGAGAATTTTGGGTTCAAAGTACTCAACTCAACTCCGTACTATGCTTAGTCAAACGCGCAAGCAGATGCCTATAACAAACTCATCAAACGAGTGATACAAAGGACGATTGGAAATAACCCACGAACATGGCATGCCCTGCTCCAAGAGACATTATGGGCGCTCCGGGTTACCAAAAAGGAAAGCACAGGTGTCGCCCCGTTTAGCCTTGTCTACGGCCATGATGCTATGCTCCTAATAAAAGTGCGGTACGAATCGCTCAGACTCCTCAAGCATTTGGGAGAATACGAAGAGTATGATGAGGACATGAATGTTGAACAAGAAAACCTGAAAACCACCAGGATCAATGTGCTCAACCATCTAGAAGCTCATAAAAGAAACATCGCCCGCTACTATAACAAGAAAGTAGTTCCTCGATCATTAGCGTTGGTGATCTCATATGGAAACTACGATTACCCGAAGGAGTTCGGGGCTATTTCCAAGGGAAATGGATACCAAACTGGGAAGGCCCTTTCCAGGTAGTTGAGTCCCATCTTGGGAACTCATATCGCCTAGGGGGCTTGATGGGTCGCTACATGAACTTATGATCAATGGCAAATACTTGAAAGAGTATAGGCTAACGATGTGGGAAGCACACAAAGGTGTCATTTCAAAGCGTTTCCGTACCCTGTAGGACAAAACACAAACGTAGGAAAAAGTAAAATACGAGGCAATGAATACAACATGAGTTTCTGCCGGTCCTTCACACCAGCTACCATGATTTCTTTCGCCTCGAAATCAAGGGCCTTGCCCCAATCCCTCTCATACGCCGCCTTTTCATGGTCATGGGTTGCACGTTCAGTCGCCTCGTTCGCACGAGCAAGGTCCGTATAGCAACTTGTGGCTCCTCCTTCCGCTCAGAAGGGCAGCTTTCTTGCCAAAGAGCTAGGCTATCTGAGCAGAAGATGGATGCGGTTGCAATAGAGCAGTCTCCCTCTTCTTTTGCTTCGTTTTCAGCGTGAGAGCCTTGCGTTGCTCGTCCCACGAGCACCAGCAAGATCGCCGGAGGAGGGTAATCAGGGTCGTCAGTTCTAACGTACCAGCACCCGCTCGCTCCAGCTCACTCACCACGGACAGCAGCTCGCCAAAGTCACCCTCAGTAGCAATCTTACGCTCGAGGAGGACAATGGTAGAGGCGAACAAGGAATGCAGAGGCTGTCACAAAGACTCCTGAGTTAGGTGCAAAGTCAAAGAAAAAGACAAACAAAGGTTTTCTCAAGTCACTCACCAAGGTCGTCAGCGCCTGTGAGCCTTGGGGAGCTTCCGTCGTCTCGACCAGGGGGGCTCTTATCGCCTCACCTTCATGTGGTTCCCTCGCGTTACCTGAGGGTAAGTTCGCTATTCACCCCGGGAAGGTCTCAATCGCCTGACCCTGGAAGACTCCCGTCGCTTCGCCTAGAAATGCCTGGGCGGCGGTGACATTGCTCCAAGAGGCACCGGCCTCGAGGATCGAAGGAGGAGGCAGAGCATCACCCACCACTTCACTGGGGGGCTACTCCAACTCCGGATTGACTGGCTGGCGATGGCCGCCTAACAACGAGGAGAGGGTGATGTCATTCGGGACATCATCAATGTCCATGGGATCGGAAGCGGCGACACCTTGATAAAAGAAAAGTTCGTCAAATTCAAGGTTCCTAACAAAGAGTAAAATGTATGCCACAAACAGTACCTGGAACGTTAACCGATAGCGTTTGCTCTCCTGGACGATCAGAAGGGATACATGGCAACGCCGGAAGAACAGGTCCATGCGATGTTTTCCTCTTCACCCTGGCTCCTTGTGACGATGAGCTAGCACGGGAGGACCTCGCCTTCTTAGCACCTGTTACGAACGAAAGGCCAGTCTATAACCCGGATACTGATTCAATAAAGATCGGGCTGACCCAACTTACCCGAAGGGAGTGCGCTACCACCCGATGGCCGCTTCCTTGAAGAAGCTTCACCCGAAACAACAAGCGCTGGAAGAGGGGACACCTTCTCTCCTCAATCAACCTTTTCAACTAAAAGGTATTCTCTAATTGCTTCCAGACTTCGTGCCAGGCCATGGAGAAAGATGCAGTTCGACTGCCCCAAAGTGTAGGCACAATCTCGGCCGAGCCAAGACGTGGCTCCCGGGTTTGTTCAGCCACCCCCGACTCCATAGGAGACGAAGTACGCTTATCAAGGGGTTGGTTCTTGGACTCGAAGAACGGGACGGCTAAAGATTGGGCAAAACCAAACCGACGAACGCAAAGTTGAGGGTTGTACACCTTGAAAATCAGCCCTTCAGAATCTACACCCACCAATTCTCTGGTGCAGAAAGCCGAGAAGAAGCGCTTGACTGTCTCCAAGCGTGGCTTTTCCCACTCCTCAGCAAAAGGGCGCCAGGAGGCTACGGCTCCCGCACTGCTGCATCCGTTTGCCAAGGCCTGGATTCAACCGACGGTGCTGGAGGAGCCCTGGTATAGAGATGAGCCCGTTGCGATGACCTCATCACGAGTGAGCATGGGATCTGGGTAACTGGTGAACCCAAGGAAGTAAAGAACGATCCATAAGTATAAGAGCCACAGAGGGTCATCCGTCGTACAGCTAGGGAAGTCGGCTGACTTACCAGTCGCCTGATAAATACTGCGATAAAGCAGGCAAAGTAAAAAGGGAGCGAAGGCCACAGGCTTAAGCTTGTCCGCATTGGCAAGCCTCAACGAGGCTGGTGGACACTCTGACCATGAACTGACCAGGGCGCTTTTCCCGGTAACAAAAGATGAACTTGGACAGCCACTCTAAGTAGAACTGAAATTCCTCTCGAGGACCCCACTTTTCAGCCTCAAGATGACTCGCAGCGACTTTGCTAACCCTTTTCGAAGGGTTGAACTTCAAGTCGCTGCGCCCGCTATCAAAATGAAGGGGGGTTCCAGACAGACTACAGCCAGTCAAGAAGGCGATATCTTCCAACGTGACCGACATCGGTCCGTTTGGAAAATAGAAGCAATTGACAACCGGGTTCCTGAACGAGAGGAACCCAGTAATCACAGAGAAGTTGGGTCCGACGGGGCAATGGAAAACTTCGATCAGTGTCTTGATCCCCATTACTTCCCACACATTGCTTTTCTTCTCCATCCACTTGGAAACCCAATCCTAGACGGCTCTGTTCTAGGGAGAGGGAAAACAACGGAAGTCCGCTCGAGCTGATAAATCTCATCCTGATGGTTTGAATCAACGGCGGAGCACAGCAGGCAGCCTGCTAGTGTAAACGAATAAATCGGACGGGTTGGGACAAATGAACCAAGGGTTTGCTGGTCTAGAATATCGGTACCAAAGTCTGATTGTGTCGTATGGCAAGGGAGAACGCAAGATTTGAAGGACTTGCTGAAGGCATGTTGGAACTTAGCAACGTCACCATCCAGAAAGACCAGAGGTTCAAAGGACAACGAGGATGAACTATCAGAGGCCATGAGGATCGCAAGAGCGAGGGTTTCTGAGAATCCTAAAAGATAAGAAAGAGAAGGTTTTCTGAGTGCGTGAGCGGAGAAAACACGACCCCCAAGGGCTTTATATAACCAGAAACTGACAAAGTATAAGGCTGAAAGGAGGCGTCGCTTCGCGACCAAGATCCAACAAAACGTCGCCACGATTATGAAACAGACGACATTTAAAGTATCGCTTCGCTAGGAAACTGATGACGATTCAATTGTCATAAGTAGATAAGGGAAAAGGTTCATAATAAATAGACATTTATTCTCATTCAAATTCAAACGTTACATGGGTTTGTTTGATAGTAAGTGTACACGAAACAAAAAAATAATAATGCAGTAGACGACATTTCCGCTTGTCAGGAAATGCTCTATTGAAAGGATTACAAGCGTTCTATAAGGGTTTATCCACAGAACCCAACACACCCAGTTCCTCCCTCAGATGAAGGAGATCCGTAATTTCAAAGAGAAATCCCCTCCCAACGGTAGAAGCGTCTGGAAACCCTAATTTTGAGAAAGCCAGACGGGACCTCACGCGATGCCATGGAGTTGAAAGCTTGATAACTGGTCGGATCTCCCAGGGACCGTGAGGTTGGCAAATTGAGTGATGGAACAATTATTTCTACCTCAACAGCCCCCGGCGAACCAGCCTGTTGGTTAGCCAGGGAGGGTCAGTTTAGTGAGGTACCAACCAGACAACATCCGCGACACAGTGACGAGGGCTTGTGTAGGCTCTCTTCCCTTCCAGAAGGAGGAAAGTCGAGGAGTTGGAGACAATCATCATAAGGTGATGGGTATAGGCTCCCAAACAAGCTAAGGTGATAGGCATAGGCTCCGGATGGAATACAAAAGGAAAGATAGGAATTTCATGGCTTGGCTATTTTCAAGAAGCAGTGGTTTGTGAATCGGAAGACGATCCAAACACTGTTATTTATAGCGAAGTTGTGAGGGGTAAAAAACTTTGACATGAGATATTATGACAGAGATTTCGGGGATCGCAATAGTTGTCCTGGAAATCTCAACCGTTACGATTCAGGGATACCGATGGTCAAGGGTCATTATTCGCCTGCACACGTTACCTAGAGCTGCAGGGGAATGATTACTTGGTTTTTTTCAAGGCGAGACAAATTACTCAGTCTGCCTTAAGGTGGGCTTATATGTTTAGAAACAGAAATTCTGGACCACAAATCTCAGTCCAATCTGTGGATCGACAGACCAGAACACAGGCTCAAGGAAGGAAAATCCAGGAAGGAGGTGATCGCGGATACACACCAGGCGATGGCTTACTGGGCGAAGGGATCACCAAGTGACAGGATTACCAGGCAATGGGCGATAGCAGGTCAGTGAAGCGACAAGCGACAGTCAGACTGGTCGGCGAAGGCCAATGGGCGACACAGTCGATCAGTCAGTTGTTAAGGAAGACTCTAGAGGATCTCGGGATCCGGAATGAGATTGTTGCCAAGTTTGCTCATATGGAAAGGAGATATTCCATAGAGACTGGCAGCAAAGGAAGCTTAATATATGTGCAATATTACATTACCCTATATACGTAGGTCTAGCTTAGTATAAATAGTTGTTCTTAGGCATTGTACATACACACCTCTCTACAGACGGTCATATATTGTCAATTTATCTTTCCAGCGTTCAAGCTCTCTTTGTGCTCCTGCGTTCCTACTCACTTTCGAAGGTATTGTTGATGGCATCCGTAAGTGATTCCGCTTAAGACTGTCAATCGGCTGTCTTCCTTTTTTTCTTTCATTTCACACGGCGACCACACATTCAACAAATCATCCGGACACCAGTTTTCCATAGTGCCAGAGATCTCCAACGTGTTTGGATCCGACTTGTCTGTGTTCACTTTCGGAACGAACAATGCGTTTGTATACAAATTTCTACCATCATCCTTTCTTTAGGAAGCTATATCAGTGTCGGGACTTCAAATATAACCACGAGGTTATGCATTAAGATATTGAGGGTTTAGAGGAGGTAATAATGAGAAAGATAAAGAGACAGACAGACATTACATCCCTCTCATAAATCGAATATGAGAGTGTGTGGGATTGATTCTCTGATCCGTAATAACCGGGGGAAGGAATCACGTTAATTTTTCAAAGCACTAAATTAATTTGATACACGTATTTGTAATATCAAAGCAGAGGTATTTGTTGGACACTGCCAGGAGTTGACTTTACAGGCTGTTAGGTTTCCGTTATATATACATGTACATGTATATTATAATATCTGTCATCCATAAGCAAGCAAGCTCTCTATGCTTCCTTTTGTTTTAATTGTTTTCACATGTGCCGGCAGCCTACATCTCAAACGTTATGCCTTAACACGGCTAATCATCATCCATTATTTTTCCTTTCCCTCGGGTTGCTCGTGTGTGTTTGGAAAAGGCCCTTCCCCCCCCCCCCCCCCCCCCCCCCTTTTCCTTTGGCTGATATTATCAACTGTAACTTCAGCGGTTGGTTCCTGGAACTATGTGAATCTATTAATTTTAGACGCACGATCGAAGAATTATGTCCGTACCTTCATTCCTGGGGACGTTGTCATGCCAACTCTAAAGTTATTTCTCTCGCCATCACGGCCAAGTCTTTCATATCCATCGGGTACTCGTGCTCCTATAGGATCGATCATATGTCATGCGTGTACTCCCGTTTCGAATCATTCCTTGCTGATCTAAACTACTGGGGATTTGGGAATGCATTTGATAGAACAAAATACACGACAATAGAAAAATCACCTAGTTGTGAATTTAATATCTCTTACCCCATCTGCCAAGTAGGAAGCATGCTTAACCATGTGACACTCTGTTGACCAAGTTTACAATTATTATTATGACTAACCCCAACACCCTACAAATCATAATATAGGTCTTGAATCGGGAATCCATGTCTTGGATTAGGAATAAGAAAGAGAGATCGATACAATCAATATACACACGCATCGAAACTCTTATTAAAACTAGTATCTACTCACTCACTCCCTGTCGACAATCCTGAACTGTAGTCCAACTTCCCCCACATATTAGTGGGGATTGAATTGTAAGTAGATGACTGGGGAAGTAGAAGACGGGGGATTTTGACTTTTGTCTCTCCCATTCCGACTAGACAATGAGATGGATAGACCGCAACATCCGGGGACAAAAATATACGCAGTAAAGATTTCTATGAAATAAATGCTATGCAAATGCAAGTGAACTGGGGGGGTGTCCGTAATTTCTTCCGGTGTAATAAATTAGGGAGGAATGTCCTGCCCCGATTAACTGCAAGCCTGCCCTGCCTGTAAACAACTAACAAATGGAAAAATAGAGGAAGGCTTCCCTCCCTCAGTCGCCTCTGTCCATCTTTTCCGTGATTCTCGACGTTGATTCGTTCTCTCTCTCTCGCCCAAAAAATTTCCCACAGAAAAAAAGAAATTTTTTTTTTTATTTTGTTGCCGCCTCTTACATAATTAGAAATCAATCCACCAGAACTTACTATGCCTTCATTCATTACGTTGATAATGTCAATACCAGACACTTCGTTGTGGTTTTTCTTATTAAGGAAATGTTTGCGATTCTCTTTTTATGTTTTCTTTTTCAGAGTTATTCTAAAAATAAGTAAATGGGCAAGTTGGTATTCTGTTGAATTACCATGTTGTTGTTGTTGTTTTTGTTATTTATTTTCTGTGGGCTTTTTATGTTTTATCAACGGAGTCCCCGGGCGCATAATTGGGTCAATGCTCAACATAAATGCATTGCATACTTTGCAATGATGCATGGAAAAAAGGGGTCCCTCTTTTAAAATAAATGAGTCACAGCCCATCAGAGGAGTCTTTAGGGTTGTGTGACATATTATTATACTCAAAAGCGACACTTTTCATTTCGATCATGATCATGATCATGTTAGTGTTACGTGTGCTTCGGATAAGCCAAAATGCGGACTCTAAAATGACATGAAGCATATAAAATGTGTAATTATAGATTAAAAAAAAAACAGGAAATATTAAAGATATAGTAATTAATAGAGTTGGTTGGGAGCTTTCCGGTCCCCGGCTATGTCAAAATGTAAATAGGATTTACATTTTTTTTATATATATTTAACATGTAATTCTTCCGAGAAAATTCCCACTATCTCTCCACCCTCTCCTTGTCTAGAAGGAATTAATCTTCTTTTTAGTCTTTCCTCGCCCTCTGATGTAAAAGCAAGGAAAGTTCAATACTTCATCCCTTTGAAACTCCCCCCCCTGAACACACCCCCGAAACAAGCGGTCTTCGGATCACTTGTTGTCTCCCTTGTGGATCGATTCCATCTATCGATTCCGCTGATCCTTCCCACCTCTCTTAGTTGGAGAGGTCCATGAAGAAGGGATGAGGACGGGGGACATGGAGAGCGCAAGCTGCACGGAAGATGAGGTCACGGGCATTATCCCTTCATCGGAAAGGGAGGATGATGGTGACGAGGGTGAGGAGGTGGATCAGGAGAGGTACGGGAGCAATAATAATAACGGGAGGAACTCGAGCAACAGTACTGTTGAAGAGAGTGAGAAGAAGCCGGGAAATTGCGTCGGATCTGTCCGGAAGTATGTCCGGTCGAAGATGCTGAGGCTGAGGTGGACTCTGGATCTCCATCTTTGCTTCGTTCATGCTGTAGAAAGACTAGGAGGACATGAGAGTAAGAATCTCCTAAAGAATCTTGTAAATTCTTTTCCTTTTTGTTTGGATGACAAAAGAATTCGGATGACCATTTTTGAAGGTTGTTAATTAGGGGTGCGAAAGCATAATTATTTGTAGACATACTAATTCGCCGATCATCATTCTCCTGGTTGATGCAGGAGCCACGCCAAAGTTAGTTCTTCAGATGATGAATGTCAAAGGTCTCAGCATCGCACATGTGAAAAGCCATCTTCAGGTTAGCTTCAGCTTCCTACCATTGGTCTTTCGAGAATCCAAGATTTTTCGACTGTCCTACTAGTTATTTATGGTATCGACTCTCCTTTGGTTGGATTCTCAGATGTATCGGAGCAAGAAGATCGACGATCCTCCTCAAGGTAAAGCCTCCGAAGGTCTGTGATGATTCCAATATTAGGTTTTCCGATTATTTTGTTAGAGGTCGATAATAGCAAGAAATGATGAAGAACTTCCTTTCGGATTTATGTTTCTTGTGTGCAGTTCTGAAGGAGCACGGACTTTTCGCCGATCCTAACGACCATTGTGTTTACAACCTCAGTCATCTCCCCATGCTACAATCTCTTAACCAAAGAGTGTCCCCAAGGTAATAGCGAAATTAACTTCCACACAAAGTATTAGACATGAAGTTTCATCACTTAGATGTTGCCGGGGGATCTCAAATCCATTGAACGAATGATATTAGTTTCTCGTGCAGAGGTCACACATATAGTACATGATTATATGGACAACATTGTTGATTTTTCCTTCTTTTTTTTAAATTGAAGACGTGCTGATGGATCTTGGCAGCCTGTGCATGCTGTCGCTCGAGATTGGCAAGCAAACAACCCTAGTTATGTTGGATATGATGACTCGGCCTTGGAGAAGTACCACTGGATTGGCAATTTTTTAACTTCAATGAAGGGTGATAATATGTCGGGGGGCAGCATCTTATCTGCACTACACAAATTCGACACCAAATCGGGAAAACAATCATTTACTCTAGACAGATGGAGGCCGGTGCATTTCCCTTACCTAGGTCATTTTGGGAATCGAAATCTAAACCACAACCAAGCAAGGTTGATGGGAACAAGATCCACGGGGTCTCCCTTCTCATTGCTGGACAGTAGATCCAGCGATCCTGCCAATCTTATATTTAATGTCAACAACGACAACGTTGAAGAGGAATCTCAGCGGCCCCTAACAGAACACGTTTCTAGTTTGCTTTTGCATTCGGATCAAGGGCTAGACCTGGACTTATCGTTGCAAGTGAAAACCAGCAGGAGGCATAAACACTTTGCCCCCCACGGAGTCACGGACAAGGAGGAAGAAGAGAAAAATGCCAGTAGTAGCTTGTGCCTGTCCTTGTCTTCCCCGGCTTTCTCCAAGAAAAGGAAGTTGAGGGACACCAGTGATGGAGCGATCACAGCTCGTGATAAGAACGACCCGGCGGAGATGTTGAGGATGGGGAGTACTCTGGATCTCACTTTGTGAGCTAGCAAACGCATAGCGAGGGATTCTGAGGAAGAGATGTGGAGGGCACGTACTCGATGCAGAAACGTAGTCCTTCTGCTAGTCGGATCGTGGTTGTGTGTTGGGAATGCAAAATTAGGTGGGTGTTGGGGTGTGTGCTTTCGGACAAGGGGAGGGGGGTGGTTCCGAAGTCAAGAGTTGAGGGTGGATATTTCAATAGAACTCATGGAAGTCAGTCGTTTGGGTATATTGTAATTTTTATTACAGACACTAAGCAGGAGACTGACAGACAAAAAAAAAATCTGACTATATAACTCTAAATCGGATTTCCAAAACTTAAACCCCTAGTCAAAATTCACGAATAAATTCAGACGTGTGCACAAGTGAAAAGAATGACCCAAAAGAATCTCGGACGCGTCTAAAGATTGCTGCCAGTTCAAATCAAGGCCGACAGAAATGGTTGATTTTATATATTCTTAGCCCAAATCATTTCAAAGGAAGCCCAAGCCCCATACTATGGACTCGTGCCTTCAAATCCATTAACTAAATGGCCAAAATTCATTTAGAAGTTCATTCCTTTTAATTAATTAGTTTGAATTTTTTTTAGTGAATTAAGATAATATTTCATTTCGTTTCGTTTTAAAAACCATTATATATGGGCCTGTGCCTTCAAATATTATGCTAAAATGGGGAAAGGCCACTTAAATAAAAAACCCATTTCCATAATTAATTAAGGAAAATGAATTAAATTTTATAACTAACCCAATACCTTATCGTCATCAGACATGATCATCATTTATCCACTAGGTTTCCTTCCAAAAAGTTTATTAGCATTTTTAAATTTCATTAGATTATATTTTAACTCTAATTTTATTTCTAACTAATTAATCCCCTAAGAAACTCAGAGCTGAATCATATATTGGATTCATATATCTCCCGCGCGCAAAACAAATACTATCATTTGAGCCGTGGCTCGTGAATGGTTTGAATAAAAATTTGCATGCTCGAGCTTAAGCTTTTCTTGAGCCGTTCACGAGGAATTAGTCACGATTGCAGCAGATTCCTGGATGATGAGGGACGATCTTGCATAATTATTTGCGAGCGAAACACGTCGCGATATATCGGGGACTCAAGTGTTGAACGAAAAAGTGATCGTCAATAAAGCAAACGAACAAAAGAATAGTAAAGAATCTCACTAAGTGTAAAGGAAAGAACTTACAACCATTGTGCAACACTTAAAACGATTACGAATAGTCAAGTTGAAAATCAAGCAGCCCTTCGGGATCATAGAATGATTGTCTATATTTCTTATTACAAGCCAGAAGTAACTATTTATAGAATCCTAAAACAAAACATGCTGCAATTGGAATAAACCGTTTCATCTAATCCATTTGCAATCGTCGCTTCATCCTTTGTTGTCGTGAACGTTGCTTCAGCCGTCATCGTCGACGCTGCTTCAGCCTTCATCGACGCTGCTTCAGCCTTCACTGTCGACGGTACTTCTTCTACGCCGGCCGTCGATGGTGCTGCTTCTCCGCCAGCCGTCGATGGAGCTGCTTTTATGTCAGTCGTCGAAGGAGCTACTTCTACGCCAGCCGTCGATGCTACTACTTCTATGCCAGCCGTCCAGGATGTTCATCGATGAACCATGGAGTTCTTCATCATTGATGGCGTTTCTCTCTAAGGTTGCCGTTACACATGGTCTCATCGATGTTAGGCTCGACCTGTTTTACCTTGTAAACATTTTGCCCCCTTCCAAACCAAAGATAAGCTATATTTGGCGGTCCACAACCACAACCTTTCAAGGAGAGAGCCTCGGCATTAGAGGGCGGCCCCACCCTTGGGGCGATGGTAGTCACCGTCGCTCCTTCGACGTGGTGAAGAGGCTGGTCGACGTTAGTCGAGTCGATGTTACAATTAACCATCAAGTTGAGATCAGTGTCAATCGTGGGGTGACCTTCGACATTTGAGGACTGCTTCTCCCGAGGGGCGAGGGCACCCCTCTTGGCCCCTTCGACTTGGCGATGTGAAAGCTCGTCGATGGTGCCATGGTCGACGTCTCGATCAGCCATCAAGGGGTAATCGGGTTCGATAAGTGGGTAACATTCAACCCCAAAGAGCTAACCCTCATAGGGGGCGAGGGCAGCCCCCTCTACATCGACGCCCTTTCGAAGCGAGGGAAATTCCCTTTGCATCCACACTCCTTCAGACAGAGGACGTTTCATTGGATCATCCTCAAAGGTTATCTATTCGTTTTCTGTAAGAACATGAGTCGGATTGAGAATCAAGAAACGAAAAGTTTCAATTTTCCGACACATATTTGGTAATCGCTCCGTTATACTATGAAGGGCATTTCTTATAGATATTCGTGCATCCGACACCCGGAGACCAATTTTTAAAGCCTCATCTGAAAGTTCATCAGGCAATCGAAGAAACCCTTCGTCGTAGAAGGGGTCATCGTCCCATTCATCGCACCAAAAACGTGTTGACATTTCGCATATTCATATGAAACTCGTTTCTGATTCCCATTGTGGTCGTCAAAAATGTGCTTGCGGGCGAAACACATCGCAACATATCGAGGACTCAAGTGCCGAACGAAAAAGTGGTCCCCAATAAAGTAAACGAACAAAAGAATAATAAAGAATCTCACAAAGTGTAAAGGAAAGAACTTACAGCCATTGCACAATACTTAAAACGATTACGGATAATCAAGTTGACAATCAAGCAGCCCTTCGGGGTCATAGAATGATTGTCTGTGTGTCTTATTACAAGCAAGAAGTAACTATTTATAGTAATCCTAAAACAAAACGTGCTGCAATTGGAATCAACCGTTTCTTCCATGCATTTGCAATCGTCGTTTCATCCGTTATTGTCATGAACACTGCTTCAGCCCTCATCATAGACGCTGCTCCAGCATTCATCGGCGCTGCTTCAGCCTTCACGGTCGACGGTGCTGCTTCTACGCCAGCCCGTCCATCGACGGACTATAGAGTTTTTCATCATTGATGGCGTTTCTCTCTAGGGTTGCCGTTCAACATGGTCTCATCGATGTTAGGCTCGACCTTGCCAAAAATGTCGTTTTACCTTGTAAACATTTTGGCCTATTCCAAACCGAAGATAAGCTATGTTTGGCGGTCCATAACAACAACCTTTCAAGGAGAGAGCCTCGGCATTAGATGGTGGCGCCACCCATGGGGCGAGGGTAGTCACCGTCCCTCCTTCGACATGGTGAAGAGCTAGTCAACGTTACTCGGGTCGATGATATAATTAACCATCAAGTGGAGATCAGTGTCAATCGTGGGGTGACCTTCGACGTTTGAGAACTGCCTTTCCCGAGGGGCGAGGGCACCCCTGTTGGCCCCTTCGACTTGGCAATGTGGAAGCTCATCGATGGTGCTTTGGTTGATGTCTCGATTAGCCATCAAGTGGTAATCGGGTTCGATAAGTGGGTAACATTCAATCCCAAAGAGCGGACCCTCATAGGGGGCGAGAGCAACCCCCTCTACATCGACACCTTTTTGAGGAAAGGGAACTTCCTTTTGCATCCACACCCCTTCAGACCGAGGACGTTCTATTGGATCACCCTCAATGGTTATATGTTCGTTTGTCGTAAGAACATGAGTCGGATTGAGAATCAACATACGAAAAGTTTCCATTTCCCGATACATATTTTCCAATCACTCCATTATACTACAGAGGGCATTTCTTATAGATATTCGCGCATCCGACTCTCGAAGGACAATTTTCAAAGCCTCACTCAAATGTTCATCAGACGATCTAGCAAACCCTTCGTCGTAGAAGGGATCATCGTCCCATTCACCGCACAAAAAACGTGTTGACATTTCGCATATTCATACAAAACTCGTTTCTGACTCCCACTGCGGTCACCAAAAACGTGTTTGCGGGCGAAACACGTCGCGATATAGCGAGGACTCAAGTGTTGAACGAAAAGGTGGTCGCCAATAAAGTAAATGAAAAAAAGAATAGTAAAGAATCTCACTAAGTGTAAAGGAAAGAACTTACAGCAATTGCACAACACTTAAAATGATTACGGATAGTCAAGTTGACAATCAAGCAGCCCTTCGGGTTCATAGAATGATTGTCTGTGTGTCTTATTACAAGCCAGAAGTAACTATATATAGAAATCATAAAACAAAACATGCTGCAATTGGAATCAACCGTTTCATCTCATCCATTTGCATTCGCCGCTTCATCCTTTATTGTGGTGAACGCTGCTTCAGCCCTCATCGTCGACCCTGCTTCAGCCTTCACTGTCGACGGTGCAGCTTCTACGCCAGCCGTCGATGGTGCTGCTGCTACGCTAGCTGTCGATGGAGCTGTTGATGGAGCTGTCGGTGCAGCTTCTACGCTAGCCGTTGATGGAGCTGCTTCTA
This sequence comes from Melastoma dodecandrum, assembly GCA_029817715.1. Lineage (NCBI taxonomy): Eukaryota > Viridiplantae > Streptophyta > Magnoliopsida > Myrtales > Melastomataceae > Melastoma > Melastoma dodecandrum. The sequence goes on from JARUPY010000179.1 coordinate 25,810, forward strand.
CGCCAGCCGTCGATGTTGTTGCTTCTACCCCAGTCATCGATGCTGCTACTTCTACGCCAGCCGTCCAGGATGTCCATCGACGAACCATGGAGTTCTTCATCATCGATAGTGTTTCTCTCTAGGGTTGTTGTTACACATGGTCACGTCGATGTTAGGCTCGACCTAGCCCAAAATGTCGTTTTACCTTGTAAACCGTGACTTAGCAAGTTCACACCGTCGGAGCACGTCTTTGAGCTTCATTTTCTTTTCCTCTGGTCCAAGGATCTCTTCCTATGAGTTTGGAGTTGTGCTCTGCTTCGATTCAATGATATGCTCTGACAGTGGGCTTTAACGATTCCGTCACATTAGACTGATGAGTTTCGTTACTTTGATTCGTGGATCTGAGGTGTGTAGGTCTTGCAAAAGCTAAGGTTGACGAGAATGGAGGCCTTGATCATCGCGAAGGAGTTGAAATGGGGGACAAACAACCCTGCTCCTTCAAAACCCCTGTTTTACTTCTCATCGCCCTTGGATATGTCTTACCGGCTACCTCGCAAGCACGAGATCTGGTTCCTGTGTGATTAACCAGCTTGGTTTGGATAAGTAAGCCTTCTTGATCCCATTCTTGGATATCCAAGGTATCGAAGTGATTTTAGGCACTAGCAAGATGGCGTCATTGTGAGAAATCACATAATCACAGAAAACACAAACAAGGTAAATAGCGGAAGACTGGATCAGTTACGCGGGTTTACAGTCATCAAGAAAATTATGGGAAAAGAAAACGTACCCGTATTCGCCATGTTCGCCATACCGTAAGCCCGAAGAAAGAAACTTGAGCAAGGTAGATCTTCTTCCCCTTTTCCTTCCCGTACGGCTCCTCTCGATGGAGGAGGCCAAAGAAACTAATGATCTCACGTATTGAGTTATTAATACAGATACAAGAAACTTAATGTAAGTTTTCCTCATGAATTTACCATAATCTAGCTATAAATAAAAGTCTGAAGGACAGGGGAAGAGACCTAGCTATAAATAACCATAATCTGTATAACATATGTTCCTATCCATCAATAGACCATAGGATATAAAATAGCCTACACCCAGCCGTAAACCACATCAAATAAACGAGATGCGCATATCCTAATAACTTTAGTGATTACGATACTTTAGTGGGATTTCATGAATTGTCTTATGTTACAGCCTGTTTTATAAAATATACTCTAATAAAAAATAAAAGTAAAGTAAAATAAACAATTAATGGAATCCCAAATAAGAAATTTCAAACATTCCCCCAATTGGGCAACATTAGTTGTCCCCGAAAAATATTTTAGAAAATGACTCTCAGGCTGTAACATCTGTATGGCCAATATAAAGACAACATTTCAAACAATCCCGACCAACTAAATTTTCCAGCATCGAACTATGACCGTCAAAGCATCACTCAATGATACAAGATAACCATAATCACAACACTAAGCAATCAAGCCGTCACGAGTCAATGTGGCGTTGTAGTCGAAATAGCACCCCTTATGTGATCAAATTTGATGTTAGTTCAGTCGGTCCTTATAACGAGCCAGAAAGACCTTTGAGCAAATGATGCTCCTGTATATGTCTCATTAAACTGAATGCGTGCAAACTTTATGGTACTTTATCAGAGACAAACATTAGTGACAATACCTCCTACTCGAGACTAAGCACCAAGTCTTAAGATTTTCTTTAATAATTGTCTTGTGCACAAGATATAAAAGTAACTGCATGCATACAAAAATATATAATATCGACAATAAGATACTCAATATCTAACAAAACACTGAAAGTTCAATAAATAAAATGTCGGATACAACTACCGACTCTAAGACACTACCGATAACATCAAAGGATTCTAAGACACCCATGTCTGCAACATATTTCTTAAAGCTACGGGTCTAAGTCCTTTAGTCAGTGGATCTGCTAACATCGACTCTATATCGATATGTTCAACAACAATATCGCATTGCTTTACTAGCTCGCGAACCTGAAGATACTTAATCTCCATGTGCATAGAACCGCCCATAGTTCGGTTATTCTTAGAGTAGAAAACCGCAGCACTGTTATCACAATAGATCACTAATGGTCTAGCAATGGAGTCAACAACTCCACGGCCTGAAATAAAATTTCTGAGCCAAACAACATGAGAAGACGCCCCATAACATGTAATAAACTCTGCATGCATAGTCGAGGAAGCTATGAGAGTCTGTTTAACACTTTTCCAAGAAATAGCTCCTCCAGCCAACATGAATATGTAACCCGAGGTAGACTTCATGTCATCAGAACAATCAGCAAAATCGGAATCTGTATATCTGACCACCTCGAGGTTATCCACTCTCTTATAGACCAACATGTTAGCCTTAGATCGTTGCAAATATCTCATTACCTGCTTAGTTGCAGTCCAATGATCCCTTCCCGGATTAGACAAATATCTACCAAGAACACTGACAGGAAAGGCAAGATATGGTATAGTACAGACCTGAGCATACATCAAGCTACCAACTGCACTGCTATAAGGTATGTCTTTCGTGAACTCTTTCTCAGTATCATTCTTGGGACATTGATCTTTACTGAACTTATTTCCTTTCAATATTGGTACTTCTCCAGGTTTGTAAGACTGCATAGCAAATCGCTCAAGTACCTTATCAATATAACCTCTTTGGCTCAGACCCAACACATTTCGAGATCTGTCTCGATAAATTTCAATTCCAAGCACATAAGTAGCCTCGCTCAAGTCCTTCATATCAAAGGATCTAGACAACATCTCCTTAGTTTCGTGTGACAGTACTAAATCATTACTTGCAAGAAGGATATCATCCACATAGAGGACAAGAAAAATGAAAATACTCCCACTAGTCCTCATATAAACACACTGATAAAACGGATTGTCAATAAATCCAAAGGACGATACCACCACATTAAACTTTAAATATCATTGTCGAAAGGCCTGCTTTAATCCATAAATGGACTTCTTTAATTTGCAAACCATGTGCTTATATCCTTCTACCACAAAACCCTCTGGTTGTTTCATATAAATACTCTCCAAGAGGTTTCCATTCAGAAAACCTGTTCTCACATCCATCTGATGTAACTCTAGATCAAAGTGTGAAACTAGTGCCATCATAATTTTGAATGCATCTTTAGAGGAAACTGGAGAATAAGTCTCCGTGTAGTCAACACCGGCTCGTTGAGTGAATCCCTTGGCCACTAGCCTTGCCTTATGACGTTCAATGTTACCTTTGGCGTTTTTCTTGGTCTTGAAGACCCATTTACAACCAACTAACTTTTGTCCAACCGGCAGTTCTGAGATCTCCCACACATCATTAGCCGCCATAAACTGTGACTCATCTTTTATTGCAGTCAACCATTCATTGCTTTGGTATCACTCGCTAATCCACCGCAATCTTTGCCAAGGAAGACAATGTAATCATCAGATAAAGCATGTCTCCTTACTCTAGTTGATCTCCTCACAGGAACCATTTCTGTAACAACCGGAGGATTTTCAACAATCGTCTCTTGCTCCTCTCTGTTTACACCTTCTGATGAATCAATATTTTCAATAGGAGCCGCTACAACAGTAATTCCCATAGAAGGCGACACAGGAATGATAACAAAATTTCGATCATCAGAAGAAATAGCAGGAAAATCTTGCACATCCGCAATATCATTATCTCGAAACTTCTTAATAAGACACTCAACTACTTTGTTTCCCCTAGAGGGATAATAGAACCTATAACCTTTAGATCTTTCCGGATATCCAATGAAGAAGGCACGAATTGTTCGGGGATCTGTTTCTTCTCGACGAGATTGAACAATCTCACCTCAGCTGGACAACCCCAAACACGAAAATGATTAAAACTAGGCTTTCTCCCAGTCAACAACTCAAATGGAGTTTTCTGCACAGACTTGTTGGGAACTCTATTGAGAATGTATGCGGCTGTCTTAAATGCCTCTCCCCATAGATAGTTAGGCAAGTCGCACTTATCCATCATACTCCTTACCATATCCATCAGAGTTTGGTTCCTTCATTCTACCACAATATTCTGCTCAGGAGTATAAGGCATAGTATATGGTGGTACGATGCCACATTCTTGCAAAAATTTAGCAAACGGCCCTATCTCCTGTCTAGATAGGGCCTTTATCTGGTGAGTATGTCTACCATAATACTCACCACCTCTATCCGATCTCACAATCTTAATTGTTTTCTCCAATTGATTCTCGACTTCTAATTTGAAGACCTTAAATTTCTCCAAAGCCTCTGACTTCTCTTTTATAAGAAACACGTAGCCGTAGCGAGAGACATCGTCTATGAAGGTGATGAAATACTTATTTTCACATAAGTAATCTGAAGAGGTCCACTGATATATGTATGCACAATCTCTAATAGACCAGTACTACGTGTGGCTCCCTTCTTCCGAGTCTTCGTTAACTTTCCTCGCATATAGTCAACACAAGTATCCATGTCACTGAAATCGAGAAAGGGAAGCAAATTGTCCTTTATAAGACGTTTCACTCGCTCTTTAGATATGTGGCCCAAACGTTCGTGCCACAACATCGAAGACTTCTCATTCGACAAAACTCTTTTAGGCGCTGAAGATTTAGCAGATAAGGATTCAACACCATATGAAAGTACCAAATCCAATCGATAAAGGCCATTGGACAATGTCGCACTACCAAGAACTTTTGAATTTAACGACAACTGCATAAAGTCATTCTGAAATAAACAACTGAATCCAAATTTGTCCAACACGGGAACAGAGGTCAAGTTTCTCCTGATAGTGGGAATTGTCAAAACGTTCTCCAAAACAAGTTCAAAACCTGAATATAAAGGAAGTTTAACTGCTCCTATAAATTCAACGACAGCTTTTGTGTTATTCCCCACTTTCACCTTTCTATATTGTTTTGGCATCCTTTGCCTCTAGAATCCCTGCAAGGTTATAGCAATATGAACACTGCACCGATATCTATCCACTAAGTATTCGAAGACACATCGGCAAGATTTGATTCGAAACAAACCAAAGCTGACGGTTTACCTCCCACATTCTTCTTCTTTTGCTTTTCAAGCCAATTCTTATATCAGTAATAGTATTTCTTCAAGTGTCCCATTTTCTCACAAAAAAACACTTAATACCCCCTTTAGCACTCATAGGCGTATCCTTTTGAACTGTTTTGACATGCCTTTGTCCAATACCAAACATCTTAAAAGTCTGAGGTCTTTGACTGTTCAGTGGTTTGAACCCCCTTTTGAAATCCTTTTTCTTTATGGAAACTTGATCCAGTACCGGACACTACAAAAGCACTCGACCCCATATCTTTCGTAATTTTCTCCTCCTCGGCAACACAACGAGTGATCAACTCGTTTACTGTCCAACTCTCTCCTTGAGTATTAAAAGCAGTTTTGATCATTCCAAACTCAGGAGGCAAAGAGCTGAGGATGCGACGGACAATGTAATTCTCCGGCAAATCAATCTTGTGGGCACTCAACTTAGACAGCACATGCACCCATCTCATTATGTACTCCCTCACATTGGCGAAATCCTTGTAAGCCAAAGCATTTATCATCTCCAGCAGGTGTGTGATCTCCGCATTATCAGATACCTGATATCGCTATCCAATAGCAGCAAGAAGAGCCTTTGCATTATTAGTCTTTAAACCACTAGAAGATGATCCGGGATAGACCGTTTCATGGCTAGCATGCACATTTTATTTGCATGTGCCCATTTCTCGGAATTCTTCTTCTCCTGGATTGAGCTCACATCAGTGGGCACCGCAGGTTCATCAATTGTAAGACCCATATCCTGATTGATATACCCCATAGCAAACTCGAGGTCCTGGTTCCACCTCTTATAATTTGAACCACTTAAGACCTCTATGGTGGCAATATGTTGCACATATTAAAGGAAACTGTAGAAAGTAATGCAACCATTAAGTGTCATGAGCCGTATAAGATTAATAAATTAGATCAAATAATTATGAAGAATCATCGTACTCCAATGTTAATTTCCCTTTGGGTAGAGAAAATACAAAGCAGAGAAACCTTCTCACAAGGATCATAAATAAACAACAGATTCGACAAATTCATTCCCTTTGGGAATTAAATAGTCCAATCCAATGATCCAGAATCAAAGAATTCCCACACCCGATCACGTGACACCATGCACGATCCACTTTGGTGAAATCATACACAACACAATGTGCTATAATAAAAATTATGGGGAATTCATACATGCCACCTTTAAGGAACCACCACCTGTCACATGCAAGCGAACCATTTTAGTAGCCAAACACTTGCAGCACATTATAACGTTCCTTCAATAAATAAATGCATGTCTAAATAGAGAATAAGAACCAACTGTCACCATAAACACTTGCAGCCACTTTAGTGACTAAGCCCGGTCAGCCCGGCCGGCCATAAGGGCCGACCCCTCAAGAGGGGGTCGGCTAAGCCCACAACCCCATTATTCTTTATTCTTTTTTTTTATATAAATTGGCTCAGCCCAATTGGGCTGAGCAAGGCCAACCTCGGCCTAGCCCACTTGGGCCTCGAATTTTGTTTATTATTATTATTATTATTAGGCCAAATTATCCGATTTATCCTAAACTATACCGGTTTTTTCTGATTTATCCTATCGTTTGCATAATATCTCCATATATCATAAACTTACTCCGTTACTTCTTATCTTTCCCCCGTCAGTCGTCCGACTAATGGAAGTTGACGTGGCGCTGACATAACACTAACGTCGTCAGTCGCCTTGCCATCACAAAAAAAATCGTCCAGATTAATCCACAACCCCAAATCGGGCACGGTCCTCCTCCTCCTCACCTCTTTCTCCTCCAAATTAATTCTACCCATCGGTCATCTTCCTCCTCCGCCGCGCAATCCCGCCATCCCTCTTCCTCTTCCTCTGCCTCTTCCACAATCCCCGACCTCTCCACCCCGGTCCGTTTCCTTCTCAATCCTCTTTCTCCACTCCCCGACTTCCGCTCCCCAATCCCGCCAGCCCTCTTCCTCCACCCCCGACCTCCCCACTGACCCACCATCCCTGACCTTCTCCGATACCCACCGACACACCATCCACACCGACCCACCTTCCCCAACCCACCACCCACTGTCCCATTCGGTGAGGTTGTATGGTATGAGTTGCCATTCGGTATCGGAGGAATGTCGCGACGATTTGATTCTACATGTGGACGGTAAGATCAGTTTGAGGGGTAGGGTGAGATATGCTGGTGGAAAAACCTGTAAAATAGAGAATGTTGATGTGGATAGAATCGGATACTTTACAGTGAAGAATTTTGTCAATGAGGTTGGATACAATCCCACTAGGATGTGGTTTGTTAGGCCTAGAAAGAGTTTAGCTAAAGATTTGGTGGAGATTTATAGTGATTCCGAAGTAGCTGAATTGGTAAAACTGTTAATGGAGGCGAAATCGATCAATATATATGTTGAAGGTGACGAATGTAATGATAGTGATCCTGATGAAGAAGAGGCTGAGCTGGAAAGGGATGATGATTCAGTTGAAGGCTGCCCAAATGAGTCTGTCCTTGGCGTTCCCATGGAAATCGAGGCTGTGGAATTGGAATATCAAAGTTCAGAAGCCGAACTGCATGGAGTGTCAGATGATGATGGAGGTATCTCTCGTGCTCGATTCTGATGCAACTATTTATGATCCTGATTGTGACCATAAGAATTTGAGATTTGAGGTGGGGTTAAGTTCTTATTCTCTTGAACAATTGAAAGAGGCAATTCAAGATTATGCTATAATGAATGGATTGAATGTGCGTTGGATTAGAATAGATAATAGGAGGATGGAATGCGCATGTGTTGTTGATTGTCCTTGGCATGTCTATGCAAGTTGGTTGCAAAGGGATCATACAGTTTCAGTGAAGTCTTTTTGTTTAGAGCATAAGTGTACAAGGGTGTTGAAGAATAGGTAAGCTACCCTGAAATGGCTAGCTAGGGAGTTCATTAAACAAAATCGGCCTCTTGATACGATGAGGGCTCGTGATGTTGTTGCTGATCTAATGGAGAAGTATTCGATTAAGGTGAACAACTTGTAGGTTTATAGAGCCAAATGGCTTGCTCAGAGGGTGGTTAATGGTTCCATAGAAGACCATTATAAGAAGCTTCGATCTTATGTTGCATACCTTGGAAAAATGTCTCTTAATAGCACTTTTAAGTTGGATGTTGAGTTTACTCTAAGTGCTGATCTATTTAATACTTTCAAACAACTATATGTGAATTTTTTTGAGTTGAGAAATGGATTTAGACTTGGATGTAGAAAGGTGATTGGATTCAATGGCACATTCTTGAAAACAAATGCGGAAGGCATATTGATGTCGCCGGTAGATAGAGACGGCAACAACCACATATACCCGATTGCTTGGGCTGTAGTGGAATGAGAGAATACTCTGAGTTGGATGTGTTTTCTGTCCCTATTATTTGAAGATTTAGCTATACATGACGGACGAGGCAGGACATTCATAAGCGACAAGCAAAAAGTATGCATTGCAAGCTTCTTATAGTCTGTTCGTCTTTGTTGAAATCATTCCAAACATTCTTTTTTCAAGGGTTAATACATTCGGTGGCTGAACTTGCACCCCTAACCGAGCACAGAAATTGTTCTTGTCACGTGTCCGCCAATTGGAAAGTAACTCATAGAGGGCAATTCCTAAAAGATGTTTCTAGGCTGCGGTTAAGAGCACTAATAAAGCCTCTTACAACCTAGCATTAAGTAACTTGCGTGCAATATCAAATGATGCTACAGAAGACTTCATTAAGCAAGGGCCAGAGCATTTTTGCAAGGTCAGTATGTTATTGGACAGTTCTTAATGCGATTTTAAGAGCAGGATCTAATATTTACCTGTTTGACATCACATGTTTACTTTGACACATCAGTCAAGTGTGATGCTACCGATAACAACTTGTGTGAGACATCTAATAGCTATATTGCATTAGCTAGGACCAAACCTATCGATGACATGTTAGATGAGATTAGGTTGAGTTTGATGGAGAGGATGTATCATAAGAACCAGCTATTCAATGACCGAGAAGATGTGGTATGTCCTGAATTTAGGAAGAAAATTGAGAAGTTGAAAGTGGCTGTCGGTAGATGGGTTTCTAGGCCTTGCATTGGTGAGAAATTTGAAGTTGTTCGTAAGTAAGAAAAATATGTAGTTGATTTAAATGCTAACAAATGTAGTTGCTGAGAATGGGATTTGACAGGCATCCCATTTTGCCAAGGTGTTGCGTATATAAATTTTATGAAGCATGATGTAGATGCATATGTGCATGGTTATTTCAAGCGGGACTACTATATGAAAGCGTATTAGTACCCGCCGGTTCCTATGGAATGGGAGAGTGCTTGGCCTGAAGATGCTGGGGAACCAATTCAGCCACCTTCTTACAAGATTTGTCCAAGAAGACCCAAGAAAAAAAAAAAGAAGCTGCATATGAACCAAAAAACAAGTCAAAGATGCTGAGGACAGGACTGGAAATGAAGTGTAGCCGTTGTAAGACTTATGGCCATAACAAGAGAGGATGCAAAACAGTTCTTCAAGATGAACCTGCTCCTCTGCAAATAGTTGCGATAACAGTTTCTGTAAGTAATCTTTATTAACTATGTATTTTTTTGTAATTTTTTAATTTTTGGATGCAAAATTATTTCCTGATTGTAGTAAGGGCAGGGAAGGGGCAGGCGAAGAGGAAGAGGACTGGCGGGAATGGGGAGCATTGGAGGAGGAAGAGGACTGGTGGGAATAGAAGGAAACTTGATGCTTGAAGATGGCAACTCTCGTGCTCAAAGTAGTTTTAATGTTGGAACTTCAGGAACACAAGAAAAGTCAATAGCAGGCCCGAGCATAGAGGCATCGATGACTGGGAATTGGTTTACTTGACTGTTGGATGGGATTTGGTTGAGTTGACTTGAAACATATTGTGTAAACTGATTGTTGTCTAGTTTGTGTAAACGGTATATTGTCCAGTTTGTATCAACCGATTGTCCAGATTGCATGAAACATATTGTATAAATTGTTTTGGACAGTTTGTTGTTTAGTTTGTATATCCAGTTTTGGATGTCCAGTTTGTTTTCCAGTATGTTGTTCATATTGTATGAACCAGATTGTTGCTTACCAGTGTTTTTCAGATTGTCCAGATTGTCTATATGTTTGCAATTCCAAACAAAATCCAATAATAAAATCCATATGTTTGCAATTCCAGACAAAATCCAACAACAAAATCCACATTTTTGCTTACACTCAGATTATTGCAAATTTCAACAACAAAATACAACAACAACATTCAACATCAAATTGATGCATTTACAGATGTTCACACTATGGTCTTATAATCTATCATAAAACAAAATCCAACAACAAAGATCACAAAGATAAAAAGAATACCAGACACAATTATATATCTAATAATCTCCAATCTCGCTTCAATTTTAATCAATTGCATCTCGACCTTCATGAAAATATACCAGACGTAAAATCCTCGAACGCATTGTTAACAAAGTCTTCCTTCCTCGAATGTGCTCTTGCATTTTCAGATTCCAACCACATAAAAAATCAACAACCTCCATAATCTTCTTTGTAACGAGGACAACTGTATGTTCTCATGGCTGTCGACACTACTCGAGAACTCCTTCTTCAAGTATTTCCGTTTAATAAACATGATCCACCTTCAATCCGTTCATGAAAGCCATAATAAAGAAATCAACTACTTAAAAAACTAAAAAAATGAAACCATAATCTCAACTCTTGACAAACCACCAACACACCGCACACACTAGCAGCTAGGAAAGCAGTAATCCCTCCTCCTCGACGTGGAGAACTCCGTGGATACAATCACTCAAAAAGCCCACTCACTCCTACATGCACCTGGAGCAAGATTTCAAACTATGTTTTTTCATAGGTCAAACAATCTAAGAATCACCAGCCACACCAGAATACTAAAGCTCAACCAGGCCAAAGCTCTGCTCTCTAAATAGGAACAATACAACCCACAAAGAGCTCAAGCAAACACAAACCGGGTCTAACCCGAAATCCATCCCCGGACTCAAAAGGTGCAAACTTTCAGCAGAAACAAGCAAGTAAACCAAAATGGGTATGGTTTTCGGGTCTAACCCGAAATCCCATTCCTTGCGATTTGGGGGTGGGTCAATGGAGAGGTCGGGGATAATGGGTCGGTGGAGAGGTCCGGGATGGTGGGTCGATGGAAAGGTCGAAAATGGTGGAAGAGGCAGGGGAATAGGAAGAGAGCTGGGGAAGAGGAAGAGGTATGGCGAGAATCGGGAGCTGTGAAGGAGGAAGAGGACCAATGGGTAGAGTAAATTTGGAGGAGCAAGAGGACCGTCCCCGATTTGGGGTTTAGGGTTAGATTGGGCGATTTTTTTTGTGACGGCGGAGTGACTGACGGCGTTAATGCCATGTCAGCGCCACGTCAACTAATGTTTTCAGACTAGGACGGAGGATAGATAAGAAGTAACGGAGTAAGTTTAGGTTATATAGAGGTATTATGTAAACGATATGATAAATCTGATAAAAACGGTATAGTTTAGGATAAATTGGATAATTTGGTCTTATTATTATATATATTTTAAATAATAATATTAAATACAATAATAATAATAATAATTTATTCAAAATAAACTAATTAATAAAATACCTTTAAAAAAACAATCAGGTTTCCTAGATAACCCTAGCCGTCATCAATTCTTCAATCAATTTCGATAACCAAAACAATAAAAATCAATGAAACAAAACCAAAATTTCTTCTCAGGATCGTAAATCCGCGTAATCCGCTCTGATACCACATGTGAAAAATCACATAATCACAGAAAATAACAACAAAGTAAACAGCGGAAGACTAGATCGGTTACACAGGTTTATGGTCACCGAGAAAAATTAAGGGAAAAGAAAATGTACTCGAATTCGCTATGTTCGCTATACCGTAAACCTGAAGAAAGAAACCTGAGCAAGGTAGATCTCTTTTTCCCCTTTTCCTTCCGACTATTCTCGATGGAGGAGGCCAAAGAAACTGATGATCTGACTGACTGATTAACCCCGATACATGAAACCTAATATATCGTTTCCTCATGAAAAGTCAGTTTTGCCCTTCAATAAATAAAAGTCTGAAGGGCAGGGGAAGGAAACTAGCCGTAAATAATCATAATATGTATAACATATGTCCTATCCATCAACAGATCATAAGATATAAAATAGCCTCCACCCAGCCCTAAACCACATCAAGTAAACGATATGCACATATCCCACTAAACTTAGCGATCACGATACTTTAGTGGGATTTCATGCACTGTCACAGCCTGTTTTATAAAATATATTCTAATAAAGTAAAATAAAATAAATAAAGTAAATTCAAAATAAACAATTAATGAAAATCCAAATTAGAAATTTCGAACAGTAATATAAATGATGTTTGTGTTATGAATTCCGAGAGTGAGTATGATAGTTTAATAATTGGAGGTCATCGACTTTAGCCTCATTTTGTTTCTTCTTGATTCAAAGTCCTTCGATCTCGCCTGTATCGTGATTGAGAGAATTGGCCAGAGTTTAGATTTGATTTAGCTGCAAATGTGCGCTGTCAAATGTATCTGCAATTGTTCATGGTGATGTGACTGTCTCGGTTGTTTGCTGCTATGTGTATTGAGGTGTTAAGAGCGGTCTTACGGATTGATGTAATGATTGCAATCATGTCCTGTAGATATCCCAACCCGATACGACGGCCTTAACTATTGGCCACTCGATATGCTGTGCTAGACGAACCTCCTCAGGGAAGAATTTGGCTCGCTCGATTACCTCGAAATGCAGCTGGATTCGTCATTGAAACAAAGAACTCAATATGTGTTGGATTAATTAAATGATCTTCAGCCCAAAGAGCAAATCCTTGAGTGGATCGAAAGAAGCATGGAGATATAGAGGCTGATAGATGGATACAAAGCAAAAGGGTTGTAGCTATATCCACCAGCTGCTAAGGAGTTGGTTCTTGGCTGAACAAATAATCAAAATGTAACAAATATTACAGCAATCCCGAAATATGTAGCGTATTCTTCACCGACGAAATGGACAGGTGATTTCCAGCAGCACTGCGGCTGGTGGCGACTTATTAAACTCCTTCTGATGGAATGATCAGGTTCCCCGATAAGCCAGCAAGGAAAGAAAAGAAAACAGTCCGTCCGTGTCTTTTGGTCCTGCCAGTATCTCTGGTACAGCAAATACCGTCCGACCGTCTGCTAGATCCATACCATCAACTCCATCTACTCACACCCCTGGAGATGTCGTGTCCACTCCAGGATTAACACAAAGGGGCGCTTCTTCTAAGCCATCGATTATGTTTGGGTCCAATGCTGCTGGAAATTTTGGTTCTCAATACGATTAATTGGGGAAATTAGTGATAACATGGGTCAATTTCCAGAAGCAGCCAACTCCTTGTTCTTGCTGTTCTTCTCGTTTGTTCGCAGCGTTCGCAGCCATCAGTTCGAGCACATCGCCTTTTCTCTTTGTTTCCCGGTTATCGGCGATGGACTCCGCCCACTTCGCCTACTTGCGCAGTGTTGACACTATGAAAAATCTTGGGCCTAATTTTGACAAAGCCCACAAAAGCCCATAGCCATATACTAGGCCTGTGCCTATGGAGAGAAGTCTACAAAGGTAATATAGTAACCTTGTAATCAAGGGAAGTGTACAAGCCTGCGCCTCTGGTGGACATCAAGTCTACAGGCCTGCAACCCGAAGGCTTGCGCCGGAAACACGAAGTCTACGGGCCTGCGCCTGCAAGAGACACGTGTCAAAAGAAAACGGCTCCATGGCCCCGAGATAATTGAGACTTGTTACCCATGTATAATACTAGCACACGTCTTAAAGATAATCAATTAAACCCGAAGTCAGAGGAGCTGATCCACATTTAAATGAGTGGGAATCAGTTAGCTCCGAGATTCTTGGGGTGAGTTGGGTCTGAAAGATCTTCAGAAGGTCGTAACAGACCGAGTATAAAAGGGAGGAGATCCCCCTCAGAGAAAATCGCGATCAAATCAGCCAACAGAAGCTTATCTTGCTCGTCACCCCTTAGCGTAGTTGTTAGGATTCCCCGACTTGGGAGAGACCTTGAAGGTTTCATTGGTCTTCACTTCCACCATCAGAGTGAGCAACTGTAGCTCTCGTAACAACCCTTTGCCCTCGACTTCAACGCCAGGACGAGCCACCGTAGTCCCAGTACACATCTCCGCCTTCGACACTCCCGCCAACGCAGACCACCACAGCCTTGATGCCCACGTCCGCCTCAGCACCCGACCGTACCCAGTCCATCAAGCTCAGTAGCTAAGTCCTGCCACCAGAGGAACGCCAGCTTGCAGCGTTCCACCGTCAAGTCTGCGACGACGCTCCAAGTCTACGAAGCACTGTAGCCAGTCAACGACTTTCCATCCTTATTTTATTTCTATGACTGTAAGCTCTTATTTTCTATTGTAAGACTTCATTCAATCGATTTCTTCAATTACTTACCGGCGACCACATCTAGAAAATCCCTGTGAGTCTTATTGCCAAATATTTCCGACGTGATCCCTTTCCGACGCGAACACGCAAAAGCTCGACCTGCTCGCTGGTATCGTCAGTCACGCTCAACAAGCTCAAGGGCAGCATGTCGACCTCTCTCCCCATCTCCTTGGCAAGCACGCGGAACAGGTTAGAAATACGTGTAGAGTACCGAAATTGTACACTTGACTGTATGACTCCCTCTTATTCAATAAGAAAATGCCAAGAATCAAACGGAGGAACGGAGGAAGTGGGGAGGAGGCGTTGAGACTTTTCAATGTAACCTTTATACTTGATTTCTATTGCTCGACGCAAATAGGAATCGGAGCGCCCCTATTTATAGGCGGAGGCTTCAATTACATGTGTATAAGATAACGCCATGTCTCTTATTTTTTAACCTTTCGCACTTTGGCCTAAGATAATTCTAGACTAAAGATATTTCTAAATAATTCTCTAGAGCTACGAGAGAGATGGAGAAAGGGAGCTGCGGGTAAGTGTTGTTACTTTTAACACTCCCCCTCAACACCGACTTTCTATTCTCGTCATTTCAAGTTGTGCACAAAACTCCATGAGCTTGCTTGCATTAAATCCTTTTGTGAAGGTATTCGCTTGCTGATCTTCTGTGCCAATATATTGTAGTACGACATCTCTTTGTAGCTCTCAAGAAGTGGTAGTGAACCTCCACGTTTTTGTCCTTGCATGGAATACTGGGTTTTCAGCTAGTTGGATAGCTGAACGGTTGTCACACGATAAGGGAATTGCATAGCCAACTTGTTGATGAAGATCTCGCATGAGTTGCATTTGCCATGTGGCTTCTTGAGTTGCATTTGCAGCAGCTCTGTATTCTGCTTCTGTTGTTGAAAGTGAAACGGTGGGTTGACGCTTACTACACCACGAGATTGCACCCTCCCGCAATATTAAAGATATATCCTGTTGTTGATCTTCTGGTATCACAGTCGCCAGCATAGTCCGCATCACAACATCTAACAAGTTTGCAATCCCCTTCTCTTTTATACAGCACCCCATAGATGAACATACCCTTGATATATCTCAGAATTCTCCGAACTGCTTTGAGGTGAGGCTTCTTTGTAGCTTGCATAAACCTACTCACCAAACCGATTGCAAAAGAGATGTCCGGTCTTGTATGTGACAGGTAGATCAGACTGCCAACCAGCTGACGGTACATTGTCGGCTCTTCAAGATCCTTACCTTCATTTGCACTGAACTTAGCATTGAACTCGATAGGTATTGATATCGGCTTGCACTCTGACATCCCATATTTGTTTAGCAGCTCCCTTGCATATTTCTCTTGACATAAGAACAAGCCTTCTGGAATTCGATCGGCTTCTAATCCCAAGAAGTGCTTCAGTTCTCCGAGCTCCTTCATGTGGAACCGCACAGATTGATTCTCTTTGATAAGCTCGATCTCCATGTTGTCATCACCTGTGATGATGAGATCATCCAGATACACGAGTACTACTGTGATCTTCTCTTCTTTGAATTTGACGAAGAGGCTGTAATATCCACTCTGGATTAAGAACTCTGCAATCTTACCGTACCATGCCCATGGTGCCTGCTTCAATCCATATAAAGCTTTCCTTAATTTGCAGACATAGCTAGGATGGTCCTTGTCTGTAAAGCCCTGGGGTTGCTCCATGTAGATTGCTCGATCTAACTCTCCGTATAGAAAAGCATTCTTCACGTCCATCTGCCAGAGCTTCCAGCACTTACTTGCAGCTAGGGCGAGTAGAACTCTGACAGTTGTTATCTTCGCTACTAGGCTGAATGTCTCATCATAGTCCAAGCCATACTGCTGTGAGAATCCTCGAGCGACGAGACGAGCCTTGTATCTCTTCACGGATCCATCTGGATGAGTCTAAATCTTGTAGACCTACTTGCAGGATATGGGTCTTACCTTGTTGGGGTTAGGAACCAACTCCCAAGTCTAGTTTTCTTCTAAGGCCTGAATTTCTTCTTGCATCGCTTATCGCCATACCTTGTGCTTCGATGCTTCTTCAAAGGTTGATGGCTCTTGAGAAACAATGTCTTCAGCAAGTGTTGCATCTATGTATCGTGTTGGAGGCCTTCGTTGTCTTGTGGACCTTCTCAGTGGAGTTGTTGCTTCACCGGTTTCTTCTTCTAGCGCATTCTCTTCAGACGAATTTTGGTATTCTCATGTTTGCCAAGGTCTCTCTTCTTCTGTATCATCATTTCTTGTTAGAGAAGATCCTTCTTCAGTCTCCTCAATGGTTGGTTTTATGATTACTTGATCCCCCTGCTTCATGTGCTCCTTGTCTTCTTCTATTGTTGAAGGCGACCACCAAGAAGTTGCTTCATCGAAAACGACGTTCCTTGATACGGTGCACTTGTTGGTCGTAGGATCACAACATCTCCATCATTTTCTCTGTGTCGTATCCTACGAAGATGCACTTGGTAGCCTTCTAATCGAATTTGCTTCGTAGATGGTTAGGGATGAACACATAGCGACACACCCAAAAAGTGACTCACTGTTGGCTTCATCTTCCATAGTAGCTTGAAGGGTGTCTTGAAGTCGAGGCGAGCTTGAGGTAGCCTGTTTGTTATATCTGCAGCAGTCTTCATGCACTCTGCCCAGTATCTTCCCGGGACATTCCTTGCGTGCAACATGCTTCGGCAAACTTCTGCAAGGTGCCTGTTCTTCCTTTCTGCAACACCATTCTGTTGTGGTGTGTGGGAGACATGTCAATTATCGCCTTATCTTGTGTTCTCTTAAGAATTCTTCAAATTCCCCGAAGGTGTATTCTCCCCCATTGTCGGTGCGCAGACAACTCACCTTCTTTTACAAGTCACTCTCTGCCTTATTCTTGAACTCTTTGAACTTCTGCAGTGCCTCTGACTTTTTTTTCATAAAGTCTACCCAGACATACCTGGAGTAATCATCGATGAAGGTCACCATGTATTTGCAACCACCTACCGATGGGTGTTTCACTGGTCCTAACACATCAGAGTGTATCAGCTGCAGTGGTTCTTCGGCCCTATACCTGGATTCCTCGTATGGTAATTGGTGTGCTTTTAGCAGCCAGCACAGATATTGTCGACATTCACCTCCAGCTGTGGAAGGCCCTTCAGCATATCTTTACTCATCAGAGCCTTTAACTTGCGGTAGCCAACGTGCCCAAGCCTCTCATGCCAGAGATCCGCTGTCTCGTTCTTCTTCACTTTATCTACATGTGCAGATTTTGCAGACATGACGTAGATAGAGTTGACCTTCCGCCCTTCCATGAACGGTGTCCCTGAAAACTTCCACTCACTCTAAACCTTCACATCTTCTGGCCCGAACACCACGAAGTTGCCTGGGGCTATCAGTTGGGTTGCTGACATAAGATTCTTCTTTATACCAGGGACATGGTAGACTCCTTGTAGTTGCACTTTGCTGGAGCTATCATCGGCGGCTATAACAGTCTTCCCAACATGGGCAATGGACAATCTTGAGTTGTTGGCGGTGACGACGACGCATTATCCTTTGTAGTCCAACAACTCCTGCAGCTTCTCCTGATCACCGGTCATATGATTGGAGCATCCTGAGTCAGATATCCAGTTTTGAGCATAGTCTACTATTTTATCGTGAACTACTGAAAGAGCATGGTCATCCAATAGTTGCTCTTCTTCTAGCACGGCGAGGGATGCTTCCAGGTTACACTCCTCTTCGGATTTATTTCCGTCTTGACTGCTTGATGTGGCAGCATTTCCTTCCACGTTCTTCCTCTTAGACTAGCAATCTCGAGTGTAATGCCCCATCTTTCCATAGTTAAAGCATTCAGTATCCTTCCGCTGAGCTGGTTTGCCTACTCTCTTATCACGTTGTGAATATTAGGTTGCTGCTCACGTCGCCCTCTTCTACCGCCTTGTTGGAATCTTCTCTCCTCAACCCTCTTATTTTTAGTGTAGCTTCTTCCCTTATTACTATATAACGCCAGCACAGATATTGTCGACATTCACCTCCACTGTGGAAGGCCCTTCAGCATATCTTTACTCATCAGAGCCTTTAACTTGCGGTAGACAACGTGCCCAAGCCTCTCATGCCAGAGATCCGCGGTCTCGTTCTTCTTCACTTCATCTACATGTGCAGATTTTGCAGACATGACGTAGATAGAGTTGACCTTCCGCCCTTCCATGAACGGTGTCCCTGAAAACTTCCACTCACTGTAAACCTTCACATCCACCATCAGAGTGAGCAATCGTAGCTCTGGTAACAACCCTCCGCCCTCAACTTCAACACCAGGACGAGCCACTGTAGTCCCGGTACGCATCTCCGCCTTCGACACTCCCGCCAACACAGACCACCATAGCCTTGACGTTCACGTCCGCCTCAGCATCCGACCGTACCCAGCCCATCAAGCTCAGTAGCTAAGTCCTGCCACCAGAGGAACGCCAGCTTGCAGCGTTCCACCGTCAAGTCTGCGACGTCCAGATGCTCGCGCAGAAGCTTGTCCTGGCGTTCCACTAAGCGAATCAGGTCAGTGACCATTCGCTGAAGGACACGGATGTCTTCCCCAAGATTGAGGAGAGCCGTGTTACCCACAGGGACTTGAGCTTCAGCAGAAAGACGTCTCCGACTAGCAGACTTAGCAGCAGAGGGTCGAGCAGAAGATGCTTTAACGTTCTTCTTGGCCTCCAGAAGCTTATCCTCATCATCACGTGCAGAACGACTTTCCGTCCTTATTTTATTTCTATGATTGTAAGCTCTTATTTTCTATTGTAAGACTTCATTCAATCGATTTCTTCAATTACTTACTGGCGACCACATCTACAATATCCCTGTTAGTCTTATTGCCAAATATTTCCGACGTGATCCGTTTCCGACGCGAACACGTTTTCGGCGACCACAGCGGGAGCCGTGAAACTTAAAGTTTTCAGATGGCAAAGAACACCCGGAGAGGACTAAATCGTGATCCTCCTTCCCCTCCATGGTACCTGGAGCGACTAGGCAAGATGACCCTGGTTTATACAGGAGTCCCTACCCTGCCTATATTGACAGAGAATATCCTCTTCCCAAGGGGTACAGGGTGCTTGACTTTACCCGTTTTTCGGGGGAAGATGAGATGACACCCGTAGAGCATATAGCCCGGTTCACTCATCAGGTAGGGGATGCTGCGGCAAACGATTTTTGGAAACTAAAGCTCTTTCCAAACTCTTTCACAGGAGATGCCTTTACGTGGTATACAAGCTTAACTCCTGGATCAGTGACAACATGGGCAGAGATGCAGTCTTCTTTTATGAAGGCATTCGCACGGTTAGACACGCCCATGTCAATATTTGAGGTAATGCGACTAAAGCAAACTGCCGGAGAGCATCCAGGGCAGTTCCTTATGCGCCTGCGAAAAGCGCTACTGCGCTGTAGACCTACGATCCCTGAAAGGGATCAGCTGATGATCGCGTTAAACGCGCTGTCCAAGCCTTTCAAGAAAAAGCTACAGGGAAAGAGGTTTAATGACCTGTATGACCTGGCCAGAAGGGCGACAGAGTACCATTAGTTACTGATGGAAGAGGCGCAGGTAAGCATACCTTTCAGCTCGAAACCTTTGAGGTGGATATGGCCGAATTCGTGAAAGGCGAAGCGACGGTTTGTGAACCCCTCGCAAGGAAAAACTCCAAAGCCAAAGCATCCCAGAAGTCCAACGAAGAAAGAAAGTATTCGTTCGACGTAGATAAGGCGGATGCGATTTTCGATTGGCTCATCCAACGGAAGCGCATTAAACTTATACCGGGTCATAGAGCTCCCCAGACAGAGAGGGAAAAGACTAGAAATTATTGTAAATGGCATGGGTCCATACGACCAGAGACTGCTTGTCATTCAGGAATATAATCCAGGACCTTATAGAGTCTAAGGAATTATGTTTCCCTGAGGTTGACGAAGTGACAATGGTCGATGATAGACCTTTTGATGATGAAATAGCTATCCATATGTTTGATGTTGCTGATGTAGACATCAATTTCATCGAAACTAATATAGATCATCATTCCCTGCAAGACGTAAAGATCCCCGGGGAGACTTTGGTGGCGAATGCCCTTTTTCACCGACTGGCTGATAAAGGCATAGTCACCTGTCCGGTCAAAAAGGTTGCGCCTAGCTTTTGCTGCTGGCATATGGACGATACGCACACCACCGATAGATGCAATAAATTCAGGAAGTATCTCTAGAACAATCAAAGCGACACCTGGTACGATCTGAACCCACTTGAGGAGGTAGCGATGGGAGTAGTACACTCGGGCTCGCGAAGCACTTCCAACAACTCGTAAAGGGGTTTTAAGTGCCCTCCAAGCGCAGAGAGCAGACCGGCAAACTAAGGGGGAAGAGGTGGTCCACATGGCCGAGGCCGAGCGCCTGCGCCACAGCCACGTGCGCACGAACGTCCCAAGCGACATCTGGAGTTTAATGACTCCTCGTCCCAGCAAGGTGCCAGGTCAGGGCAAGAAAGGCCTGGCCATCTTGACGAGTCTCGCCCTGGAAGCGCAGAAGCAGATAATCCTAATAAAGCCCAGAGGCCTGAGCAAACACAAGAGATGATGAACAAGCCTAGACAGGGACTGCCTAAGGTAGACATCCAGGCGATCCGAATAGGCCCACCGATAGCTCAGTTTTTGGAAGCAAAGATGCTCTGTCAAAAATGCAAGCTCATAGCTCAAAACAAGATCCTGATTACTCAGCTCTACACTTCCTGCTGCATCGACTACTTCCTCAAGCTTGTAGACTTGTCCTCAAATGGAGAAATCGTAGTCAAACCCGTGTGCTCTACAGCTACAGGCACTTGTAAAACTAACAGCACTTGCTCGGAAACGCAGCAAGGTCCTACGCGAACGGTAGTAGGGTATGACCCATTCGTTGGCGACTATGTGGAGGTACGTCAAATTCTCCTTGGTTGTAAGAGATCAGGGGTGATTAAAGCAGTTAACCCTTCGAAATATTGGCAGAAGGTAATGGGCAAGACCACTTTGCCTCCAAGAGCGCGCAAGAGGAGGGACAGACGTCTAAGTCACGTTGCCAAAAGGCCCAGGCCTACCCTCTTAGGAATAGCCCCACCGGCTAGAGCGCCTGCGAATGAAGTTAACGCCGAGGCAGAGCGCATTGAGTCTACGGACAATTCAGAAGAACCTAGCTCAAGTTTTAACTATACCCCACTCCGGAGCGAGATCCCAAGTGATGTCGACGGGGAAATGAGACCAGTCGTGAGCTGTAATGCCCTTACCCTGCCTGTAGACACAAGGACTCTAGTAGGTAAAGTGCCTCTTCCTTGCTCTCCAGTTTACCCAGCAGGCTTTCCATTACATTGGTTAGAAAAGCCATCTGACAGCATGAAACAACACGTGCATTCATTATACATAACTGTTACCTTTGACGGTACAGTAGTAAGTCGAGTCCTTGTTGACAACAGAGCGACTATAAATGTGCTCCCTCTATCCAGGTTTAAATTGCTTGGATATAAGCCTTATGACTTGGTTAAAACCAATGTCGCAGTGAGTGGGTTTAATGGCAGGAAATCTGAATGCCTAGGGGTATTCTCGGTGCACCTTGAAGTAGGTCGCCAGGAAAGGGAAACTGCCTTCTTCGTGATGGACATAATTCCCATTTTAATGCACTATTGGGTCGCGACTGGCTCCATAAAGCTGCTGCTATCCCTTTTACGTTGTATAGAGAGTTGTTGCTTTGGGTTGACTCTAAAATTGAAATTATCTAGGCTGATGAATATTCCTGTTCTGACAAGGGTATCTTGCATGCAGAAACAAGCAAGACGGTAAAGGACCTCACACTGGACCAGCGCTATAAGCCTGGCGACCCTACGGTAGGGCCCCTTGGCGAGCCGTCCCGAAAGTTCGATTACATCGTAGACTATGGGACATCGCACCCCAAGCCAGATATAGGGCCGATTGTTCCAACTGGTTGGGGAGACGAGCTGTCTACTCAAGACATTGAGGAGGTTCTCCAAGAAGTTAACTCGGGGAAGAACCCGCTGGTGACTGACAAACCAAGAGAAGAGGAAGTGGCGAGAAACCAGCATAATGGTACTACGGAGTTGGAGTCCGATAGACTCCTCAAGGAAGGGACCTGTGGACCAGAGTGAGAGAGTAACCGAAGTAGTCGCCGATATCCTTCAACGACTTCAAGTCTACCAAGGAAATCGCTACTGTAGTCAACCCGTCTCTTGGTTTTCAATAAACTCATAAGCGCTTAGAGCGCCCAATGCTTGTAATAAGCTCGTGTCTACTGACTTAGGTGGTTCTGAGGAACATGAGTCTTTGGTGACACCTTGCGACCCATTGGTCAGCATTAACCTAGGAAGTAAGTCCTCTCCTAGACTTCTTTTCATTAGTTCTTCTTTAAATAAAGAGCTTTTTAATGCGATTAGAGGAGTGCTTGAGGAATTCAAAGACTGTTTCGCTTGAGATTACACCGAGATGCCAGGGTTGGACCGTAGACTTGTAGAACACACCCTTCCTATTAAATAGTATTTTAATCCGGTGCAGTAAGCGCCCAGGCACATGACTACTGAAGTCACGCAACTAGTCGTTGAAGAAGTTAAAAAACTTTTTCGAGCAGGTTATATTAGGACTTCACGCTATACAGAATGGATTTCCAGTATAGTTCATGTCCTTAAAAAGAATGGCAAAATCAGAGTCTGCATAGACTTTCGAGATCTCAATCGCGCCACTCCAAAAGATAAATACCCAATGCCAATCGCAGACGACCTTGCAGACAAGACAGCAGGGCATCAGATTATGTCCTTTATGGACGGTTTTTCTGGTTACAACCAAATCTTCATCGCAGAGGAAGACATACATAAGACTACATTTAGATGTCCCTTAGGGATTTCCGAATGGGTAGTAATGCCATTTGGATTAAAGAATGCTGGCGCGACTTATCAGCGAGCGATGAATACTATATTTGATGCATCTCTCGGCAAGACAGTAGAAGTCTACATTGATGATATTGTGGTAAAGTCGACAAGAGAAGATCTCCATGTAGACCATCTCAGAAATGCTTTCATGAAGATGAGAGAACACCAAGTAAAACTAAACCCGCTTAAATGCGCCTTTGGTGTCAAAGCCGGACAATTTCTGGGCTTCTTGGTACACCAACGCGGTGTAGAGGTTGATCAAAATAAGGTAAAAGCCATTCAAGATTTGGTTGCGCCTAGAAACAAAAAAGAGTTACAAGCATTCCTCGGTAGAGTCAATTACCTGCGAAGGTTCATTGGGAATATCGCTGGGAAGACTGAAGTTCGGCATTCTGTTGAGGGGACAAAACAGTTTCAAGTGGACAGAAAAACATGAGGAGGCGTTCAATGCTCTAAAGAAGTATTTAACGCATCCACCTGTGTTAATACCCCCTCAACCGGGGAAACCTTTCATTCCCTACGTAGCGGCCATTGAAACTACCATAGGGGCTATGTTATCTCAAGTAGATGAGAACGGACGTGAAAGAGCCGTTTATTACTTATCGAGGCAACTGACCCCTGTCGAAGGCAGATACGCCTCAAAGGAAAAGCTATGTCTATCAGTATTCTACGCAGTCATGAAGCTAAGACATTACACTGAAGCAGCGAAGTTCACGTGGTGTCTAAATCACTCATTATTAAATACTTTTTCGAGTGCCCATTACTAAGTGGACGAATTATTAAATGGAGCCTAATCTTGTCCCCTTATGACCTGAAGTATAAGTCTCAGCAGTCGGTTAAAGGACAAGCCCTGGCTGACTTTCTAGTCGATTACAACCCGGCCACATCCATAGACTAAGAAGAGGCAACTGAGGAGGTCTGGCATGCTTGGTTTGACGGCTCGTCCACTAAGAATGGAGCTGGAATAGGAATTCACATAATTTCCCCAATGGGTAAAGACATCAGGTTAGCTTTTCGCCTACAAATTATACCTACCAATAATGCAACAGAATATGAGGCATTGATAACGACGTTAAAAGAACTACTAACGCTGAAGGCGAAACACACCCGTATCAAAGGGGATTCGTAGCTAGTCATTAACCAAGTCAATGGAGAGTGCACTTGCCAAGGTAAAATACTGCCCTATCTAGAGATAGTCCAGCGACTCATTACGGGATTCGAACTCGTCTCATTCCAATTTGTAGGGCGTGAAGAGAATATGGTGGCTAATAGCTTGGCTCAATTAGCATCTGGATATAAAATCAGGCTGGAAAGGGAAACATACCCGAAATAGGTTCGCAACTGCGTCCAGAGACCATAGTCGTGGCTGTAGACATAAGGGAACAAGAAAAAGACTGGAGGAGACCAATAGCTGATTTTCTGGCGGATCCCAGTAAAAAAGCCAAACAGCGAATTAAAGTTCAGGCTAGGTCATATGTTCTTCTAGACGGCGTGCACTACAAAAAAGATACAAGTGGAGTCCTCCTAAGATGTGTAGACTTGGATGAGGCTACCCCAATAATGTTGGAAACCCACGAAGGGCTTTGTGGATCTCACCAAGCAGGGATTAAAATGTGTTAGATCATTCGCAGACATGAGTTCTATTGGCCATCGATGATGAAAAATAGCATCGAAATGGCCAAGGGATGTCAGGAATGCCAGCGACATGGCTCCATAACTCGCGCTTCGGCAACCGAGTTAACCCTTGTGATTAAACCCTGGCCTTTTAGGACCTGGGCTTTAGATGTGATAGGAGAGATACACCCCACTCTAGCCGAGGAGATGCATACATCTTGGTAGCGACAGACTATTTCACCAAATGGGTAGAAGCGCAAGTCTACAAGAAAGTTGACCATAGCGAGGTCATCAGCTTCTTACGGACTAACATTATTTACCGCTTTGGCATTCCTCAAAATATTGTCGTGGATAATGGAACAACTTTTAATAATTTAAAAGTAAAGGAATTCGCTGAAGAATTTGGTTTCTCGATCCTGAATTATACTCCATATTACCCTCAGGCAAATGGACAGGCTGAAGCCTCCAATAAGCTTATCAAAAACAATATCCAGAAGATGATCGGGCTTAATTCGAGGAAATGGCACGAAATCTTTGATGATACTCTCTGGGCTTTGAGAGTTACCAAACGGAAAGTACTGGAGAAACTCCATTCGCATTAGTCTATGGTCACGACGCAGTGTTACCTTTTGAGATGAGGTATAAGTCGCTCCGTGTTAGCCAGCCCTGCCTACGAGACGAGGCCATGTACATAGCCTTGGAAGAACTAGAAAAGAAGAGGCTAGACATTGTAGACAGATTAGAGGTGCATAAGCAAAGAATAGCCACTAATTACAATAAGAGAGTTGTTCACAAGCACTGTCAAGTCGGCGACTTGGTTTGGAAAATGATCCTGCAAATAAGGACTAAAGACCAAATTCTTGGAAAGTGGTCTCCTAGCTGGGACGGGCCATATCAAGTCAGTGAGACTTTTTCAGCGACTAGCTACAGGTTGTCGACTCTTGATGGAGTTAAACAACCTTTAAAGATCAATGGCAAGTATTTGAAGCTTTATAGGAAGACTATCTGGGAGTCGCATAGCAAGATTCTGAGTAAGCGCTACCCATCTTTATGGGAACAGGTAGTGAAAAGCTAATCATGCAGAACTTTATTGTTGTAGACCTAAATGCTGGACCTAAAGTCTATAGCAAAAAGAGAAAAGTTTAAGGGTATCATTTGTTGATACCCCTAAAAAGAAGAAAGACGAACTACGTCATACTTGGACCGGGCACCCCGCGCGCCGCGTCCGTAAATAAAAGGGTTAAGACCTTGGCCTGGGTCCTCTTAACGGTGACTGCATTCCTTTGGCGAAACCAAGTCTTCAACTTGTCTTGGTCCTGCTGCACAGAGGCGGTGGCAGATCTTTCTGTAAGCAGGGAGTTCACCGCAGAAGCCCGATCCTCAAGATCCCTTTCCATGGCCATAAGGTCCGCTATCTTAGCCCGGACCTGCGCCTGCTCGCAAGCCAAGCCTTCTTTCTGCCCTCTAAGAAGTTATAGGTCAGCCTCCTCTTCTGCGCGTTTCTTCAAAACGCTAGCGATCCGAATCTGGGCATCATCAACCACTGCAATGTCTTGCATGTATGTTGACCAATTAGGCCAGAAACGCCACTTGAATTCTTCACACGCCGCCTGCATCTTAATAGTGCTGACTGGGGAGTCCTCGATCTCTCTAATGCAATCTTGAAGGGCCTTAAACTGATCTTCGGATAAGACTTCAAGATGAAGAATCTCCCCGACACAGTCCACGAGCTGCATAAGACGGCCATAGTCGCTCAAGACGTCTGTACCCTCACTAGGATATGCTCTTGGTGGCTGGCCCAGAGGATAGCTGACCAACATTAAACTTGTGGCAGTTGAAGGCTAAACAGTGCTGGCTACCTCTGAAACAATGGCCTCTGTTGTAACAGTAGAGGCTTCCAGCGATTCCTCAGCAGCTGGGGCAGGAAGGATTGTAACGGGAGTAGGCTGCAGTCAAAAATAGACCAGTCATCACAAAAGTTCTAACTTTTAAGTCCACTAAGGCCAGATTCTATTACCTCAGTAAGAAGAGGGAGGCTAGTTTCCTCAAAAACTTCCTCCTCAGGGTCGAAGTCCTCAGGCGAGGCTGGGCTCTGAGTAAGAAAGGAGCAATTAGGCCAAAGAAGATAAAGGAAAATCCAAAAATGTAGACGCATAGTCATACCGTTCTCTGCAGAAGCTCAGGCACTTGGGTGATTGTAGAGGACAGACGTGGAGTTTTACCTGACTTACTGCAAACAGTATAGCACGGTTAATGCAGGCAGAATCTCACCATTTAGCAGTAAAAAGTGTAGACTACCTCTTAGGAGAAGGTTCTGGAGCCTTAGAAGAATGGGAACTGGAGCCGGAACAGCAGGGCGGCGACGTTTGAAGGAGGTTCCAATCGGAACCTCATCACAATCAGATGATTCAGGAATAGGAGCCTTACGCTTGCTGGTCACTTCCTCCTTAACCTGTTTGCCCTTAGAAACAGGAGAAATTCGGCTCTGGCGATGGCGATGCTTGACAGAAGAAGGAGACTCACTTTCCGATGAGGGACCTTCGGAATCTACATCCATAACTGCAATTAGATATTAACAAGGAGCTCTGAATTTAAGCCAAGGGAAAAAGTTTACCTTGAGGCAACTTGTACCCCGCCTTCAACATCATATCGCGAGTAAGGTGGAGATCAGGTTCCT
This sequence comes from Melastoma dodecandrum, assembly GCA_029817715.1. Classification (NCBI taxonomy): domain Eukaryota; kingdom Viridiplantae; phylum Streptophyta; class Magnoliopsida; order Myrtales; family Melastomataceae; genus Melastoma; species Melastoma dodecandrum. The sequence continues at coordinate 53,527 of JARUPY010000179.1, forward strand.
TCGAAGTCCGGAGAAAAGACATATGTTTTAACAAGATGTCAAAAGAGATCGCCCACTTAACGGAAAAAAGCTCTGTGGCGAACACCGGGGTAGATTCAAGAGGGAATTCTATGTGCCGGAGCTTCGCTTTCTTGGCCTCTCCTTTGGGTAGGATATAGTGACCCTTGTTTTGAGGTTAAGGTTGGGAGTATCAGCAAAAGGCACTAAAGAACTCTGCACGAAACCTAACTGTCGTACACAAAGCTGAGGGTTGTAGACTTCAAAGGAGAAACCTCCTTCTGTCACACAGATAAGGTCTCTACAGGTCAACACTGAATCCCAATATCGACTTGGAACAAGCTTCTGGCGACGCTTCAGGATTTGGTGACCAGCTGGAAAGGGCACCCAATTGCGATGCTCAATACGACTAGTGTCTGTGAGGAGTCGCATGTGTCCCGTCACAGAAGCCGAGAGCCACTGCTCCTTGGCATGGCAAACATGCTTCTAGCATGTGTATCCCATAACATGCAACTGAAGTCGCACCAGAAGGCATCTTATACGCCGTAAACCCGGGCATCCACACACAAGACCACAGGTGAACAAGCCATAAAGGGCCACCAACTGGATATTTTGGAAAAGGGTTGACACACGTGGTCGCCTTGTGCAAACCTTGGTAGACTAATCCTAATAGGAAAGGAGCCCAGGCAATCGGTCTCGGAGCTGCTGAGCTTAAAAAGTTGGCTATCCCATAGACCAACTTCGGCACACACTTACCAGCAAAACAGAATACATACTTGCTCAGCCAAACACTGTAAAACTCTACTTCCTCAACCCTTCCCCAGCCCCTAGAAGCTTTCTCCAAATGTCTCTAAGCCGTGCTTAGAATTTGGAGCATTTCAGGGGGCTGGTAGTCTTTATCAATCAGATAAAGACGCACAGGGGCACCCGTTACATGACTTCCCGTCAAAAAGTGAATATCTTCCAGAGTCACACTCATGGATCCCTCAGGGAAGTAAAAGCAATTAACTGAGTCGTTCCAGAAAGGAAGAAGACTCGCGCATACCCGGGGATCGCAGCGCTTCCCAGTGATTGATAGTCGAATGAATGACCAAAGACCAAAACTCTTCAGCCTGTGCTCCAGCTTTGCGAGCCAGGCATCAAGCCATCGATGCAGAGTTGGCTTATCTACAGACGGGAAGCAAAGGAAACTACCTTTTTTCTCCCAGTTCAAAGGATCTGTAAACTTTTCATGGCAGATGGGAATAGTGGACTCTGTGAGCAGATACTCATGGGGGATCGTCTCAGGGAAAAAAGAAGGATCAAGAACAGGACCCAGTATTAACACGTTCTCGCCCGATTGAACCACGCCATAGGGACCGACGCGGTGGGCATGCCACTGAAAGGAAGAAAGTTTAGACATCGTAAAGAAATTAGGGTTTTTGAAAGAAATGATTTTTTCAGGAAAACCTAGAGTGAGGAAGACGAAGGAGTTTTCTTCGGCAAGAAGACGGAAGTTTTCTTTAAACGCGGAGATAATGAGCCTTCTCTCAGCGCAGGAGACGAAGGTTTTCTTGTGACGCAAGCGTTGTCAGAAATGCTCAGGCGACGGGAGTCCCCTCAGCAAAAATGGGGGGCTTATGTTGACACTATGGAAAATCTTTGGCCTAATTTTGATAAAGCCCACAAAGGCCCCTAGCCGTATGCTAGGCCTGTGGAGAGAAGTCTATAGAGGTAATATAGTAACCTTGTAATCAAGGGAAGTCTACAAGCCTGCGCCTCCGGTGGACATCACGTCTACAGGCCTGCAACCTGAAGGCTTGCGCCGGAAACACGAAGTCTACGGGCCTGCGCCTGTAAGAGACACGTGTCAAAAGAAAATGGTTCCATGGCCCCGAGATAATTGGGACTTGTTACCCACGCATAACACTAGAGCACGTCTTAAAGATAATCAATTAAACCCGAACTCAGAGGAGCTGATCCACGTTTAAATGAGTGGGAATCAGTTAGCTCCGAGATTCTTGGGGTGAGTTGGGTCTGGAAGATCTTCAGAAGGTCGTAACAGACCGAGTATAAAAGGGAGGAGATCCCCCTCAGAGAAAATCGCGATCAAATCAGCCAACAGAAGCTTATCTTGCTCATCACCCCTTAGCGTAGTTATTAGGATTCCCCGACCTGGGAGAGACCTTTAAGGTTCCATTGGTCATCACTACCACCATCAGAGTGAGCAACTGTAGCTCTCGTAACAACCCTTTGCCCTCGACTTCAACGCCAGGACGAGCCACCGTAGTCCCAGTACACATCTCCGCCTTCGACACTCCCGCCAACATGGACCACCACAGCCTTGACGTTCACGTCCGCCTCAGCATCCGACCGTACCCAGTCCATCAAGCTCAGTAGCTAAGTCCGGCCACCAGAGGAACGCCAGCTTGCAGCGTTCCACCGTCAAGTCTGCGACGACGCTCCAAGTCTACGAAGCACTGTAGCTAGTCAACGACTTTCCCTCCTTATTTTATTTCTATGACTGTAAGTTCTTATTTTCTATTGTAAGACTTCATTCAATCGATTTCTTCAATTACTTACCGGCGACTAGATCTACAAAATCCCTGTGAGTCTTATTGCCAAATATTTCCGACGTGATCCCTTTCCGACGCGAACACGCAAAAGCTCGACCTGCTCGCTGGTATCGTCAGTCACGCTCAACAAGCTCAAGGGCAGCATGTCGAGTGCTCTCTCCCCATCTCCTTGGCAAGCACGTGGAACAGGTTAGAAATACGTGTAGAGTACCGAAATTGTACACTTGACTGTATGACTCCCTCTTATTCAATAAGAAAATGCCAAGAATCAAACGGAGGAACGGAGGAAGTGGGGATGAGGCGTTGAGACTTTTCAATGTAACCTTTATACTTGATTTCTATTGCTCGACGCAAATAGGAATGGGAGCGCCCGTATTTATAGGCGGAGGCTTCAATTACATGTGTATAAGATAACGCCATGTCTCTTATTTTTTAACCTTTCGTACTTTGGCCTAAGATAATTCTAGACTAAAGATATTTCTAAATAATTCTCTAGAGCTACAAGAGAGATGGAGAAAGGGAGCTGCGGGTAAGTGTTGTTACTTTTAACACTCCCCCTCAACACCGACTTTCTATTCTCGTTATTTCAAGTTGTGCACAAAACTCCATGAGCTTGCTTGCATTAAATCCTTTTGTGAAGGTATTCGCTTGCTGATCTTCTGTGCCAATATATTGTAGTACGACATCTCCTTGTAGCACGTTTTCTCTCAAGAAGTGGTAGTGAACCTCCACGTTTTTGTCCTTGCATGGAATACTGGGTTTTCAGCTAGTTGGATAGCTGAACGGTTGTCACACGATAAGGGAACTGCATAGCCAACTTGTTGATGAAGATTTCGCATGAGCTGCATAAGCCAAGTAGCATCTTGAGTTGAATTTGCAGCAGCTCTGTATTCTGCTTCTGTTGTTGAAAGTGATACTGTGGATTGACGCTTACTGTACCATGAGACTGCACCCCCCGCAATATTAAAGATATATCGTGTTGTTGATCTTCTGGTATCACAGTCGCCAGCATAGTCCGCATCACAACATCCAACAAGTTTGCAATCCCCTTCTCTTTTATACAGCACCCCATAGTTGAACATACCCTTGATATATCTCAGAATTCGCCGAACTGCTTTGAGGTGAGGCTTCTTTGGAGCTTGCATAAACCTACTCACCAAACCGATTGCATAAGAGATGTTCGGGCTTGTATGTGACAGGTAGATCAGACTGCCAACCAGCTGACGGTACATTGTCGGCTCTTCAAGATCCTTACCTTCATTTGCACTGAACTTAGCATTGAACTCGATAGGTATTGATATCGGCTTGCACTCTGACATCCCATATTTCTTTAGTAGCTCATTCGCATATTTTCCTTGATATAGGAACAAGCCTTCTGGAATTCGATCGGCTTCTAATCCCAAGAAGTGCTTCAATTCTCCGAGCTCCTTCATGTGGAACCGCACAGATTGATTCTCTTTGATAAGCTCGATCTCCATGTTGTCATCTCCTGTGATGATGAGATTGTTCATGTACACAAGTACTATTGCAATCTTCTCTTCTTTGAATTTGACGAAGAGGCTTGAGTCAGCCACTCTAGAGTAAGAAATCTGCAATCTTACAGTACCATGCCGATGGTGCCTATTTCAATCCGTATAGAGCTTCCCTTAATTTGCAGACATAGTTGGGATGGTCCTTGTCTGTAAAGCCCTGGGGTTGCTCCATGTAGATTGCTCGATCCTACTCTCCATGCAGAAAGGCATTCTTCACGTCGATCTGCCAGAGCTTCCAGCACTTACTTGCAGCTAGGGCGAGTAGAACTCTGACAGTTGTTATCTTCGCTACTAGGCTGAATGTCTCATCATAGTCCAAGCCATACTGCTGTGAGAATCCTCGAGCGACGAGACGAGCCTTGTATCTCTTCCCGGATCCCTGGATGAGTCTAAATCTTGTAGACCTACTTGCAGGATATGGGTCTTACCTCGTTGGGTTTAGGAACCAACTCCCAAGTCTGGTTTTCTTCTAAGGCCTGAATTTCTTCTTGCATCGCTTATCGCCATACCTTGTGCTTCGATGCTTCTTCAAAGGTTGATGGCTCTTGAGAAACAATGTCTTCAGCAAGTGTTGCATCTATGTATCGTGTTGGAGGCCTTCGTTGTCTTGTGGACCTTCTCAGTGGAGTTGTTGCTTCACCGGTTTCTTCTTCTAGTGCATTCTCTTCAGACGAATTTTGGTATTCTCATGTTTGCCAAGGTCTCTCTTCTTCTGTATCATCATTTCTTGTTAGAGAAGATCCTTCTTCAGTCTCCTCAATGGTTGGTTTTATGATTACTTGATCCCCCTGCTTCATGTGCTCCTTGTCTTCTTCTATTGTTGAAGGCGACCACCAAGAAGTTGCTTCATCGAAAACGACGTTCCTTGATACGGTGCACTTGTTGGTCGTAGGATCACAACATCTCCATCCTTTTCTCTGTGTCGTAATCTACGAAGAAGCACTTGGTCACCTTCTTTTCGAACTTGCTTTACAGGTGGTTAGGGATGAATACATAACATACACACCCAAAGAGGTGGAAGTGACTCACCGTTGGCTTCATTTTACATAACATCTGAAATGGTGTCTCGAAGTTGAGGCTAACTTGAGGTAACTTGTTTGCCATGTCTACAGCGGTCTTCATGCACTCTGTCCAGTATCTTTTGGGGACATTCCTTGCGTGCAACATGCTTCGGTAAACTTCTGTAAGTTGCTTGTTCTTTCTTTCTGCCATACCGTTTTGTTGCGGCGTGTGTGGACATGTCAATTGCCTTATCTTGTGTTCTCTTAAGAATTCTTCAAATTCCCCGAAGGTGTATTCTCCCCCATTGTCGGTGCGCAGACAACTCACCTTCTTTTACAAGTCACTCTCTGCCTTATTCTTGAACTCTTTGAACTTCTGCAGTGCCTCTGACTTTTTTTTCATAAAGTCTACCCAGACATACCTGGAGTAATCATCGATGAAGGTCACCATGTATTTGCAACCACCTACCGATGGGTGTTTCACTGGTCCTAACACATCATAGTGTATCTGCTGCAGTGGTTCTTCGGCCCTATACCTGGATTCCTCGTATGGTAATTGGTGTGCTTTTCCATATTAGCAGCCAGCACAGATATTGTCGACATTCACCTCCAGCTGTGGAAGGCCCTTCAGCATATCTTTACTCATCAGAGCCTTTAACTTGCGGTAGCCAACGTGCCCAAGCCTCTCATGCCAGAGATCCACTGTCTCGTTCTTCTTCACTTTATCTACATGTGCAGATTTTGCAGACATGACGTAGATAGAGTTGACCTTCCGCCCTTCCATGAACGGTGTCCCTGAAAACTTCCACTCACTGTAAACCTTCACGCATCTTCTGGCCCGAACACCACGAAGTTGCCTGGGGCTATCAGTTGGGCTACTGACAAAAGATTCTTCTTTATTCCATGGACATGTTTAGACTCCTTGTAGTTGCACCTTGCTGGAGTTATCATCAGCGGCTATAATAGTCTTCCCAACATCGGCAATGGACAGTTTGGAGTTGTGGCGGTGACGACGACGCGTTGTCCTTTGTAGTCCAAGAACTCCTACAGCTTTTATTGGTCACCGGTCATATGGTTGGAGCATCCTGAGTCAAATATCCAATTTTGAGCATAGTCCACTGTTTTATCGTGAACTACTGCAAGAGCATGGTCTTCCAATAGTTGCTCTTCTCCAAGCATTGTGAGGGATGCTTCTAGGTTCCACTCTTCTTCGGATTTATTTCCGTCTTGACTGCTTGATGTGGCAGCATTTCCTTCCACGTTCTTCTTCTTGGACCAGCAGTCTCGAGCGTAATGCCCCTTCTTTCCATAGTTTAAAGCATTCAGTATCCTTCCGCTGAGCTGGTTTGCCTACTCTCTTATCACGTTGTGAATATTAGGTTGCTGCTCACGTCGCCCTCTTCTACCGCCTTGCGGGAATTTTCTCTCCTCAACCCTCTTTTTTTTAGTATAGCTTCTTCCATTATTACTATATAACGCCTATCATTTTTTAAAGATACGCCCGCTAACTATTTTGCCAGCGTCTCCTAATTAGCTAGCAAATTTTGTAAATCTTCTAGCGACGGCGGTGTGGGCCATCCTTGCACTTGCGCAATAAATCCCCTATATTCTGGCATTAAGTCATGGATAATAATCATCTTCATCTTATCATCGCTAATCTTGGTTCCTGGGTCTAACTCTGATACATGTCGACAGATAGACTTTACTTTTGTAAAGAACGGATTAATTCATAAATCTCCTTGTCTAACTACCAGCAAGTCATTCTCAAGCAACTGTAGCCTCATATGATTCTTCTTTGATAACCTAGTTGCTAGTATATCCCAGGCATCCTTTGGAGTAGTGGCGTACCTGATATGCTCAAGCATTTCCTCATCTATGGTAGTCTTAATGGCGAACATGGCCTTCCCTACCTTAATCCGCCATTTTCTCAAAACGGCAGCATCCTCCTCTGGTTGGGTTGTCTCACTTTCTTTAATAATCTTCCAAAGATCTTGGCCTTGCAGATATGACTCCATACACGTCTTCCACGTGCTGTAGTTCTGGTTGTTTAGTTTCTTTAGCATGCCGAGAGTATTAAATTCCCTCATATCGAATTTAACTTCTAGAAGCGTAGCCTGGTCCCCGACCTATGCCCGACGCAGTCCCAGATTGCAGCTTCCTCGTCAGAACTTCGACAGTAGTTCGGCAGAACCTGCGCTGTACATCTGTAGAACCTTCTCGGGACTTCGGCAGATTCTCCGCTGGACTGCAACGGAACCTCCACTGGACTTCGGCGCCTGGACCCTAACAACCTGGCTGTGATGCCAAATGTAGAGTACCGAACTTGTACACTTGACTGATGACTCCCTCTTATTCAATAAGAAAATGCGAAGAATCAAACAGAGAAACGGAGGAAGAGGGGAGGAGACGTTGAAACTTTTCAATGTAACCTTTATACTTGATTTCTATTGCTTGACGCAAATGGGAATGGGAGCGCCCGTATTTATAGGCGGAGGCTTCGATTACATGTGTATAAGATAATGCCACATTTCTTATTTTTTAACCTTTCGTACTTTGGCCTAAGATAATTCTAGACTAAAGATATTTCTAAAGAGTTCTCTACAGCTACCGAGAGAGATGGATGAAAAGCTTTGGTCTTCTGAAGGATGGAGAAGACAGCAAAGGATAGAAGGAAGGGCGGGGGACAGCTTGGCTCTGGAATCCTGTATCTCCTTGAACAAAGAGGATAGGAGCCTTATCCTCCTTATCATGGTGGAAGTAATTCCGTTGCTGGACAAAGGGGAGCTAGTAATTCCGTTGCTGGACAAAGGGGAGCTAGTAATTCTCCATGGAACAACCCTCATTGGAGATGAACCAGCATGATGGAGTGTGTGCTGTTGTTAGGCAACCTCCCTTCCCGGGCTTCAGCTAATAATCAAATCTTGACCTGGTCAATCCTTTTTGCTTTAAACACTTAAAAATTCTCATTGTGGATTTCAAATGATCCCCCATTGCATTAAAGAAAAGAAGGTGGTCGGTGGTAAATGCGAAAACGTCCGACCACACAGTCACAGAACAACCAGACAGCTGCAGTAAGAACTCGACTACTGTTTCATTCAACGACAGCAATCCCAAGCACCAACCACAACCACAACAACAAGCAAAACTCCCGACAGCGCAAGCACACAAATCCGACTCCAAATCACCAAATCACCGCCCACAACTCCATTCCTCTGTTTCGCCTGAGATCTAACAACTTTTCTCCGGCGGCCGTATTATCTGCTATATACTGATGGTTTTCCGGCCTGGGCCAGACCCGCTGCACAAGCCCACTAATAACCCGACCCGCCATTTAAAATATAACGGTTCCTCCAACGGCTACTAACGACTAGAATCTCGCGCCCCCGCCCTTTTCTTCTGTCATTACTCCCTGTGCTGCTAGATGTCCCGAGCTCTTACTGTCAACTAACTCTTCACTCTTGCCTCTCTTTATTCCTTCATTACTCAGTCATGCCCCCGCCAGTCCTCCTCGTATCAAGCGCCCCCCCTGCATTACACTTGTCCTCATGTGTACAGCCGGGATATTTGTTTTCTAACTCAAAGAGAAGCTCCCAGGTTGCATCCACCAAAACTTTAGTAACAGCACGATTACCTTTTAACCATGCGTCTGGCTAGAATTGCCATAGGTTTCTTGGCCTGTGATTCAAGGAACTCCGGTAATGCAGCAGAAACTCGAGATACATCAGCAACACTTCGGCGCAGCTTTGAAACGTGAAAGGTGGGGTGGATAGCAGATCCCACAAGTAACTCCAGCCGATATGCCACCTTGCCAATTCGGTCAATCACCTTATGCGGTCCATAGAACAGGGGAGACAGCTTATGGTAATTCCTCCGTGCCACCGATTGTTGTCTGTAGGGTCGAAGTTTAACAAACACCCAGTCTCCGATAGCAAACTTTCTTTCATATATATGCTTACCAGCCTGTTGTTTCATTCGGTGCTACGCTCTGTCCAACTGAAACCTCAGCAATTTGATCATTCCCTCCCGATCTCTCAGCTCTTTATCTACCGATGGCAATACATGGTCATGGGGAAGGTAGGGTATGTGTATTGGGGGCGGGCATCCATATAGAGCTTCAAAAGGACTCATCTGAATGGCTGAATGGTAGGTGTTGTTGTACCACCATTCAGCCAAGGATAACCATCTTCCCCACTCCTTCGGACAATCCCCCACCATACACCTCAAATAAGTTTCTAGGCAACGATTCAAGACCTCGGTCTGCCCATCACTCTGAGGATGGTAAGCTGTAGACATGTGCAGCTCTACCCTCTGAAAGGCCATCAACTCCCTCCAGAATTTGCTCATGAATATGGTGTCGCGATTTGTCATAATGGTGGCTGGAAGACCATGCAATTTGAAGATGTTATCCAGAAAGACCCGTGCCACTTCCTTGGCTGAATAGGGGTGTCTCAAAGCCAGGAAATGTCCATACTTGCTTAGCCTATCAACCACTGCCAGAACGCTATCTTTTCCTTGCGAAAGGGGCAAACCTTCAATGAAATCCATGGAAATATCCCTCCAAAACTCATTGGGTATTGGCAGAGGTTGCAGCAATCCAGGTGAAGCCGCGTTATCATATTTGCACCTCAGGCACACAGCACATTCTCTTATAGACTCTCGGACCTCTCTCTCAACACCCTTCCAAAAGAATAGACTCTTGATTCTTTTACAGGTAGCTAGCACCCCTGAGTGACCTCCAATTGGGCTGCTGTGGAATAAATAGATGATTTTCCTTTTGAGCTCTTTACTATCACCCACCACCAACTTGGGACCCCGTTTTAACAAGCCCTGTTGCCACTGATATTTTGAGTGAACCTGCTGAGTCTGTCCTCCCTTCTTGAGTCCTTCTATAAAACTAGCCCATTTGGCATCCGTTACGCAGCTCTCCTTAATCTCATCCTGCAGAGTCGGGGAGTACCCCGAAGTAATGGTGGCGAACAACTCCGGTCCTTGAATCCTAGACAAAGCATCAGCAGCAACATTTTCTCTCCCTTTCTTATACATAATTTCATAGTTATAGCCCATTAACTTCGCTAGCCACTTGAACTAACTCTCCGTGTGGAGTCTCTGCTATAGCAAGTATTTCAAACTTCGGTGGTCTGTCTGAATAACTCTCCCCGTCAAGTAATGGTGCCACTTTCCCACCGCGTAGACAATGGAATAAAGCTCTTTTTCATAGACAGACAAACCATAGTGTCGAGGGCAGAGATGCTTACTGATATGAGCTATGGGATGGCTCTTCTGCATTAAGACAGCACCAATGCCCACTTCGCATCCATCTGTTTCCACTACGAAGGTCTTAGTAACATCGGGAAGGGCCAGAACCGGGGCAGAACTCAACAAGGTCTTTAGCTGGTTGAATGCTTCCTGGGCTTAAGTTGACCACAGAAATGCATCTTTTTTCAATAAATCTGTCAATGGCCGGCTTATAATGCCATATCTCTTCATGAATCTTCGATGGTATCCACTTAAGCCCAAAAATCCCCTCAGCTCCTTCACTGTAGTGGGGGTAGGCCACTCTTGAACAGCTCTCACCTTGGCTGGGTCAGTTGAGACGCCCTCAGCACCAATAAAATGTCCTAGGTATTCTATTTTTGCACTCCCAAATGCACATTTAGATCTTTTGGCGAATAAGGTATGCTGCCTCATAATTGACAAAGCCAATTGCAGATGTTTAGCATGTTCACCCCTGGTTTTGTTGTAAACCAATATGTCGTCGAAGAAAACTAGAATGAATTTTTTTGAGATAGGGCCTAAAGATAGTATTCATGAGCCCTTAAAACGTTGAAGGAGCGTTAGTGAGGCCGAACGGCATCACCAGGAATTCGTAATGGCTATCGTGTGTCCGAAAAGCTGTCTTGTACACATCCTGCGGAGCCATCCTAATCTGATGATACCCTGCCCTCAAGTCAATCTTCGAGAATATTGTAGCACCAAACAACTCATCCAACAGCTCTTCTATGATGGGAATTGGATATTTATCCTTCACTGTCAGGGCATTCAATTCCCTATAGTCTACGTATAACCTCCATGATCCATCCTTCTTCTTCACGAGGACAACAGGTTAGGAAAACGAGCTCCTGCTCGACTGTATCACCCCTACATTTAGTAACTCTTGTATCATACGCTCAAGCACATCCTTCTGCGTTGCTGAGTGTCGTACGGCCTTACATTGACCCCCTGCACTCCCTCCTTCAGCTGGATCACATGTTCATGTTCAGCTCCAAATGCAAGGCCCCGCCGTACATGTAAAGAGAAGCTAGCGTAACTTTCTTATCTTATGGCACACCCTCTAGTTCGAAGTAGCGTTGACACTTATATAATCAGTCTTCTAAGTTGTTCCCATCAAAATCGGGGAACTCAATCTTAGGTATAACAAAGGTGATAGGTCCTCTGCCGGTCACCTCCACTTCCCTTGCCACAGTTCGCTCAGTTACACCCCTATCCAACATAGACAACACCGCTCAGTTACACCCCTATCCAGCATGATGGAGTGTGTGCTGTTGTTAGGCAACCTCCTTTCCCAGGCTTCAGCTAATAATCAAATCTTGACCTGGTCAATTCTTTTTGCTTTAAGCACTTAAAAATTCTCATTGTGGATTTCAGTTGATCCCCCATTGCATTAAAGAAAAGAAGGTGATCGGGGGTAAATGCGAAAATGTCCGACCACACAGTCACAGAACAACCGGACAGCTGCAATAAGAACTTGTTTCATTCAACAACAGCAATCCCAAGCACCAACCACAACCACAACAACCAAAACCCCCGACAGGACAAGCACACAATATCCGACTCCGAATCACCCCAGCATCACCCACAACGCCATTCCCTTGCTTCGCCTGAGATCTAACTAACTTCCTCCGACGGCCGTAATTCCTGCTATATACTGATAGCTTCCCGGGCTGGGCGAGACCCGCTGCACAAGCCCACTAATTACCCAACCCACTTATTTAAAACGTAAAGGTTCCTCCAATGGCTACTAACGGCCAGAATCTCGCGCCCCCGCCCTTTTCTTCTGTCATTACTCCCTCTACTGCTAGATGTCCCTGAGCTCTTACTGTCAACTTCCTCTTCACTCTTGCTTCTCTTTATTCCTTCGTTACTCAGTCATGCCCCCGCCGGTCCTCCTCGTATCAGAAGGGCAAATTCAAACTCAACTACGGCGTAGTCTTTTATTTGCATCACAGCAGGGTAAAACCATAACTACAAAATGTTTACTCAAGAAAAGAGAAAGAAAGAAACTCTAGGAGGCATTCCCTAAAATCGAATTAGTATGCCGGCGCAATATACAGGTGCTGTAACTATGTGCGTCCCTAATCTAACAATCCCCGCCAAGGATTCCCAGTGCTTTCTTTCCAGCCCCGACCTACCACTATTTATCTAACAAACACACCCAACTCTACTTCTTGCCCATCGCCCTGATCACAGGGCTTATTCCCCAGCCGCAAACCCATGCGAAACTCTACTTCCACGAGTCCCCTTTCACCCCCTCCCCCTTCCCTCCATCTCCTCCAACACCCCTGCGGCAGACCCCCACGTCACACCTAGCACAACACGCCATCAGTAGGAAATTGTAGGCGGCGGCGGCGGGGGTGATGCAGCGAGAGAAGGGAACTTTCCGGGGGAGCATCGACATTGCTGGCGACGCCACACGGCTGGCACGATTATGATCCAGGTTTCCTGATGTATGAGGGCTTGCCGTCACTTAAGTGCATTTAGTTTGGGCTTGGGCTTGGCTTAATGTGGGGAATGACATCAAGCCCTGTCCAACTAAGGCGCAATTGGTTTCCCTTTTTCTTCTGTTTTTTTTTTTTTTTTGTTCTGACGTCATTTATCTTTTCCGATCCACAACTCTAAAACTCCCTAAAACTGACCAAATTAATCTCCCAAGCATTCATATACATGTCCCAAACCCAAGCTTATTTCGCCATTTATCTAAAATTTTTAATTTTATTATGTAAATATTTTAAGCACCGTAATAGTTATTTATTGACTATGAAATAAAATGTGTGAATGACAGAAATTGATGAAAATTATTTGAGCTAGACCAAGAAAATTCAATGGTTAACCAAAAATTTAAATCAAGTAACATGAAATAAAACTTACTGAACTTATCTCCAACTTTTTTCTTGACAAATAGTGTTCCAAAGAGCATTGCGCTTAACTGAATTCTTTAAGTCGATATTCTCTTTTCTCTTTATTTTTTTTTTATTAAAGCCGAAATTTAAAAATTAAGAACTAATCCGAGTGTGTGCCGGAGTGCGATAACGGTAAAGGAAAACGACATCAATGGGCGTGGGGTGGAGATCATTGACATATCTAAAGAAATAGAGACACTTGTGGCCGGCACAAATGCTCCGCGGAATACACGCTCTAAAACAAATCTCCTTCAGATTTTTCTCTCATCTGCTCGTTTTTTTTTTTCCCCTTGGATGGTGGGGGCCAGTCCATGCACGTGACATTGACAAATTTCCTCCCTCCCCCCCTACCTTCATAATTATACATCCCACCCGGCGTGGACTTGGCCGACCATTCCCACTCACTAACACACCACTGCCATCTCCACTGCTCTCCTTCCGTATCCCAGTCGCCATGCCACCGCAGAGGACCCCGCCAGTCGCTTAGTCCCCGCACCCGCCGGCAGCTAACGCGCCAGATGACATCGTCCCCTCCCAACTCCTCCTTCCAGTGGCAATACACCGAGCTGGACGACCACAACTTCCGAATCCAGGGACGCAACCTCTTCTACGCTGTCGTCCTCTTCGCCCTCGTCCTCCTCTTCTCCCTCCTCTTCTTCTACGCCCGCTGGCTCTGCCGCTGCCTCGACTACCCTGGCCCCCTGCCCCTCCCTCCCCTGCCTTCCAGGCCGGAGCACGGGCTCAGCAAGTCCGCAATCGACGCCCTCCCGATAGTTCTCCATCAGGTGGGTGGACGAGTGGGGGAGGATACCGAGTGCATCATATGCCTGGGGGAGTTGGAGGAAGGGGAGAAGGTGAAGGTGCTTCCCCCGTGCGAGCACCGGTTTCACGGGGAGTGCGTCGACCGCTGGCTGTCGGCCCGCACGGCCTGCCCGCTTTGTAGGACGAAGGTGGGAGTCCGTAGCTTGGATTTGGAAGCGGCCATTGTGTAAATTAAAACGTCATCAAGGGATCAATTTCGGTCTTTTTCTCATGGATCCAATCATTTCGATCACGACCCCGCTTGGGGGCAGCGGTTCAAAGTTTTAGGAGGAGATATTTTCGGCCGTGTTCAGATATTTTCCCAAGTGACGACAAAAAGAGGAGAACTCCTCCTAAGTTTGGATTGTACCGAGCAATGTGTATCTAGTAGTAGTTGCCAATCCAACCATGGGGGAGCTTAATGGGCTTAGAACTCAGCCTGGCTCACCACCCTTCACTCTCTTTTGATTTGGCAATGGAAATCTCGTCCGATCACGATGATCTCCTGCTAGTTTTTCTGGTTGCTGTGCAGTAACAGAGTTTGGGTGCGTTTTTGGGGAGGCCAATAACATAAATCTTAAATAAATCTCGAAGGAAGATTAATCAAGAAATTGCTGAAGAAGTCCATATTCTCTCTCTATTCTCCCCTGTCCGCTAATTTTTGAGGGGGGGCGCTAAAATCCGGATGCAGATCTTTTAGGGGGAATGTTGGCTTACCCTCCTCCTGCAGATGAGGACGATGAAGGCTGCTTGAATCCCAGTTCCTTATCATCCCCACTCCACATGACCTCCATGTACTTCCTCACCTCTTCCGCTATCATCCTCTTCATCACCATCACTAGCCATGCCTCATCCATCCCTCTACCACCACCACCACTTCTCTCCTCGTCCTTCTCCGTCGGTTTGATCCCTTCCTCCCTTGTATCACCTTCTCCCCCTCTCATGTCGCCCTTGTCCACGCCTTCCCCAGGTGGCGACAACGTCAGGCAAGTCCTTATCCCGTCCATCCCTTTGTCTATGACTCCCAGGCACTGCCTCTTCGCTGCATATTCCGTCTCCGACTCGGCCTGGTTGTCGTCGTTGTCCTCGAAACTCGCCGACCTCTTCAGCACCATGGTGTTGGACTCAGACGACAGCTCGGCCAGTCTCCTGCGGCGGAGGGTAGAGTTCCAGTGGTTCTTGATCGCGTTATCAGTCCGCCCTGGCAACAGCCTCGCGATGGTCGCCCACTTGTTACCGTGGATGCGATGGGCCTCGACGATGACGGCGTCTTCAGTGGGGGTAAAGGGGCGGTGCTGGACCATGGGGCTGAGCTGATTGCACCAGCGGAGGCGGCACGACTTCCCGGAGCGTCCGGGGATGGCAGCGCTGATGAGGGACCAGTTGCGGGGGCCGTGCAGGTCGACCAGCTTGCGGAGGGCGACATCCTCATGAGGGCTCCAGGATCCCTTGACTCGATCGCATCCGTCGGGGGTCATGGCTGGGGGAAGAGACGATGATGGTGGCATCGGGGCAACGCTATTATAATTACTAATAATATTATAGGTGGAGAGCGGGTGGAGGAAGGAAGGGGGTGTTGGGGTTTGTTTGGCATGAACATGGAAGAAACGGCCTTTAAAGTTGAATGCAGAAACTACTCTATCCCCCTCTGGTTCAAACAGAAAAGGGGGGGGAGGACGGACAGGCGTTCCCTTAATCCGGCTTTTCAGTTTCTTTTCTCTGGTGGGTGTAAGTCTCAGATATTATTACGATTTGTTTCGAGTCGTGGGGGGAGTAACTGATTTAAACTGCTCCATCCCCAAACACACACAACTACTAGTAATATCTCGGCAGTTAACCCCTCCCCTCTTTTTCTTTTGACTCTTTCAAACTGTTCCTCCAATCCAACCGTCTTCATGGGAGGGAGGGGAGGATGATATTAGTTTCCTGCCTTAACCTCCCGGGAAAGTTTCTAGATGATCAACGCCGTTGTGGATCCCTTTAATTTCATCAGTCAGAGATGTCTGCTTCTGACGGTTATAGCAGCCCAACTTCATTTCATCTATCCTTACCCCCCCCCCCCGGTTGAAAGTACAGGAATGGCGGGGATTGAGCTATTAAGCTATGAGCTTTGATGAGGAGGCAGAGGGAAGAAGAATCGCTGCCTCTTGCTCCTGATTCTTCGGCGATCCGATGAGGCTGCCATGGAAGAGCAGGCCATCCTGCTCAATACTGCCTTCAGCGACTGCTTCAAGCTGTTGACACCCACGTGGTCCTCTTCCCCATCCTTGCTGTGGAGGACCAACATGCTTCTGATCCTCCCGCCCACGCTCGACACGTCCGCTCGAATTGCCGCCAGCCTGAGGCTCTTGAGGACACCAACCAGCTCCCCAAATAACTCCGGCCTATCGTCGCAGCTTAGAGTCGCCCTGACGCATCCACTCGGGTTGCTTCCCTCCAGTCTTAGATGACCCCCAGAGTCTGGCTCCCAGTCTATGGCTACCTCGTCAACCTCCGAGGGAATTACCACCGACTCCGCGATCTCTGAGGCTTTCCTCTTCAGATCCTTTAATTGGGCAACGACACTCCCCAGCAGAGCAGCTTTGTCCATCTGCAAACCTCCTGTCAGAACTCGATGAGCACGTCACGAAACCTCAGTGGTAAAAGACCTATCTACCTTGTCAGAGTTGGGGACGAGTTTCCGGAGGGTGGCGAGCTGGGCATTGATCCGGTCCCTCCGCCGCTTCTCGGCCTGGCTGTGGCTCCTGGAAACGCTGGCAGCGTCACCCCTGCCATCCCCGTTAGGAGGAGGGCCAAGGAAGAAGCCCCTGCCCAGTGTTCCATCACAATTATTAGCCCAGCTGTCTTCGGCCGAAAGATCAGAGAAAAGACGGTTCGTTTCCATCCCAGCCGATCGAAAATTCCTGCAAAGATTTCAGGACTTTCAAGTGCTTGATTTCCTGATAGGATTTTATAAGTGAAGGGAGGGGGGGGGGGGGGGATCTCCTCTCAAAACACAGCAGAATAGCTGCTTTAGGTACACTGGTTTTTGTGCAAATAATGCATCCTGATGTTGATTGGTGTGATGTCTTCTGGGGAGGGGATCCAAAAGAAAAAAAAAATTGCAGGAGGTTGAATTTGGCATCCCCTCCCGATTTATCCGGCCTGGGAAACAAACAAAATAAGTACACCTTCTTCTTTCGAACTTCTGTGAGTGCTCCAAAACAACTTAATGGGACTTGCACTGTTGTTTGGTGAGGGGCTGTCCCACAACTTAATGATAAGAACTGGGACATGCTGCTGCTCCCCACCACAGCTGATGATGGGTAGTATTAGTATTAGTAGGGGCGGTAGTGTATGCAAGTCTTTTAACTGGCTCGAATTGGGGCTCCCAGGTTTTGAATCCTTCCTTTCCTGCACCTTATTTCTGTGCTACTGGCTTTGTTCTTGTGGCCAATTCCCCATGAGTTTGCAGTCAGAGAACCAACCCACCTGATGAGGTCGAGAACTGAAATCAAGCTTCATGTTCCGGTTGGGGATGTTTTCAAAGAAGGAGGACCCCCACATGGGTTGATGTTGATGATTGGATCATGGACTTCTCAAGTAACATGTGCAGCTCACTGTTGACTGTCTGATGATCCCCCACCATGTTTAAGTCTCCACTTCCACTAACAGGCAAGAGATTGCCTATCACAGACGAAAACAAAAGGATAGGCCTCAACCAATTTTATTACTCACTGTGGTCAGGGGGCCTTCATTGCGCCTACATAATCAACAGTGGTACTAAGTCCCCTCCATCAAAAGATTTGACCTTTAATGGACTGACACGACATCTTAATTGACCCATTTCGTTGGAGAACATGTGGTGCCTATGATTCCAGGGCAATCATGATCTCTTATTTGTGAAAAGCAAAGGTGCTTTCAAGGCCCCTGTTCCTCCCCCCCCCGGGTCCCAACATCCTGGCATTGCACTTTCAAGCCGATTGGAAATCCAGGACTACTACTGTTCTGTCGTGGTATATGCAGGCCTCGCTCCTAACTTGTGTGTAGTAGTAGATCTTTCACAAACCATATCACATGGCGTGGCGGTATGTGTTGACGTGTTTTGATGATAAGCAATGACCTTCTGCAAAGCAGAAGTCAACCCTCTACACGACAGAAGCTAATCCTGACAGGAACCTTCTGTAAGGAAATATTTTTGTAATTAATAATTAATTACGAAATTAAGTGGGAATATTCCTTTGGAATTATCCAATATGATCAGGTTAATTATCTGATCGAAATCATTGCCAAAGAAATAAAATAGAATAATATATTTCCATTGGAGGAAATATAATCTTCTATTTATGGTAACATTCTACAAGGTTGTTTCAACCTTCTGTGAATCCATCCGATCACCAAGACCCGTTATCTAGGATGTTTATCCACATCATCTGTCTAGATACATTCACTTAAGTATCTTGAACAGAGTGAATCGAATTAAACCATTAAGGAAGTTAATCTTTGATTATTTCCGTTTGTAGAAGGCTGTCGACAAACCAGAACCTTCTGTAATGCAATATTCGTGGAAACAATCATCAAATTATTATTAATTTGATTTGATACGTTTACCTAAAGAATATATGCCTAGTGTGACGTATTTGTAAATTAAATATTGTATTATATTCTAACCTTTTACTTTCCTTGTTCTGCAGAAGGCTGATTCGTCAGATTACCTTCTACACTTAGCGTTTTTGTCTTTGTGTATAAATAGGACATTAGTTCATGCTTTCAGATAACATAGAATACCTAGACAGAACTGCCACGAATCTTCTTGTATTCTGAGAGCGTAAGTTTCGAGTTTTGTTAGTCACGCACGAGGGACGCTACCTGCAGAAGGCTGCATCGTTGGTGAAGTCTTCTGGGAGAGTGACTCGGGGGCCACGAGGGACTCGGTTGGAAGCTGCAGGAGACGTTGGTGGATAGCACGGCTGGGTGTCGTGTGCCAACGTGCGGTGGGCCGGAGAGAAGGGCAGATACCCCGGGAGCACAGAAGGTGAGGGACTAACCAGCTTCTGTAGTGTAACGTTCTGTGTGTGCAGGTACCTAGGACGGAGGTTGCCGTCTGCTTGCGTGGGGTTTGCCGCGTGCTTGCGCAGGGTCTGCTGCGTGCTTGCGTAGGGTATGCTACGTGCTTGTGTGGGGTACGCCACATAGTCGCTATCTCGAGGAGATCGTGCAGGTCGTGTGGAGCCGCCGGAGGGAAAATCCATCCTTGAATAGGGGTTGCTGTTCGCTTGCGTAGGGTCCGCTACGTGCTTGCGTGGGGTACGCCACGAAGTCGTTGTCCTTGAGAGGATTGCGCATTGGTTACTTTGTTAGTCACATCAACGTGTGCATTGAGTTACTATAGTGCAGAACCTTCGGGTCTGTACAACCTACTATAGTGCAGAACCTTCGGGTCTGTGAATCTACTTCAGTGCAGAACCTTACGGTCTGTACTTATCAAGTCACTTCCTACATAGAACCTTCTGGTCTATAGTGGATTGACATTTACAACACAGAACCTTCTGGTCTGTGATCTTTCACTCAGAGTTCTACGGTACAGAACCTTCTGGTTTGTGCTGTGTAACAAGTTCTACGGTACAGAACCTTCTGGTCTGTGCTCTGCCACTCAGACTTCTACAGTGAAGAACTTTCTGATCAGCTCTATTTGCTATCAATTGTGTAATCTGTATTGAGATACAATTGAGTGGAAACCATCCAAGTTTCTGGGTGAAGAGTGGAGTAGGCGATTTGCCGAACCACTATAAAAGTCTTGCGTACTTAAAACAAATCGCAATCACAATCCAACGTTCTGTTTTACAGAAACCTATCTCTAAGGTTCTGTGGCACAGAAGCTTTCTTCCGCTGCGGGGTTAATCGAAAAGGAGTTAAATATCCTTAAGTGGACTTTAACACTAATTCACCCCCCATCTTAGTGTAACAGTATGTATGTGTTATAAGGCCATAACTTCATATCGATTGTAGACATAACGACACGCTCCTTCGTTTACTCAGAACTCATTGAAATGAATATCACCTACTTTCCACACTATGGAAGTGGTTGCAAACATGACTGTGCTGATGAAGAAAAACAAGAATCCAACAACGAGCAGATAGTTTCCCCCCGGGAATTGGAATGTGAAGCCCTCCTTAGGCAGCCCTTGCTTGCTGTCGTCGAACAAGTTCGTTGGGGCTTCTGCGAGTCCCAATCGCCTCTTTCCTCCTTCGCTTTGCTTTACTGCGTCCAGGGATTTGCTGCCCAGTTCTGACTTGGCCGGCAGCTTGTCATTTGAGTACCGGCTCAGGACCCTTGCTGCCCTCAGTCTCTCCCGTGCCGTCAGAGGAGATCTTTTAGGCGTGGATGGTGAAAGCACTTGGAGACGGTCCAGGGCCTGCTTGAGAAGGAGGAGTCGCACCGTTTGGAGAGTCTGGTGTAGAAAGTTCAGAACTAACACCGGCAACATCAGATTGGCTGTTCTTCAAAGGTTATGAATCTGAAACTACAGCTCCTGCAAATTTTTAAATGAGAAACAATCCATGAAGAATTTAAAAAGCAAGAAAGGGGCAGACTAGCTGGTTGACAGACTAAGTTACTATCTAAAGCCGGGAGAACTATTATTATTAAACCAGAAATTCAAGAATACTCGATGTCCTTCATCGGCCAACCAAGAAAGATCCAGAACGAGCTAGATATGGTTCATAGGAAGGATTTTAAAAAGAGGAAGCAAGGATTTTCCTTCATTCATTAAGGTATGAGAGAAGGCCAAATCTTTTTCAATAAAGGAGTAAGGAAGATAGTCAAGATTTGAAACTAGGACAGCCTTATGGGAAGATGATCGGTTTGGTATCAGGAAACTTGGGAATATATATATATCCTTGGCCCATAAAATAGGGACAAGGAATGAAGGAAGGTAGTAGATTTTACAACTTGGATAGGACTTCTGGCCTAGAGACGAACTAAGCCTTGCATATCCCAGACTATATTTGGACACACATCTCGTCACTTCAACTATCCCACGAGGGCACAACCGAAGATTATCTCATTTGGAAATACTTCAATGATGGGGGAATTTTCCACAAGGTTGGCCTACACACTAAGCCATAACACCCACACCCCATGTCAATATCCTACCACTAAGCTGAAGTGGATTTGTAATTTGGCTTCTTTCAAAAATGAATATCAGATTTGGGTTTAGCTAGGAGAACAGGTTGCCTACGACGGACACCATGCAGCACAGGAACATCCTTCAAGACTTAACTTGCCAAGTCTGCGAACCAGATCGCGAGACTATTCCGCATATTTGAGGGATTGCCCTTTTACCCAATCGGTGTTTGTAGGGGTGGCACTTCGTGTAATCCTTATTTTAAACATGTCGTACCTTAATCGGTCCGTGTTTTGAAAATTAAAATTATAACGAGCTAACCATTTTATAATAAGAATGGGAAGTGGTTGAAGCAAGCATGGAGATGCAACCTGGTCATATTTACAGCATTGGCAAGTTTCGCACATACAAAAACTAGATACCCTTTTTGAAGACTTAATTTCCCCGCTATCACCACTGTCGAACCAGTCGAGGATATGACTAATTCACGGGAAGACTAGATGAAAGGACTAAGAAAGGATTTAGAAGAGGAGAATGTTGATCAACTACTACTACCCTCTATTTCTTTCGGAGAGAACTTGATACATCATATAAAGGGGAGGACGCTATTTATAGGCATGAGACAAAAAAAGAAAAATAACCCATGCTTCCTACATTCTATCCATTTGTTTTACCTACTTTTACTGAGTTGAATTTAACCACAAATTAAACATCCCTACACGTTGCCCGATTCTCCATCTCACCTTGCAAATATCTTGAATTGTTCCGGAGGATTCTAGAGGTAAGAGAAGTAGGTGTTGATTTATTTTAACACGGTGCATAAGATAAGATGGCATGTGGTAGATTGCAATGAAAATGTTACATTAGAGTAGCCCCTACCAACAAAACTTGCCAACCAAGTCGTCCCGACGGGTCACCAGTATTTAGGAATGTACGGGCTTCCCGAGTTTATTCTAGATAGGTGTACTGTAAAAATCGTGGACACGGTAAGATTTTTCCACGATCTATTTGATAGTGATTACTGTTGGGAGGATCACTACCATCATTTGATACGATTTCGGATCTAACCCCTGAATGGGCCACGGGGGAAGCGGCTAACGTTACGTGCACGTAACGTTACGTGCTTTACTAAATTTCATCAATCGGTTAGTAAAATTTACTAACTTTTTTTGTAAATTCTACTAAACAGTGACCATTTTTTTAGTAAAATTGTTAGTAATCGGATACTAACGGGGTTAGTAAATTACTAATGAAATTTACTAACCCCGTTAGTATCCGATTACTAACGTTACTAACCCCGTTAGTATCCGATTACTAACGTTACTAACCCCGTTAGTATCCGATTACTAACGTTACTAACCCCGTTAGTATCCGATTACTAACATTTTTACTAAAAAATCTGTCTTGATTCGTAAAATCGGTAGTAATCGGATACTAACGGGGTTCGTAACGTTAGTAATCGGATACTAACGGGGTTCGTAACGTTAGTAATCGGATACTAACGGGCTTAGTAAATTACTAATGAGATTTACTAACCCCGTTAGTATCCGATTACTAACGTTACGAACCCCGTTAGTATCCGATTACTAACGTTACGAACCCCGTTAGTATCCGATTACTAACGTTTTTACTAAAATTGTTAGTAATCGGATACTAACGGGGTTAGTAACGTTAGTAATCGGATACTAACGGGGTTCGTAACGTTAGTAATCGGATACTAACGGGGTTCGTAACGTTAGTAATCGGATACTAACGGGGTTAGTAAATTACTAATGAGATTTACTAACCCCGTTAGTATCCGATTACTAACAATTTGCCTAAAAAATCACTGTTCAAGTTTAGTAAAAATTACTAATTATATTTGTAAAAGTTCGAAACTTTTAGTAAAGATTTAGTAAAATTGTTCGTAAATCTCCGCTAGGTTTAGTAACGCGTTACTAAATAGTTTAGTAATTTACTAAAATTAACAGTGAACTCCGAACCTAATTACTAACCTTTGGCTGGTGTGAAATTACGTAAATGCCCCCGTTCGTTTTTACTAAATGGTTTACTAACCTAGTTAGTAACCCATTGTTTTCCCTTTGCTTTTGCGATCGTCGTTGGCGACCCTCCCCTCCTCCCCTCCGACCCTCCCCTCCTCCCCTCCCTCCCCTCCGACCGTCCCCTCCGAGCGCATTCTCTGCGCGTGCGGTCCGAGAAGTTTCCCTCCGACCACATTCCTCCCCGCCCCTCTTTGCGTCGTCCTCCCCGCCCCCTTTGCGTGGTCCTCCCTCCGATTGTCTGTGTGCACTGGACCCTGCGACCGTAAATGGCGTCAGGTGAGATTGCATTGTCTTCGTCCTCTTTTACGTGCTGTCCGGCAGAAGTGATGGCGTCAGGTGAGATTGCATTGTCTTCGTCCTCTTCGTATTGACGTGTATCCCGAAACCCTAATCATCACCGTCGACCTGTCTCTTTCCGTTTGCGATTGGAGAATGATTGTTACGAATTTAGTTTCTGTAAATGGTTTCCGATTGTGGTTTGATTCTGTTAAAGTGTTGGTATCTTAGGATGAGTGATTTGTGGTCTGTTGAAATCAACATTATCATTTTCTGTTACGGCAGAGGTTGAAGGAGATGCCGAAATGGCCGTTGGAAATACAAACACTCCTGAGAGTTCGAAAAAGAAAAAGGCTACAAGAGTACGTGTTGGTCAGGTAAGTTAGTGGTCCCTGTCCCTGTTTTGTTTATTTTGCCTGTCATTAATTGAATGGTGTTACTCTGCATTCTGTGGTTCTTCTATTACAGGATTACCTGTATACTCGATGTAGTCCAAAGAAGTTAATGTCGGTCCTGGACACATTCGATGAGGAGAGGAGGTTAGCGTTAAAAGACTTAGGTTTTGATGGTCTTCTTCGTCTGGCAAGTAGGCAGGTGAATCACAGCGCAGTGAAGTTGTGTTTGAAGCTGTTCGATCCACAGAAGAAGGTTCTGGTCATCGATGGTGTCAAACAACCCCTGCTTTCTACTGATGTACATGAGCTAATTGGCATACCATCTACAAAGGTTGGTGTCCCATTTAGCGGTCACATGGAAACCGTACGAGAAGAGCTAAAGGGACACCTAAGAAGAGGTAAAATTTCTCTGAAATCTGTTGAGAGTAGTCTGCTATCAAGAACTGGTCCGGACGAGTTGTGGAGAGCAGAGGTAGTCATTTTCATCATAGGTTGCTATTTGTGCCCAACAACGAACTTCGATATCCACGAGGAGTACTTGCTTGCAACCCGCGATGTCAATGCAATCTGCAAATTTGATTGGGCTACTCATGTTCTTGATAACTTGTGTGCCCAAGTTAAGACATATCAATAGAATGAAGCAAGATACATCGGGGGTTGCGTGCAGATACTTATGGTGAGCATTTGGATGATACGACGCTGTTAATATATTCTGCCCACTGATGTTATTGAACTCATCATCATTCGTTGTTCTTTTAACCAGCAAGCTTTCAGGTTGTGTTTATGGCAGTTATTCTATGCTAGTAAAGTGTCCATGGCTGCCGATATGTTAGCAAAGATGAACAGGTCATTGCCACTTTGTCAAGATTGGGACGACGATCGGCTCAAATGCGTTTTCAAAGGCTGTAATGTTGAAGCAACATATATTGTAACTTCTTAGTCCAATTATTTGTTCATATTCGAGGCAGCAATACCTGAATTGTTTTGTATAGTTGTATTCATTCCGTTGTGTTTGATGTTAATGCACTTAACAGGATGAGAACGAATTGCCAAATGTGGCAGATGAAGAAGCCGACTTGGTCCACGACTCGGAGACTATGCAAGGTGTAATGCGCCGGTTGAAGGTAAGTCGAAAATCATCGCGATGTACAATTTAAATATCAATGTCCTTCCCTTTTACATTGGTGTAAGATTGACCTTTTCTGTATGAGCAGAGTTTGGAATTCTCTGTGAGAGTCCTGCAAGGCAGTAACATCGACATACTACGGAGATTAGGTCTGATTCTTACCGAATTGCGAAGAATCAGAAGTGATTCTGATATTCCAAAGAGTCAACCCCACCCTGAAAAGAGGCTGAGTCCTGCAAGCAGTGGAAATGTTGAACATGGCGAAGGGGGAGGTGATGATGTACATGATCCAATGAATGGCGATGTCGGGGAGGTAGGTGTTGACCAATCAAATGAGCCATGCCCTGTCCAGGAGACTGCCTCGCCACCTACTGCTCGGGGTTTAGAGAACCCCAGGGAGGTTACACCAGTCTGTGAGGTGGGATCGACGATGGTATCAGAAAGAAGCTTGGTGCGCTTCCAACCTGCTGTTACACGACAGCCACTCCCGGAGGGGAGTGACAATTACTCAGATGTTCGTGAGGTACGACTCGCTCGTACACTGAACAAGTTGGATGACAAGTTGGCGGCATTGATGGACGATGGTAATTTAAACAACCCTGATTCTGAATCTGAGTTCGTAATGACGAAATCCGAGGAAGAGGCGAAGTTCTACCTTACGCCAAAGAAAAAAGCTGATGAAGCAGGAGATGTATCGACAGATGACAATGTTGTCACAGCACCAAAAGGCAAAGAGAAGATAGGAGAAGGACAAGTTAGTAAAGATGACAAAGGCAACGGATTGATTGGAGATCCAGATTCGCTTCCTGAGCAAGTGTTTGTTGAAGATCAAGTTCGTAACATAGCAGGAGAAGAATCTTGTGTGGTTGTAAAGGTAAGTACTGTTGTCACTTTTGGATAGCATTTACATTAAAAATACAGGATACCGGTCTAAGCAGCTATTTGATATGGTCATTGGTTACAGGAAACTGGTTCATCTACGACAAATGTGTTTAACAGAAGGGTTACACGTCGTACGGCGGAGAGGAAGCCCTCGGCATTCAAGAGCTCACCATTCGTCCCACCAAAACCACTGACGCGAACAAGGAAGCGCCAACGCACAGCAGTACCTGAGGTATAACAACGGATTACCTCTGAATGGACCCATGTCACCGGGGCAAGACCGTGATGAAGTCAGCAGCTTTGACTAGTTGTTGTAATTTTTCCTTTTTAGGCAATTCTAAAGATCATTCCGACGGATATGCCCGTGAGTGAGGTGAAAACATTTACGCCAGCTCAATGGAATATCTTAGAGTATGCATGGAATGAGGGCAGGGATCATAGGTTTGTTTCATTGACTTTGGCCTTCATGTATTGGATTATCATTTTAGTTTTCTTTGTAAGCTACCAACTTTTATTTCCTATTTGTATGCAGTGAATGTTTGTGTACCACGGACTTTGTTCATGTCAATCGATCATCCATACTGACACTCAAACCAAATGCTTGGATAGACAGTGATGTAAGAATTACTTATACATCACTTAACATATTATGCGGGATGCACGTTAATCGAAGTTGCAATTGCTGACACAGATCATTGACTTCCACGCAATGATGCTCCAGAGAGATGTGGATCCTGCCAAGAAGAAAATCTAGTATCTCACGAGTTGGTTAGGGGTTAGTTTGTCTTATCCTGCGGCACATCTTCATATGCACTGTTTTAATACATCTTCTCACCATGCATCGTTCTACAATAGAATCTTGCAGCCTACCAATACAGTGGACACAACATGCCCAACATTTCAAAATCTGATGCGGCTAGCCTATATTCACATTATAGGGCACACATCGGGAGGAATAATGAAGTTGAATGGGTAATCATTCCGTCATAC
Source organism: Melastoma dodecandrum (assembly GCA_029817715.1). Taxonomy (NCBI): domain Eukaryota; kingdom Viridiplantae; phylum Streptophyta; class Magnoliopsida; order Myrtales; family Melastomataceae; genus Melastoma; species Melastoma dodecandrum. The sequence goes on from JARUPY010000179.1 coordinate 80,407, forward strand.
ATCCCGGTCGTCATTTAGAGGCTGCAAAAAAATACATCGTAATGACAAATTGCTACGAGGCAATGCTGATGCAGATCAATCGTTCAGCAACATTCATTGTCATAACTTGCAGATCACCTGCAGATCACCTGCAGCTCACCTGTGAAGTTCACAAATAACTTCACTAACACATTGGGAAGGGCAGGCATCACACTTTACTACGGCATTAACTTCCCATCGAAATCAAACCTAACGGAGATTTACTTAAACCCAACAGCCGGAAGAATAACGTGCACAGAGGCGAATCTTCCTCTCAGCAACAACCGTCGCCGTATTCGGATCCAGGAGTACACTGGACCTTAAATGGAAAATCCGACAGATCACAAAAGAATCACAGCTGCTGCATCCTCCTTAACAACCACAGCTGGTGCATCCGCCTTTGAGATAACTGCATCTCCTACTACGTTACTCCTGCTTCCTCCGAATCAAGCAACTGCAGCACCGGCGAGAGGAATGCGGTCGGAGGGAAACTTCTCGGAGGGGTCGCCGACCGCCGACGGTCGGAGGGGAGGGTCGGAGGGGAGGACGTTCGTATGGCAACGACGAGCGCAAAAGCAAAACGATGGGTTACTAACTAGGTTAGTAAACCATTTAGTAAAAACGAACGGGGGCATTTACGTAATTTCACACCAGCCAAATGTTAGTAATTAGGTTCGGAGTTCACTGTTAAGTTTAGTAAATTACTAAACTATTTAGTAACGCGTTACTAAACCTAGCGGAGATTTACGAACAATTTTACTAAATCTTTACTAAAAGTTTCGAACTTTTACAAATATAATTAGTAATTTTTACTAAACTTGAACAGTGATTTTTTAGGCAAATTGTTAGTAATCGGATACTAACGGGGTTAGTAAATCTCATTAGTAATTTACTAACCCCGTTAGTATCCGATTACTAACGTTACGAACCCCGTTAGTATCCGATTACTAACAATTTTAGTAAAAACGTTAGTAATCGGATACCAACGGGGTTAGTAACGTTAGTAATCGGATACTAACGGGGTTAGTAACGTTAGTAATCGGTTACTAACGGGGTTAGTAAATTTCAGTAATTTACTAACCCCGTTAGTATCCGATTACTAACGTTACTAACCCCGTTAGTATCCGATTACTAACGTTACAAACCCCGACCCCGTTCGTATCCGATTACTACCGATTTTACGAATCAAGACAGATTTTTTTGTAAAAATGTTAGTAATCGGATACTAACGGGGTTAGTAACGTTAGTAATCGGGTACTAACGGGGTTCGTAACGTTAGTAATTGGGTACTAACGGGGTTAGTAAATTTCATTAGTAATTTACGAACCCCGTTAGTATCCGATTACTAACAATTTTACTAAAAAAATGGTCACTGTTTAGTAGAATTTACTAAAAAAATTAGTAAATTTTACTAACCGATTGATGAAATTTAGTAAAGCACGTAACGTTACGTGCACGTAACGTTAGCCGCTTCCGGCCACGGGCCATAAAAAGAAATTGTTTTAAACAGAAGTCGCTACTACGAATAGAAAACTTAATAAATCGAGATTCGCGAATGGAGACTTGATTTTTTTTTCTTAACCATTAGCCACTACTTTAAGGTCGTAGCCCCGTTGCCGGCCAGGAATGTGGTGAGCAATGGCACAGCTTCGAGATCATCGAGTTCAAGCTCCTTCCTCCGAGCTGAACGACCGAGTCATACTTAATGCGACATTGGATGGTTGTCTTTGTAATAATACTTCTTTTATTATATATGTACTTCTGCTGCTTCGAATGATGGACATTTTGTTGCATAATATGGAAACAAAAATCGACCTTTCTTATCTATATGTTAAAAGAAGAAAATGGCTAATGAATAATATGAGGGACTATGAGTCGAGAGGATCAGGAGAAGGTCGCCAGGGTGTTGTTAAGAGTCAGACAAGATGCGAGCGTAGATGAACTCGTTCCACGTGTCTGGCAACCCCGGGAGACACCAGTGGATGCAGTCGGCGAAGTTCTGGGGGTCAGCCATCTGCTCTGGTGTAAGTTTCTTCCCCTGGCGGATCGTGTACACAGAGGTGTGGGCGTCCTTCCTGGACTCCGACAGGGAGGTTATGTTCATGAAGTTGACGGGGATGCTCATGTGCCGGGTGACATTCTCGGCGATCACAAAAAGTCGCCTGTCCGTCCCGACGTCAATGGGGGATGCCGGGTTGAGGATCGGGGTCGTCTCCTTGGCACACTTGATGCCGTTGGGATCTCCCCAGTCCAAGCTCCTGTTCAAACATTACAGAATCAGTTTAGGACTCAGGAGGACAACAACATGGGCCTCTGTCCGAAAATTGCTTTCTCACTTGATGTGAAGGGGAGACATGCTGCTGAAGAAGACTTTGGTGTGATCTGGATCCACATTTTGTTCAACCCATTTCGACCAAGTCCTCAACACTCTCCCATAAGCAACCGGCCGATCGATTTCGTCGTACTCAGTCGCCCCTTCGTCAAAAGATCCCCTCCTAAAGAAAGAAAGAGGGACAAAGATAAAATTAGACAATACAAGACTGATAATCAGAAGAAAATCGGAGCAGTTAGGTTGAGGGGTGGTTATTTTAGCATGCTATGCTTACAGGATTTTCATGGTGAAGGTGTTCATCCACCAGATGTAGGTGTTGAAGACGAGGTAGTCGACCCCAACCCAGTTGGGGCCGTGCTTGTCGATGGACTCAGGCATGATGATCCGGTTGAGGATGCTGTGCATGTTCGGGTCGTCGGAGTTGGACTCTACCAGGAACGGCGCCCAGTAGAACTCTATGGTGGCGTTGTAATCCTAACATTAAATTAAAGATGCACAAGAACCCAAAATCACAACATCGTACAAACTTAAAATTTTAAAAAAGTTGCTAATCATGATCAAGAATCAAGATTAAGCTTCTGACGCGGAAACTTCTGTCAGGATTAAAACAGCTCAATAAAACTGCCGACTTTGTTTTAAGGATTTTGTCGGTTTGTGGGAGAGGGGGGGGGGGGCAGGTAACTTAAAACCCAACTACTCGATTAGTATATCATATCACAATGATTATCTTCTACATTACACCACTCTACTATACACATGTAACAACCTAAACCTTTGTTTTTTTTCTCCTATTATTCTTTTTGTAGTAACTTTTGTTTTGGAGCATTGTCAAAGAGTGGGGACAAATGAAAATGACTTGGCAACTTCTTTTTTTTTAAATAATTAATAAAATTTAATCCAACTTTGCTTGAGTTATAAGCTTACTAACGGTGTGAGGTTTGATGAACTAGAAAGAAGAAAGGGAAAAAGGGGGGGGGGGGGGGGGGGACTGACGTGGATCCTGAAGACGGAAAGGGAGCCGGATTTCTTCAAGCTCTTCCTGCCCCTTGGGATGACGGATTGAGCCAGGCAGATCATGGACTCCCACTGGTTTCTGTTCAGGGAGTCCCCCACGAACATAAGCCTCTTGTTCCTCAGCCTCTTCAGCAACAACCTCGGCTTGTACCTGTTCCCCATGTGGTAATCCAACAACATTAGACGCCCCTCAAATCACGGAGCAATCATCGGCTAACGTTAAAAAAAAAAAATGGAACAGACCCCTTTTTGATGATTTTCTTTTTATGAAGATGTTTGTGGATTCAAGTTTGGAACTTGATGCGTGGGTGGGTGATGGATGATTGCTTACTCGGGCAATGAGCAATCCCTTGGCTGCCACCTCCAGTTCTGGTAGAGGGAATCCTTCCTCCCGTTCCTAATGCAGGTGACCTGCTCCGTAAGGAACTCGCACTCCTCCTCCTTGTACAGCGGGTACGACGCGTTGTCCAGCACCCACTCCCCCGTGAACAGGTCACACTCCCTCGGCGGCACCTCCACTTCCTCCTCGTCCTCCAGTTCCTCCACCACCGGCAGGTGCTCCAAGTTGACCGTCGCCATAGTGGAATCTGACTGTGCCGCAGACTCCTCCTGCATTTCCTGGCTGTGCGGCCACGAGAAGGGGAACTCCGCGATGGACTTCACATCTTCGTTGTACATGAACACCCCGAACAGGAAGATGGAGAACACGACCACGAAGACCGACACGTTGTTGTTCTTCCTAGGGACATGGTGCTTCATGGCCGAGAACGGAGGGTCAGCCGCAAATAGGGAAGCCTTCCGACGTGGCGGCTGCATTGTCGGAGGAGGAAAAGAGTTTGTAGCGGACAAATTAGGAATAGAATAGAATGAGGGTGGAGATAACAGAGGAAGGAGAACGGAACAAGCAAGCACCGAGAGAGAGAGAGTCAAATAAGAGAGGACAGGGGATTGCTTCTTACAGGGGATATTACACAGACAGTCGGGTGCCTTTTGTTTAATCGGAGGTTTGGTGAAATGGGGCCGTCCCAGATGAGTCAAGCTGGCTGTTGAGGGGAGGGGTTGGCTGTTTGATTGATTGGAGATCTCTCTTGTAGGCTTGTCCTTCTCAGAGCTATGTCTTGTTTGTTGTTGATGGAAACCAGAGGTGGGAGAAGGGGGGGGGGGGGGAGAGAGAGAGTAGGTTCTAAGCTTTTCTTTTTTGTTTTGGTCTTGCGGGGGTTGAGAGTTGGTGTTGGGTATCAAATCAGTACGTGACTGTGAGGAGCTTTTGCTATGCACCCCTTCGATTAGGTTGGTATGATTGTATATATAATACAAATGAAATGATGATGAGTATGAATATATATAGCTGATTGGAGGAGAGATTCTGTAGAAGCTTCATTACTAGCAATTGGACTAAACAGGTTGTAACTTCGTGAGAGGGGGATCTGATCATAAAGTCAACTACCGATTAGGTTTTGGGCGATTGAGATTCTGGAGGTTGAGTGAGTGGTTAGTAAAGGCTGTGTGTACGTGTGATTTAGCAGTAGTAGTAGTATTAATAGTATTAGAAGTGGCGAAATATGAACCGATTGGAAAATGGGGGTTGTAAGCTTTCCATCACTTGGGTTTGAAGCACTTCTTTTTCACGAATCTCAAATCATATGACCCCAATTCCTTTTTTTTATTATTATGGAAGACTGAGAACGAGGAGTTTACTAATCGTTTTCGCAGGTAATCGTGATAAAAGGTGGTGGGGAATTATCTAAGCTCCAAGTCATGATACATTACTGGGGTACGTCTTGAGATCTGTTAAGAAGGCAGGACTGAGAATGACAGTATTGATACCACCCTAACCCCACAGATAAAAAAATAATAATAACAAGGCCTTGTGTGAGATGAGAACCTTAACATCCAAATTTGATCTTTAAGCCAATTGGGTCATCATTTTTCTGATCAATCTCTTCATCTTTGTCGGTAATTTCCCGAAAAAGGTCCAACTTCAACATCCAATCTCCCACACAATGGAATAAAGAGAAGGGTGGATTTGAGGGGCATGAGAATGTCATTTTCCTAAACAAGTTTTGGTCGCTTTCTTCCCCATCTGTAGCTCTCCTTTTCAGGGAGGCCAGCCACAGCTTTGATCTAACCCACCATCACCATTTGGAGCCAAAAGATTATTAGTGACTTTGGATTTGAGAAAAAGTAAAGGCCAAGATAACCCTTTTTAACTTTCCCTATTCTTTGGGGAGGGGGAGATTCATTCTATTACACCAAAGTAGTTGTTTAGTTTCTGTACTTCCGCTAAATGGATTGCTTTAATTTTACTTGAAGATGTCACCCTTTTTTCTTTTATTCTGCTATTTATCTTTGTTTGTAAGACAAGACAGGGTGGTGGGAGGGATAGGCTGATCTTGTTGGGACAATACAGTGTAACCTCGGATGATGTACAAATAATCCTAATCTGGCTTGGCTTGCCTATTGATTTAGTGCGGCAGAGCGTGACGCCGCACGCGCCTAGTTACTGACCCATCACCGGAATTTAAGAAGTTCATCGGCAATTATTAGATCACATAATTCTGCTTGTCTTCGGCTGGAGATCAAGCTATCCCCCCTATGATAACATTGTCTTACCTTCTTGGAGCATGGGCTAAATATGTATGCTCGCAGTCTAGATCGTGATTAGATTTGGATTACGATGTAAGTAATGGAAACCCATGACATGGTTGTTTAGTTTGTAGAAGTGATGATGGTAGCCCACCAAAATGGCCCAGAATATGGTTGCACTGCACGCAACAAGGTCACATAAATGTCTGAGGTTGTTCCTTCCAGGACTGAAAGCAAGGACAGGGTGCAAATGCAATGTTCAGTTCTTACGGGACAGTGTATATCTATCGAGAGGGTCCTTGGTAGAAACGAGGCGGTCACGGTATGCCCTTCATGCATAATCCTAAACAAGGCGGTCATGGTATGCCCTCCATGCATAATCCTAAACGAGGCGGTCACGGTATGCCCTCCATGCATAATCCTAGAACAAGAAACAGATCGAACACCCAGCAATCATCCTCACTCCTGGCACCAGTTTCTTCTCCTTCGCCGAGGGTCTTTTGAGGAAGGGGAGAAACCGTGCTCTCCACAGGGAGCATCAACAGCAGCATCATTATAATGTTATCACTCTCCGAGCCATTTGAATTCGAAGAAGGAACTACTCTACCTCTGTCTTTCTTCAGCCCCCCATTGCTCCACACCTTTTCATTATTAGAGAAATCAGTATCATGCTAGATCTCGGTCATTGAGATCAACGAAATGGGTGTTGTAAGGGCTAAGCCTGAGCAATATCTCCAATGGTAGCTGTCACAGGGTCAGACAGGGGCCCTTTGCCGACCATCTAACGAGGCTTGAGCAAGGCTGCTTAGGCGTCAGTCCGTGAGGGAGGCACGGGCTTGAACGTTGGGTGGCGCTCATCGGTGCTCGGGAGAGAGGCTCAGGCATCGAATCTGGGCACGAGCGAGGCGTGTCCAGAATGCGGAGGTCTCTAGTGCGAGTGCTAGAGCGGTGTTCGTGAGCGAGACATGAGCACATGTCCCGAATCCCTGGGTGTGGGGATCAGCTTTGGCACGAAGCCTGGGCTACACTCGTTGGCGGACTAGTGGGTGGCGGGCAGCACGGTGAGGGACATGCATTGGAGGCAATCGTACGAGGACGCGAGCGTCCGAGTACACACCGTGGGCATCCGTACTCACAGAAAAGGGAAAAAACTGGCAAAGGCACGGACAGAGACGTGCTGGACGACGGACAATGCGGGTGTGACGAGATGTATGGGTCGGGGAAGGAATCTGGCTATTGGGCGTTCCTAGTGTGCGAGGCTGTTGTTGTGGCGTGCCGCAGGAAGCAACGGAGATTCCATGGAGGATGCTTGTGGGTGGTTACTGACGGAAAAAGTCCTAAAGCAAGCTGCGGGCGATCCTTCGGATGGTTGCTGCAAGCGGCTGCAGTCCCCTGGCGTGAGTGCGTACAACCCTTGGTGCTCCTGGCTGCCGACGACCGTTGGTGTTCCGGAACTGTTGGGTTGCTCGTGCCCGCATGGTGTCCAAGAGTCAATTGTCATGTAATCTTATTGTAAGTCTCCTTGCCCCCTATAAAAGTGTGAGCGGGGACTTGGGCGAGAAGGGAGCATATATAAGCATGTGAGTGTGCTTAGCGAGAGCCTGTTATACACACGAGAGTCTTGTAGTCCTTTTGTATTATTGTAAGTGATAATACGGTGATTACCACCGTCTTGTTGGGTTGGGTGTTCTGAGTCGATGTCATTGTGTTCCTGAGATAGTAAGAGTAGGCTGGTTGTGCTTAGGTGGACACGGCGCTGGACGGATCGCGTTGCTAGGTTGAGTAGGCCGTAGTAGCGTCTTGGACTCGTCACAGTAGCCAAGATGGAATCAACCTGCTTGGCGACAGTGACTGGACCCGAATCCAGGAGCAGAAGGTACTTCTGAGGCTTGCCTGGTATATCAACCCTAGGATAAATGGGCAAGACCTGCCCGAACCTGAAGTCTCTCATATACATCGCTGAGACTCGCCTCCGTATAAGACTCCTTTAACACCCATGCCAACAAAAAGACCATGTTCGGGTTTTTCTTGACTGCATTTTCAAACATGACGGCATCAGATAACCGACATATCACCTCCAATCCTACTCTCTAGCAAGCGCATGAGCTCACGCAGGGAAGACTAATCCAGCTGTGCATATGAAAGACAAGCTTAATCCAAGAAAAAGAACTCCCCTGTCACATCAGATTCTTCATCTTCACCATTTCCAAATCCCAAAGGCCAGTTCCAGGGAAAGCACACCTGTTTCTTCTCAGTAAACAAATTGAATATCGAAACCATCCTTATCTCGGCCGAGAGTGCCAGTTCTTTAGGTACAGGATGGCTAGTCAGCTGGAAGAATCCGGAAGTCGTACATGCTGAGAGGAAGCCCCTGAGAAACAAAGGATCGACATTGTCCTGACCTGGGTAGCTGACGGTAGGCAGAAGAGCATAAGTGACTGTGGCGAGGGGGGGTAACGAGAGACAGAGGAAGGAGACCGATGAGGTGAGAGAGGAAGTCGGCATCCACAGCAGAGGAGGGATCAGATGATGTCAACAGGCGGTTGGGGGAGAGGTGGCTGTGGCGCAGAACATCTTAGGTAGGCGTTGCTGTTGCTTGTGAGTTTAAGATGTCATGGTGTTGAGGTTGTTGAAGCTGAAGAGTGGGGTTTTGAATCACGGACAGAATGAAATGTAGTTGGCAAGTAGAATAACGTGGGTTCGTGTAAGAAAGCAAATGGAAATGGACAAAACTCATCGATCAGGCAACCAATTCCCAAAAATAACTTGGCCTGTCATGATCGAAGTTTGCCCGAAATAAATATTCCCCCCACCGGTCAAGTTTGTAAGCAATGAAGATATAATAAGGAAACAAAACTGGAAGAAAATGCAAAGGCAAGGGCAGCCAGCAATTTTATAACCCATGGAAGTGATTCTACAACAATTATGAGTAAAAACTGATAAACTATGAATTTTACATCGATAATGCGCGATAAGGAGAAGCATAAGGGGAAAGAAACACGGGACAACTAGACCTTGACTCCCAAGAACAGGTTTGCAGTTTCGACCCGATTAATCGAACCGCCAACCCCATTTGTGACCTTGAAGCTGAGGAGACACGTATGTTTCGCCATGGAGGCTGCGACATCGAGGGAGCAGATATTCAGTAGTAGTTCCATGTTGAGTTTCGGCATATACTTACGGTAAGAACAGATGGAAGAAGCAAAATCATGTCACTGGCCACTCTTCACAAACATTACCGAACAAGGTTAAATGACAGGCATGCAAACCGAAAGTAGACAGAAGTAAAACTAATGGGAACCGGGTGTCGTACCTTTGCCAGAAGCGTATTACGTAACGCGAAGTATTGTAAAAGATGAACCACATTAACACAATTACCAAAATATCTGTTGCAGTTAAGGAACATCAACGTGAATATGAGACTACCAAGAATCAAAGAAGAACAAAAATCATTTAGAACCGCGATTTCCCTTTTCGACAATCATAATCATATAAGTGTGAACAAACATCGCCGTCCACCTGCTATGCAACACAAGGAATCGGATGTTCATGGTGATGGCTATGAAGGATACTGAAGAGGTATCGCTCCCACCAATCCAACATATAGAGACCAAACGTGACATTGTAAAGGTAGACCTTTCGTTGAATCCAGTTCATAGCTTTACCTGCAAGGAATGTCACTTTAAATCCAAATATATGCCCACTAGCTTAAGACAAATTGGGGTAAATAGAAACCTTTCATAAATATACATGGTTTCACACATACTGTAGAATCAATCATCTGAATCTAGACGGGTATATAATCAACTGAACCATAAAGCAATTCGATGGATCAGCAAACAGCTAGATGGCGATACAAGTAAACAGATCCATGAGCCCCTAACGGATGGATACAAGGAATATCGAATCAGAAAGCTCAAAGAAAAGTATGAACATAATCACAAAACGCTGTGGCACCACCGAGCATGAAAAAAAAAAACCAGACGATAAGTATTCCAGGAGCGAAACAGGATAATCTGCACCAAGACCATTCATGTACGCTTTTCAAACGGCAGATCTAGTCTAATACAGGACGTCGAATAGAAACAACAGCAACCCTCCTACATGGAAGATCTAGGAAGCCGAACCTAGAAATCAAACTAGATCAACTCCGTTGGAGATAACCTAATCTTAAATCCATCCCAAGCCATTGCTGCCAACGAAAAAGTGAAACCAATTTTCCGGGAAGGGAAGAGACTTGCCTTCGTGGACACTTAGGACCGCGCCTTGCGAGCTTGTCAGCGTCGTTCGTCCAGGCAGATCGAGCAACGATGCCCTCGAGGAAGGAAAGGGAACGAATGAACCACCAGGCCAGAGGCCCCTGCTGATCCGGAGAGACTGGCGTTCCTAGTGTTTGCCCTAACCTCGTAAGGTGTTGGATCTTGGGGAGTTTGGGGGATTTTCCTCGGATTATCGCTGTCCGTATGTCCCCTTTTGTTGGTTAGCTGTGTTTGCGCGTCCTTTGGCTGCTAGGGTGCTGGTCTTTCTATTTTTAAGAAAACAGAAACGTTCACAAGATATTTGTTTTCGGTTTTAAAAAAAATAGAAAACGTATTTGGTGGGCGTGAAAAGCCATAACAGATGGCTGCCGGGCTGACGGGGCTCGGGGCATGGGGAAGGGTAGAATTCGGCTAATAATTCAAGATTAACTCAACTAATCACGGTGGAGATAAGTAAACTACAGTAAGAAATAATACTAAATTTTAACGTGAAAACCTCCTCAATGTGAAGAGTAAAATCATAGTCCGAAGACACCATCAAAACTTTTACTAAATGAATAAGAAAGTGGATACACATGTGTTCTTCTCAATCACCCAACAACCAGCACATAAACTTCTTCATATTCAACGTAACATCAAAAACTCATCTTGATAATCATACTCTTAACAACACAAAGAGAAGAAGCTTAAATTGATAACTCCAAATCTGGTCGTCTCATAAACAGGGCGAAATCACCGGCTAGAAAACTCCAACAGCAATCTTCATCGTTCAAAATAAAGAACTTTAAGTCAAGAATACTCTCTTAAAATTTCATGAAGTTTCAATGGTGCGATCTCGCAACTTTCAATTCAATGAACTTCACGCGTGTTGAAATAAGCCGCGGTGGAAATCCAGGATCACTTCTCCTCCGACTATTTCCCCCTCACCTTTGGCTGCATATTTTCTTAAGACAACTCTATATGACCCCTTGAGAATATGGTGGGCTTCGGGCTTGGTCCATGTAAAAGAACACTGGCTTGGGCCACTTGCACATAGGAGAGAATAACCCAACAAATCTTCCCCTCTCAACTATGTGAAAGAGCTCGCCGTAATATCGGCGACTTGACGACAACTAATAATCCCTTCTCTTAAAAGCGCATTCGTCATAATATCCGAGCCATTATCATCGGTGTGGATCTTCTCAATATGCACCAACTTGAAATTCACAATATCTCGAATCCAATTATATCTCATATCTATATACTTCGACTTCCCATAAAAAGTGGAATTCTTTGCAATGACACTTTGATTATCACAAAAGAAAACATACAGTTCTTGATTGAACGTTTCAATGGCAACAATGAATTATTTGCACGTTTTCGATGGCAACAATGAATTTTTCCTCGGTAGTAGATAGTACAACACATTTCTGAAGCCTAGATTGCCAAGAAACGGCTCCCCCTACAAAGGTAATCAGATAACCCGATGTCGACTTACGAGTATCAATATCTTCAGTCATATATACATATGCATAGCTCGTCAACTTTGACTCACCACCTCTAAAACATATACCAAATTTGCGGTGCCCCGTGAATACCTCATGATCCATTTCAACACATTCCAATGTTTTTTTTTTCCAGAATAAGATAAGAATCGGTTCACCACACTAAGAGCATGCTTATATCAGGTCTCGTGCACACATCACATACATCAAACTATCAATAACCAGAGCTATAAGGAACCTTATTCATATATTCCTTGTGTTCACTAGTAGAAGAACAATGGCCGCGACTCAACTTAACTCGAGAAGGAAAGGAAGAACTTACTGCTTTATCATTTTCAATATTGAACATTTCCAACACTTTGTGACTGTACGGCTCTTGTGATAAGAAGATCTTCTTCTCTTTTCTTTTTTTATAATTCTCATATCAAGATTCTGTATCACCCAAATCTTTCATTGAGAAGTATTCACCTAGTTATTTCTTCAATCGGTCAATACGAGACATATTTCTACCAAAAATCAACATATAATAGGAGAATAATGAAATCATCATCACCAAACCTTTGAAAGAAGACACAATGGTCTGTATTACTTCTGGTATAGCCATGCTCGCCCATAAAAGACACAAATTTCATATACTATTGCCTGAGGGCTTGTTTCAAATCGTAAAGGCTTTTATTGAGCTAGCACACAAACTCTTCTTTCCCTTTTACAACAAAGAAGGTTTTACGAACAGAAGGAGGTTTCACCTTGTCAATGTCCTTGATTGTTTGATCATCTACAAAAATTGCACCTCGACTTCGAACAAGCTTATTTGAGATAGGATCATAAAATCTATAGCAAAATTTATCTTGACCATTACCGATAAAAACACACTACTTTGACTTTAAATCAAGCTTAGTTCTCTCGTCACCTAGAATATGCACAAAAGCTTTGCATTTAAAAATTTTCAAGTGATTATAAGAGGGATCCATACCACTCCAAACTCGATTTGAAACATCAAACTTCAAGGGAACATAAGGTGTGAGATATAACACGTGAACAATAGTGAAAAACTTCTCCCCAAAAAGACTTCGGTAACTTGGCATGTTAAAGTAGACATCTTACTCGTTCGACGAGTATTCTATTCATCCTCTTTTCTAACCCATTTAACTAAGGTGTCTTGGGTGGCGTTTTTTGGCGACGAATGCCCTGCTGTATACAATACTCATCAAATGGTCCCGATTACTCACCTCCATTATTTGATCAAATGCATTTGAGCTTTTATCCAGTTTCCCTCGCAACTGAAATATGAAACTGTTTAAACACATCTACAACTTGGTTGATGTGCTTCGAGGTATAAACCCAAGTCTTTCTCGAATAATCATCAATGAAAGTGACAAAATAAAGAGATCCACCAATGGTCTAGGTCTTCATAGGACCATATAAATCCGAATGAACCAAGTCAAGAACATTCTCTTTTCTATCGGGTGATGAAGACTTAAACAATACTCGATTCTTTCTACCTAGGAGAGAAAGATATTTCTCACTGATGTGACCAAGTCTTTTATGCCAGAACTCAGAATCCACATTTTCTACCACATTCACAACATAGTTAGAAATCATGGCATGTAGCATGTATAAAGCCAAATATCTCTCTCCTCTGGCCATAATCTTCAAACCCTTAGTAAGCTTTCACTTTCCATTTGCGAAGGTACTACAGTAACAATTATCATCTAGCTTTTCCGTCGAAATCAAGTTCAATTTGAAGTCTGGAACATGCTTCACATCTCTCAGAATCAACTTGGAACCAACACTAGTCTCTAAGCATATACCGCTAATGCCAACAACCTTTGTCTCACCATCATTTCCCATCTTCACAAAACCAAAACTACTTGGTGTGTAAGAAGTGAAGAAATCCTTCCGTAAGGTAGTATGAGTAGAAGCACCACTATCAATCACCCAACTAGTCTCGTGGTTGGTCAAATTAACCACATCACAATCATAGACAATCAGAAAATCTTCAGTAGTTGTGGTAACTCGTTTTGCATCACTACTTTTACCTAATCTCTTATCATTGCTCTCTCTTTATATCTTTGCTTATTCTTCTTCTTCAACAGCCGACAAAATGACTTAATATGTCCCTTCTTACCACAAAGATGACATTCTACATCAGCAAACTTTCCTTGAGACTTACTTCTGTCATTACCATCTCTATTCTTCGGTCCACGGGTATAATTTCTCCCCCTGTGACTTGATAACCAGTATATTGAATTCGAAAAAGAATTAGAATCAAGAGACTTTCTCCTCATCTCTTCATTCATATAGCTAGCCTTTGCTAGGTCATATGTGACCACTTCTTTTGGAGCTGAATTCGAAACTGATATCATGAATATATCCGAAGTGTGCGGCAAACTATCGAACAACCACATACCAAGCAACTCATCTTCAAATTTAAGACCCATGGAATACAACTGATTAATATAATCTTCAATCCCAACAGCTGATTCATCACATATATCTTGTTGCTTCTTGTATTGCTGGCATAAAACTCCTCAAGTTTACTCTAGAGAGTCCAAGCATGGCTGATTCCACTTACATTATTCATCACATTATCTTCAACCCATTGTCTGATAAATCCACACACTTGCCTATGAAAGATAACCAACTGGTTATCTGTCTTATCATTTGGCATTTTTGTTGAGAAAACATGCATGTAATAATTCTTTACATAAAGGGGATCTTCCATCCGAGACTTTCAAGAAGAATAATTCGAACCAGTCAACATAATCATCTTGTTCGTATTAGCTTCCATCACTCGATACAAATCACAGTCAATCAAACCAAGTTCTGATACCACTTGATGGAATGTAACACGAACTAACAAACCCGGAATTTGCCGAAAGACTTCTTTGAGACTAACCGATACGGGGTCGGTAAGGAATAGATGATTTCAATTACCGAAAAGATGGGGAACGTCACAAAGGGTGCGGAATGGAGTGATGTGGGTATGGACGGAAGGTTATATTTAGGGATGCGGCTGAAAGAGGGACAAAAAATGGAATTGATTTGGACCTTATTCCAAACTCCAAACTCTCATGGGAGATCAATCTTGTAGGCATTGTTGTTTATCCGTTCAACAATCTTTTGGCGGTAAATCTCTCCTTCCTCAGATTGATCCAAACCAAGTCTCCAGACTGAAAAATCTTCTCCCGACGTCCTTGGTTGGCCTTCTCTTGATACCGTTGGTTGGCTTTTTCGATCTGTACTCGAATCTTCTTATGGAGCATTCTCATCTCCTTTGCATGCTCTTCAGCATCTCGATTAACTGATCTCGCTTCACATATAGGCATTAGTTCGACAGGAACTAAATGATTGAGTACATAAAGTACCTCGAAAGGTGACGACTTCATTGTCGAACTAGGAGCTCGATTGTAGGCAAATTCCCCATAAGTGGCTTCACATCCCAATCCTTCTGGTTTTTCGAGACTAAGGTCCGTAAGATTGTAGCCATAGTTCGATTGACAACATTTGTCTGACCATTAGTTTGTTGATGACAAGCTATACTAAAGACAAGCTTAGTTGCTAGCTTGTGCCACAACGTCTTTCAAAAGTAGCTAAGGAACTTGACGTCTCAATCTGACACTATCGACTTTGGCACCCCATGCAACCTCAATACTTCTCGAAAATACAGATGCGCTACATTGGTTGCATCGTCCATCTTCTGGCATGGAATGAAGTGTGCCATCTTCGAAAAACTATCGACCACAACCATGATCGAATCTTTCCTCCGTTGCGTTCTCGACAATCCTAGCACGAAATTAATACTTACATGCTCCCAAGGACGCTCTGGAATGGGCAGTGGAGTGTATAGGCCTTGTGATTGGACTCTGCTCTTCGCTTGATGGCAAACAGCACATCTCGAAATAAGACTTCTCACTTGCTTCTCCATTTGAGGCCTATAGGAATTCTCTGGCAGCATCGACAGTATCTTGTCGACTCCAAAATGTCCGGCTATTCCTCCTCCATAGACTTCATGAATAAGCAGCTCTCGAGTCGAACTCCTGGGGATAAATAACTTGGAATCTCAAAACAAAAATCCATTCACCTGGTGAAATAGATCGACCGCATGAGTGGTGCATTGGGTGAAGATTCCTCCTAACTCTTCGTCGTCCTTATACAGATCCTTCAGGTAGTAAAATCCAATGAGCTTGGTCTCCATTCTGGATAGTAGGGTCACCTTCTTTGAAAGAGCATCAACGACTACATTCTTCACTCCATATTTGTGCTTGAAGAGAAAGGTGAAAGCTTGTAGAAACTTGATTCACTTTGCATGTTGACGACTGAGCTTGTGGCGTACGTCTCGAGTACTCGAACAATGACTAAGAACTCATTCTCATGCGTCGAGTAGTTGAGCTTGGCACCATTAAGCTTCTCACTAAAATAGGTGGTGAATCTTCCCTCATGCAATAAGACTCCTCCGATTCCAACTCCAGATGCATTACATTCGACTTCAAACATTTTTTAGAAGTCAGGCAAGGCGAGAATCGGGGCTTCGCTCAGACTTTTGATTCAATCGATCGAAACTAACTTGTGCTGTTGAAGCACACTCAAACTTATCTCCTTTTAAATATTCGGTAAGTGGGGCTGCGATCGAGCTGAAACCTCGAATGAACCTCTTATAGAACGACGCTAAGCCATGGAAGCTACGAACGTCGTGGAAACACTTTAGCGCTGGCCACTCCTTGATAACTTCGATCTTGCTTTCGTCGACCTTAATTCCTTCAGCAAATACTACAAAGTCAATAAATATTATATTCTGCTGAAAGAACTCACACTTCTTAAGATTTCCATACAACGTCTCTTCTGGAAGTGTGCGGAACACAACTCTCAAATGGTCGACATGCTCTTCGTTTTTTCGACTATAGATGAGGATGTCGTCGAAGTAGACAACCACAAACTTCCCCATAAATGGTCGCAAGACATGGGTCATTAGCCGCATAAAAGTGTTGGGCGCATTTGATAAACCAAATGGCGTCACCAACCACTCGTACGGTCCAGACTTGGTCTTGAAGGTTGTCTTCCACTCATCGCCTTCCTTCATTCGAATATGGTGATAACCACTTCGCAAATCCACTTTCGAGAATACCTGTGCTCCATGCAACTCATCTAACATGTCATCCAGTCGAGGAATTGGAAATTGATACTTCACTGTGATCTTGTTGATCGCTCGACTGTCCATGCACATTCTCCACGTGCCATCCTCCTTCGGTACCCATATTGCTGATGCGGAGAAAGGGCTTAAACTTTCTCGCACCAATCCCTTTTCGAGCAACTCGTCGCCCTACCTTTGAAGTTCCTTCGCTCCCTCAGGGTTGCATCGATATGTTGGTCGGTTGGGTGGATATGCTCCTGGAACCAAGACGATCTGCTGTTGAATGCCACGCAAGGGTGGTAGTTCGATTGGTAGCTCATCCAGAAACATATCATTGAACTCCTCGAATATGGATACGACTCGGGGATAACTCGTCGCCTGACCCTGGGTTGCTCGACAAGAACCACAAAGTAAGCCTTCTCACCTTCGTGAAATGCTCAAACCAACTGTACTCCTTTGAGCAGCTGATTGGTAGGCCGATTCTGGGTTGCTTCGCTAGGGTGTGTGGTTAATGGCATCAAGGTGACATTATTCTCATCGACGTTGATGGAATAGGTATTGCGATATCCATCATGTTGTGTGCATCGATCAAACTGTCACGGTCTTCCTAGGAGCAAGTGGCACACGTCCATCGGAATAACGTCGCAAACGACTTCATCCTTGTAGCTTTTCCTAATTGAAAATGGAACTCTCTCTCTCTCTGGGACACTCGAACATCACTCTCCTTGTTGAGCCATTGAAGTCGATAGGGATGAGGATGAGGATCGACTAGCAGCTTAAGTTTTTCTATCACCGTTTTTGAAACCGCATTGGTGCAGCTACCGCTGTCGACAATCACCAAACAAACTTTTCCTTCATTGTGTACCTGATGTGGAATATACTTTCCCTTTGATTCTCCTCTCTAGCGAGTGTCACACTTAAGGCTTTACGAACGACCAACGGCTCTCCCTCGTCCGGGTACTCCTCTACATCCCAAATAGGATCGACGTTCTCATCAAACTTTTCTTCTCCATCGGACAGCTCGCTAATGACAACGTTTCTTCTTGTCGGTCATTCCGAAGCCATGTGTCCTATTCCTTGGCACTTGAAACATCGTCGATCGGTATCTCGCTCGTTCGACTTGACTTCAGGTCTTGTAGTCAACGGTGGGGTTCTTCTCGATGTTGTCAACGAAGGCTTCACCTAGGAACTACTCCCCTTGTTGAATAGCGGAACCTTCATAAATAGGCGGGTACTCGATCTCCTCTCTTGCGGCTGCTCAACCTTGTGTATTCCAATACACTTGAAACTTACTGAAGCGGCTGCAGCTTGAGGTAGAGGTCTCGTCGATAGTGTTCTGACAAAAACCTCTTAGTCATAGCTCTCTTCATTTTCGACCACGTACGAAATTTATCACGTCCTTCTCTTCGCATCTGCTGGTTGGTATTCCCCCACCGTAAGCTGGCGTACTTCTTCAACTTTAATGTTGCCAACTTAACCTTTCGTTCCTCTGCACCTCTTTATAGTTGAAGATGCGCTCTACCGTGTGCATCCAGTTGATGAACTTCTCGGGGTCCAAGTTTCCTTCGAACTCCTGAATCTAAACACTCATCGTCGAAGCTCTTCTTTCTCGTCGACGAGACTCAGGTGAAGACCCTCGTTGAGACTCCTCATGCCATGGGTTCTCCTCATCATCAATGTCTAATCGACTGCGAGAAGTCGATGCATGATGAGTTCGCAACGACTGTAGTTGTTGTTGAAGATCGGCGATCTGCTGCTCAAGTCAAACAGCATGTGCTTCGTCTAGAGACATACCGCGTTGGAATCTTCCGGCCATTTACATCCGTGCGCTCTAATACAAAGATGATACGGGGTCGGTAAGGAATAGATTATTCCAATTACCGAAAAAGATGGATGACGTTACGAAGGGTGCGGAATGAAGTGACGTGGGTATGGACAGAAGGTTATGTTTTGGGGTGCGACTGAAAGAGGGAAAAAAATGGGAAAGATGAAGGGTAGGATGAGAAGAACTACCATGGCTATAGTAACACCACCGTAATAGAGGACTCGGATAACTGGATTTGCTTTTCACCAAAAGGATGATCACCTACAACACTTGACTCATTTACTTCAGCAAAATGAACTCATTTGACTCGATCAAGTCTTGAATCAGATTTCTAAAATGTATGCATTCTTGAGTTGCATGAGTAAACGTTCCATGTCATTTACAATACTTCCTACGTTTCTCTCGATCATTCTCTGGCAACTTATGCCCATGCCTAAGTTTTATGCGCCCTTTCTGGTACAACCAATGAAAGATTTTATCCATCTGATCTACATCAAAAGAGAATTTCCTTTCTACGTTAGGTTATTGAGAAACTCGAGCTTTTTATAATTTTTCATTACTATGGGTTCGCATATTGTTGGTTCCCCTTTTATGAACTCGACTGCATCAATCTCCGCCCAAGGTTCTACTTGACAGTTCTTAATTGAATGAAACTCTTCTAACAAGATATTATGATACGCAGTCGCTCGCCTCAAGAGATCATGGAAGTCTTGAAAACGCTTTCCCTGGAGTTTCTTCCTTATCTCTAATGACAGAACATTCTGTGCTATCTCAAATTGATCTCTTTTAGCTAAGGTTGTCGTGCACTTTAACAAGTTCCTTCTAAATTTAACTAAAACCAAAGCTGGAGTTTCTGAAGGTAATTGTTTCATTCTCATGATCTCTACTAAAGAGGTTTCTGAATCTAATATATCAAATGCCTTGAGGAACTGAGCCTGCATCTCGATCCAATTTAAGATGGAATTTGGTAGAAGTCTGGAATACCAGCCAAATGCATCCCCAGCTAGGGAATTGGGAAATAACTTGAGTTTTTTTTATAAGTAATAACTTGAGTTTTAACATATCATTGTTTGACATTACCCCCATCTGATGAGTAAATCTAGCTATATGTTCTACATGAGCCATTTCATCTTCTCCCGAGAACAAAGTAATGCTGGGAATCATATATCCTCGAGGTATCTATATCCCTCGTTCTATGTAATCAAGAATTGGACTCCTATACAGACACACATCTTCAGTCCTTGCGCTTGGGATCATCTGAGCTACAGCTCGAGCAATTTGTCCGTTTAAGTCAGGGGCATGATTAGAACTCGTTTTTGGATTGATGTCACCTTCCTTAGGTTTATAACAGAAACTCTCAGTTTTCCTTGATCGACTTAGGGGTGAATAAGCTGGGTATACATTATGTTCGAGATTTACGAATGTAGGATTCACATTCTTGTTAGACTCAGGTATTAAACTTTCTGAACTACCTACACCAACTTCGAACGCTCCATTGGAATTCCTGGGATATGACACAACACGCTCGTTACAAACTCCTATTAACCTTCTGCTTTCCAACAGCCCTAGCATCTCCCATGAATGATTTTTCTCCTAAGGATTTACCCTTTTTCTCATATTTATCACCCCTAAGGAGACTCATCATATCTATAAGTTCTTGCTATTTTTCATCCATTTGCATTCTCAATTCCCTATGACCCTATACTAATTTCAATTTCAGTTCTCTCATAACACTACTAAACTCTTGCTTGGTTACGAAATCAGTAGGAGAATAAGCAAGCCAAGGATTGTTCGGAGGCCTTATGAGCACGTTCTGGTCACCCTCAGTCTGGTTTTCATTGAGTTTCCCTATTTTATCAAGGTCAATTTCTGCAAGATTTTTCCCGCTTTAGCACGAGGCATCTTCTCAAGAAGCTTTGTGGATTCTTAGTAATTTGACTCACTGTGGTCGCCAAAAAATATGTTGGCGCGGAATTGCGTTTCCCAGAACATGTATCGAATTTTACAGTGATTTGTGGTCGTTATAAAGTAAAGAAAGTAAACTGAACTGAAAACGAATACTTGAATTGATAAAACAGTGCCGAATTACAAAGTTCAAGATTCTACACCACTTATAAACATGACGTGAACGAAAATACAACAAAAGAGGCTTGAAAACAACGACGGGGTGCTCCAAACGAACGACGGTTACGGCAGATTCCTTCAATTGAATCTACCTTAGTGGATCGGTGGTCGGATGTAGTGGAGTGATGGTGATTTTAGGACGCTGTTTCAGGACGCTGTGAGGAGAGCACAAGCTGTAGACCAACTTAGACAAATTCTGGGTTTGCGTGTGGTTGATCGTCCCCTTCTCATTGTTCTTTCTATCTTTTATATTTCTAGAATCTTATAGTTGCGATTATTTAGCTAGTACATGATCTTCCTAGATCGCGTGCACGATCAGATCCCTATTTTATATGAACCATGCACGTCATGTCTCAATTAGCTTCTATAAGCTTGTCATATGTCCTGTTCCATTAACATAACTGGACGTGTTTAGTGTAAGTCCATTCAAAATACTACGGATTCTCGAGTAATGGTAGACTGTCCGGGTCTCAAGCTATATCAAGTTATGTGTAAACTACTCGAGAAGCACTTCTCTAGTGACATTAATCTGGGACTCACGTCCCTCCTCGAGTAATATTCATCCCGAGTCTTACCTCTTCAATCCATTAAGAACGAAGCCCAAAATTCATGTATCAACACTTATATAATATAATATGGTGGGTGGATCAATGATGCGGAAAAATCAATGATGCGGAGATTTCCGCATCGACACCGCGTCACTCAGGCTGAGAACTACCAAAAGCTTTTCCGAACTTCTTCATAGACATTTCATTGATGAGAACCATGAAATCAAATGATTAAATCGACTATGTCCTAAGCAATCTGTAGTATAAGACCTTTTCGGGGTTATTTATGATCCCAGTAAATTACACAAACTCTTGTCATAAAAAACTTATGCTTCACTGGGGTTTCCTCTTCTTCTGCATCCTCTGAAGCTTCCTCCACTTCAGATAAATCTGATATGATAGCCCAGAGAAGACCATGACGACGCAACCCCATTGCTTGCTGGACAGGGGATTCCCGCTCAACAGTGATGAAATGACGATGCTGACAAACTTGCGAGTTGTGGTGATGGTGGTGTTGGCCAGGGACCCGAATCGGCTGATGGTCAGGAAGATGAAGTTCTGACCTACTGCACCACAGAGGCAGTATAGGAAGATGTCCCAAGCAGCTTCCGGGTGTTGTTTGCAGAATTGGATCGCCTCGTAGCCAATGCCTTGGGGCCAGCCAAACATGTAAATCAGGTTGTACACGGTACCCCAGAGGTTCATTCCCAACATGATATCCCAAGCACTTGTCTTTGGATACCTGAAAGGGAACATAACCATCAATGTTTATATTTGAATAAAGGAACTTTCCGTGGACATGATTATTCTAAAAACTCAAGCATTGTGGCAAACCATTTCCAGAAAAACAAAAGAAGTTCATGAGATATATTCCTTGATCACGTTAACCACAAGAGCATTTTCAATGGAAGACGAATCCATACAAAACGGGAAGTCACAGGTATTTCCACTGCAAACAAAGCAAGAACAAAGAAAATAAAATGTGGAAAAAAAACTTCAAATCACCTTGCTGAGATCGAGTCCTGAGTAGCATTTGTGAATCCATCAAACATAAGGTTGAGGAAACAAAATAAATAACCTAAAGGAGCATTAGGGTGCGCCAACTTGCTGATAGTTTTGGAACTAGTCTGCCAATCGAAGCACAATTTAACATATGACAGGGTTAGCAAGCTTGAAATCAAGCATATTTGGCACTTATAAGCCAATACGGTAAGGTAGAAAGAGAAATACTACCTTCAGCAATGCAAATATGGAAACCCCTCCAGCAACAAGGGAAGAACATATGTACTCGGGTATTGTGTACTTTATACCATAAACCAGTGTACCCATAAGCATCACTGCATTGGGGAAAAGAAATTTTGATTAACAACTGGTACTTCATGCATGATTGAGCAGAACTTATGATGCCCAATCACAACCAGAATTGGCTAATATTTGGTAAAGCACGCTGCAGTTCATAAAACATGCCTAAAGCCTAAATCGACTTAAATAAATTGACCAAACTCGACTTTACCTGGAATCATTTTCGAGGATTGGGCCAATACCTGGAGGAAAAGCAGAAGCAATGTCAACTAAGGATGGGAAGTTCTTCAGCTAGACCGTGTACGGACAGCAAAACATGAGGCGTATGGGGGGAATACCTGAGCAGGGTAGCTAATGTACTTGAGGGCTTCAATCCCTAGAGCAGGGCCGATGGTATTGGTGATCCCGGCACTCCAGTAAGCCCACCACGGAGCTCCCCCGCTCCCGCTCCCCTTCCCGTTCCAGACCTTTATCACTACCGTCCATTTAACAATCACTCAACTTGGGCAAACAAACACCAACACCACGCCACTAGGAGGACTACTCAACAACGGAATCCGAAAGAATACAGAACAAGAAAAGAACTCACTCAAGTAGGACCAGACCAAGCCGATGACATTCTGAACCAAGTTCAGAAAGGACAGCTGCTCGAATCTCCTCCCATCTAAACCGAACCGTTTCGTAGACCTGAAAACAACAGGACATGGAAACCTCACAAAACGAAACCAAACCTCGAAATCCTAGGCAAGAAAATCGGTAGGGCGTCCGATCGAGACTCACAGGGTTTCCTGGAGGACGCCCTGGTAGATGTAGGCCGACCAGATCCCGGCGACACAGAATGCGAGGACCATCACCCGCCGGAGACCCGATCCCTGCGCCTCCATCCCCTTCGTACTTTCCCCGACCTCCGATCGATCAAGCCCACTCCCTTCCCGCTGCGACCGCGTGTTTTTGCTGGGAGAATCGTCGAGAAGAGCTCCTCCCTCCCCCGTTATGAAAACGAAAAAGGAATTGGGGGCTGGGGAAGTGACGTGGAGTTTTCCACGTGGCCGTCTGATATTGGACGAGAGGACTGAAACTGGCTTGCCGATTGGTTCGTTCACGGGAGGTGACATGGTTTCCGTTGGAGGTTGGTTGGTTGCCTGTTGGTTTTTGCGATTGGGCCGTTCGGGCGGAGCCCATTATTAAACATTTTTGTTCCCTGCCCCCCCGGGCCCACTTTCAACAGCTACCCTCAGCGGCCGAAATTTCAAGAGGTTTGTACGGATGTACTCTTTGTTTTAAAAAAAAATTCGCTAAAAACCATTCGAGTTTGAGAAATTACGGAAATACCGTCGATGGGGCGCGTTTAACAAAGAGGGCGGGTTTTCAAAACCCGCCCTCCGTGAAAATACTTATAAAAAAAAAATAATGTTTCGAAGGGCGGTTTTTCAAAATCCGCCCTCTAGCTGAGTTGGTAAAAATAATTTTTAATTTACAAGTGGTCTTGGTTCGATTCCTGTTAGGACGAAAATTTTTTTAATTTTTTGAAAAAACATTACTGAGGAATCGAACCCAAGACCTTTCACAAATTAACGAAACACTTTGACCGACTAAGCTAGAGGGGGATAATTTGTTTACTTGTGGACAGGGGCGGGTAACCCGCCCCCGAAACCCTCTTTTTTTTTTGAAGCGTTTTCAAAATGCGCCCCCTCGACGGTATTCAGGTAATTTCTCAAACTCGAACCATTTTTCGCAAATTTTTTAAAAAAACGAACGTTAATACCGAACAAACCTCGAAATTCCAACCCCCTACCCCAAATATCTCTCTTTTTCCCCTTTTTCCCGTTCCAAATTCGTCGCCGAGGGGAATCGTCGGATTATTCCCGCAACGCCATGTTCCCCAAGAAATTGTTCCAGAAGGACACCCAACAGCTCCTCCAGTAGCGCGATCGGGCCCTCATCACCACCCCAAGGATGATCTCCGTCAGGAGCTTCGGGAGGAAGAAAGCCGATCCTCAGGCTCGATGGATTCTACCTCGTTTATTCTGTTGCGTCCTCATGCGCGATCATTGTGATTGTTGGCGCGGCGATTTATTCGCTTGGTATTGTTCGGGGGTTCCGCAGGTGGAGGCGCCACCGGTGGGGATGGACTTCTGTCCTTGGGTCACGGTTCACTTTGGGATCCGGAACACCAAGGATCCTAGTGTTCGATCCAATTCAGAGCCTCTTGGCTGTTTGAACGCTGTGATTTGAACCCCGGTGCTACTTTGGCCTTAAAATTTTGTTTATCAGTGCGTCCTGTTCCAGCAACGAGGTTGAAAAGCGTGGCAGGAGGAAGATAATTCATGTGGCGACTAAAATGAGTGCGAAATTTCACAACGTACAGTGTCTCCCCTATGGTGTATCTCTGTTATGTGTGGTGCTTTATCAGAATTCTTGAATAGTTTAGTGTACCTAAAATTCCATTGATGCTCTGTGTCAGATCAGACTTAATTGTAGAAACTTCCCAGTGCTGCATATGTCCTACCATTACCTTGTAGCCCAGTCATGTGGTAATACATATAATAAAAAAATCGTTGACTGCAGTTTGTTTGGTTCTGGGGATTGATTTGTAATCTGCTCGGAAAAATTGTGTTGATGGCACCACCCCAGCACGTGACTGTTAGTTTAATCCATCCAAACTGCAGCTTGAGCTCTGTTATTGAAGCATTGATCATTTTATTCAGTTCGAATTAAAATCCAGCTCACCAGCATCAGATGTAGACAGATTAAATCTCATTGCCTAACAAATAACTCTTACAACTGCAGCGATGGAAGGATCAAATGATTGGGGGTAACAATATTGATGCTTTCCTTGTATCACCGAAACAAATGTCAATGAAGCACCTAGAGGTATGTCAACAGTGGAATTAAAAAGAACATTCCTGTGGAAGTATGGCAATTCATTTGATATCCTCTCTATCTTTTACGATTTTTGAAAAACCTAGGTTTTTTGGCGAGTGTCTCCAACGATATTGGCGTCCACATCTGCTCTTGTCCATGTTCTCTTGCCCCAAAATTATGTTAAAACTTTCCAGATTTAGCCATATCGTAATTTCACTTTTGGTTTAGTCACAAAGCATGTTAAAGTGGATTGGCTTTTATAATAGGCTGTATATGACAGGTTTGGGATTCAAAGAACAGATGTATTGCTTGCTCATTAGAGTGGGAGTCAAATATTACTGCATTTTCAGTGATCCAGGGAACAGAAAACATGTATTTTGATCGGGTCATACCTCTATTTTGTTGGCACACCTCTTATGGATCTGTCTGGCATTATAGAGCCTGTAGTTCTTTTACAAACATCAGGTACATCGGAGATGAGAATGGTATGGTCTGTGTTAAAGTCTGACAGCATGGAGAGACTGCTCATCCAACTTCCTTACCTCATTCCAGCCGATTCAATTAGTGGAAATTTGTTATACTTTCTTTGTTTTGACTATCAATGCTTTTTGTAGTTAGCACAACTTTAAGGAATATTGTTTCTTTGAATTTTAGCCGAGTTTGGAATGGCCGGTCTAAGATCTATTTCTTCTTTAGTATGTTCAGCCCTTAGGGATGAAAAAGTCACGTTGAATAAAAGTTTCTAAGAGGCACCAACCCCTCTTTCAACGTTATCTGCATAATATAGTGTTCAAATTTTAAGTAATGAAGTAAACAAATATTTGATGCAGCAGCCACTTTCCTTGGCTTGGGTAGTTATTACCGGACAGGAGAGCTTTATATAAATAGGTGCTTGCAGTGAAAAGATCTCCAATTGTTAGGTGGCTACTGATTCTAAAATTCTTTTAAAAACATATATATGTCTGAACCATTTTATAAGGAAGCTAAAGGAATAGCCACATTAATTTGTAAATAAAAATAATAATTTTTAAAAAATATTTTTTAATGTTTTGCTCTATTCTTGATCATTACAATTACAAGTAATGGTGAATGTTGCAGAAGCGGCTCAGATTCCAGTGCCTTACCATCAATCTGTTGTCGGAGTTCTTACGCAACCTTACTCTAAAGGAAATAGGTCAGGGTAAAACAGTTCCCTTATACGTTGTTTATATAATAATAAAGTCCATGCATGACAAGTATTCTCCTGCATTAGTTAGTTTTCCTTCTCTAAGAAACTTGGAAGTGAATCATGGCAACATATTGAAATAATGTACTTTCCCACTGGCATTTCTGTGATAAAGGAATTTGAGTCGTCCACTCCATGTTATATCATCTCCATCTATTTAGTACTGATAATGGATGGGATATGTTACTCAAGATGTTGATTGCTTATAAGGAAGGGCTGCTTGTACTCTGGGATATTTCTCGAAACCAGGTCAGTTTGGTGAAAGGCTGCAAGGATCTCCATTTGAAAAGTCAAATAATAATGAATATCCCCAGTTCTGGAAATGATGAGTCTTTCAGAGAAATCTCAGATGATGAGCAGTAGGACAAAGAGATAGCCTCTCTATGTTGGGCATCTTCTGATGGATCTGTTCTTGCTGTTGGCTACTTAGATGGGGACATAATATTCTGGAACATGCAAACTTCTGTAGCCACAAGAAGCCATCATTCTAAGAATGTCTGATAATGTCATTAAGCTGCAGTTGTCAGGCAGTCAAAGACTTCCTGTCATTGTTTTACACTGGTCTATGAGCAGATCACAAAATGGTTATGGAGGTCATCTATTTGTTTATGGTGAGGATGAAATTGGTTCAGAGGAAGTTTTGACGTGTGACCTCTTACTTGCTACTCTATGTCAACACAGCTTTTCATTTTTCTTGTCTTTATTTTTTCTAAAATCAGTGTATTACACTGTAGAGATTTTGAAATTGAATGGAAAAAATATCATTTTTAGAAGTTCGAAAGGCAAAATTCTATCCGAAACTATAGGTGGAACATTTAGTATTTGAATTCAGTTTCTTTTTGGAGAAGCATTCTCACAAATAGGAACTTATTGTCTGTGAGCTTAAACAGAAGAAATATGGTTTTAGTAAATACCATATGTTTGTAGATCTGGAAACCGCTTTCTAGGATTTGAAGGTTACATTTTTGTCTGATAATATTGTTAAAGGCCGTTCGATAAACCAATAACTTGATGTTATTGCTGTGTTCCATTCTGGCTGTTTGCTCCTCCAATATATATCGTGTAATGATAAACACCTTTCTGTGCCATGATGCTAAGGATGCAGTGAGGGTTATTTTGTTTGTGGCACCGATTGTTCGAGTCCAACTGACTGATGTGTTCCACTATCTAACTGTAGATTTCTATTATCACAGATTTTAAGTCTTCAGTGGTCACGCGGGTTGGAAAATGTGAAATTCCTTGGGCCGCATGGATCTCACGCTTGCTGGTTCCTTCACGGATATAACTCTATTACCGACAGTGGATGAAGTTGAAAGTACTCAGGCAGAGTCACTTGTCGTATTGACAAATCCTGGACAACTACATTTTTATGATAATGCTGCTCTCTGTACCTTACTGTCTTATGGAGAATGAAAAGCTACACTTTCTCCTTCATCTTACCATGGTTATCCCAAATGTGGAACCCCTAATCATTGTTGCTAAGCTAGGTACGGTGGATGCTGACAGAACATTGTCTTGCACGCTTTCTAAAGTACGATCAATGAAGCTCTCAGAAAAATTGTAACTTTTCATGAAGAGTTTTTTAATAGTTTGATTTGTTGCACCTGCCATTCATAAATTTCTCCTCTCAATTAGATAGTTCAGAATCAAATCAACCAACAAAGTCTTTTTTTTCTGGAAGCGGTAGTAAATGGCCTTTGACTGGCGGAGTTCCTACTCCTAGTAGCCTAATTGAAGCCTATCGAGTGGAGAAGTTGATAGCGATGGCTAACATGAGTAGAAGTCAGTTTGCTTCATCCAGCTGCTAGGCCATCCTGTGTGGCTACTTGAAGCCATCCTAGGAGGATTGGTCAGAGAGTAAAAGTGATGTAGTTATCTTACTGAAATATATTACAATTTTGTTAGCTCCTTTTGTGGTGGTTGATATTTCATTCTCCAACAGCAGTTTAACTGTACTAATCATGGTTCTAATGTATCTAAAACTCTTGCACAGTTAAGAGCACAGTTCAGCAAGATGGGCCCAGCTGTGCTAGAATTCCGAATTTTCAATGTACAATTTGCAAAAGATGGGTCTAGACTTGCCGCTAGATATGCATGTGGACAGGTGAAAATGTTGGGTATGATTTTGTATTGCTCCTGGACATATTAGATTTACATCCACTGTTGAGTTTCAATGGGGACCTCAATGTCTTTCAGGCTGCAATTCTTGATAATGGTGTGCCATCAGTACTTTCAGTCACCGACTGTTCTTCTGATACAAGTTCCCCTTCGTTTCTGTTGATGTCATCACTATCTCAGATGAAATTAGGTTGGGCAAAAGAGGGGCATCTGAATCAAACTGTGTCGGTAGCTCCGCCAAGTGCATCACATTGGTTTTAACCAAAAATTCCTCCATTACGGTTATAGATAGTGCAGATGGTGGTGTCATGGGGTCTCAGTTCATTTCTGAGAAGGGCTTGACTGCTATATCGTTGCATATAATGAGGGAGTCTCCGATCCTAGTTTGCTAAAAACTTTACTAGTATCCCCGGTACCTTTCTGTGTTAATAAGTTATCAATATGTATAGAGGAAATCATCAAGGGAGTCTGTGTATGATCACAAATCTATTGTTGGACTTCTTGGGACAGATGACATCAATGCAACAACTTCAACTGGTGCTCCCTCCGAGGCACTTGTTATTCTCTGCTGTGTGGACTCAATCTGTTTGTTTCATTTGACATGTACTATTCAGGTGGCCCTTAATTAGTTCAAAATCAAATGGAAGATATTTTTCCTTTCGCTTACTAATTTTTTTCAGCTTTCGTTCTATCAGATGGACCAAAACTTCATGCAAACATCCATGTTGCTGGATGAGAATCCTGAAGACAGAAGGGACAGATACTGGCATTGTCCTTTTCTATCAAACTGGATGTATTGAATTGAGGTAAAACCCGAGGTCATTTGGTGATTAAGGTGCTTCAAGAATCGGCTCTACCATGATGTAGTCCTCGAAGCAGCCCCATCTTCTTGCTTTAACTTATCCGTTGATCGGAAAAAAACAGGTTCCCTTTCATGGTTCATCACAGATACTTTCTCTTGCTTATGGTCGTGAGTAGTTGACTTGATATGATTATTTAATTCTATCTGCAGATTGTTGGTCATGGGATTTTTGGGGGCGTTTTCAAGGGCCTGATACAAGGTGAAGTAGACGATGACATTCCCACATTGGAAGAGGATATCGTTGATCCTGCACATATAGGAGCTATATTCCACTTTCGAATCCACCTCATCATTCGCCCCAGATGGTGTCACTGAGCTAAATATAGGTTTGATAAACTATTAACCTAAGCTCTTACTCCTTGGAAATGATCCTCTTTGACTGTTCTTACTACATTGAACTTGATTCTTGCAGATGATATTGAGATCGATGAACCTGTTCTCCCGCTCCTTCGTCATCGTCTCAGCAAACTAAACCCAAGCCCCTCGAAAGGGGTAAATTATCTTGGGCAGCGAGCCCAGTGGCTGAAAGACCACATTGCTTCTCTGCAGATGAAAGGAGCAACAAGGAGGGACTATTTGAGGGTGCAGCCGAAGATGAGAACTCGCGGAGAAATTATTGCTAAATACCAGAAGACAGGGATGAGATGGCAC
This sequence comes from Melastoma dodecandrum, assembly GCA_029817715.1. Taxonomy (NCBI): domain Eukaryota; kingdom Viridiplantae; phylum Streptophyta; class Magnoliopsida; order Myrtales; family Melastomataceae; genus Melastoma; species Melastoma dodecandrum. Next base: position 110,751 of record JARUPY010000179.1, read on the forward strand.
AATTTTATGCCTCGTGTCTCCCCTTTCGGTGTAGAAACGTTAGTCATGGATGGTGTCTTGCTTATCATGTATTTATAGGGCCTCAGGCTACCGATGCATCCGTCGTGGCCCTACAAGATAAGAACAAACTTATGGAGCAAGGAGAGAAACTTGAGGTAGGATGGTAAGGGAAGTTTTGGTTGTAGATCAGGGTTTTCGTGTTGATGGGTGTCGTGATGCAGTAACGGTGGGTTCCTTTATTCCATATTGCAGGGTTGATTAGCTTAGGCACACAAGAGCTTCAGGACGGAGCCGCGCTTCTTCGGCGAGCGAGCTCGCGAAGGCCACGGAAAACCGTAACTAGTGGTGGAACAGGTTCTGATTCCATCCTAGACCAATTGCCCCTGCCTTGCCGAGCAGGTTTGACATCCATTCTTTCTTTACCGACGGAAAAATACGAAACTATAAATGAGTTAGCAACCGTGTATTGTACTTTTTCTATCTTCTTTCTCGATCTTTTTCAAGTTCTGTTCAGAAAGGCCACGTGAAAATAAGTGGGTTGGGGGGGGGGGGGGGGGGGGGGGGGAGGGAGGGGTCCTGGGTAGAATTTAAAAAAAAAAAATGTATGAATTACATTCACGTGTATTGTCAAAATATTTGTTCTGCTCCGACCACAACGCGGAACACGTTCTCCCTCTGTCATTCATTCATTTCCTTTTCTTTTTTTCTTGGTGGTCCTTTCAGTTGGTACGAAGAAATGTTTGGTCGGGAGACACCAAGAATTAGACGGAAATGATCAAAAACAGCCATTTTGGACGGTGAAGACCACAAGCCAAGACATCATCCACATAAGATAACGAACCGGTCGGTTCGGACAACAATTTACACTGGAAAACATCGACTAACCCCCTTTGCCTCGTATGAACGCCAATATTATATATAGGCACACACATACACACACGTATAATAACAACACGTAACCGTCTTTAGAAAAATATTCCCAAAGCAAAATCGAGATAATTGATCGATATGTTGCCATCAACTCTACCCCTGGCTCCGATAAAATAACTCAAACATCGTCGTATTCCCACCAGCGGGAACAGTTTTTAAGTTGAAGACGCCCCCAAGTTGGGAAAAGGTCAAACTAAAGAGAAAAGGTAAAACGATGATGGTTGGTATAAAGAAAGGAGCATTTTCACACGATGTCTCTCTACACATAAAACCAATCCGAGTCAAAATAGCGAATACGGAAAGGGTTTCGGTATTCAAGGAATTTCTCCCTGCGGGACTATTCTTTCATCTCGTCATTCTTCCTATCTTTTTTCCTTTTACCTTAAAGAATGAAAGTGAACTGACTTTGAAACTCCGCGTGCTGAAAAAGAAAGAAGCACGAATGGGAATGGAGTCCTTTTATATATATATATATATATATATATAAGAAAAGGCAAACCCCGACTGACCGGCCGTCTCTGGTCAGAATTTAGGGGCCGGCAGTCTTTTAGAAAGTATTTGCAATTCACGAGGGGATGACGAACGCGGTTGGTTTTTAATAAGTAAGATGCTACCGTCGTAATCGGGTTAACATAACACCTAATGTTATCACTTGGAAAAGAAAAGCAGGAAAGCTTTTTTACTCAAAGAACGTCCTTAGACGAAATATCATGTAAGTTAAAATGATATTTCATTGACTAATGTTAATAACTCGGTATTTTTCACATTAAGTTTATTTAAAAAAAAATTAAGTAAACTTGGTGTTTTAATTTGAAACACTCGTTGTTTGAAAATAGTTAATGAATTTTTAATTTGATCTACATATTTCATAAAATAATTTAGGGGGGAAATTATTGAGCGACAAATACCTGAAAACCATGTCCCCACCCAATTAAAAAACATGTGGCGGGGAGTCACGTGCTTCTTCGAAATTTTATTAGATCTTGTCATCTTCTAAATGCATTTCAACTGTGTTTTCTTAATCATGTATTGAATTAAATTTAAAATTATATGCCCATTCTTTTTTTTATCTTCTTATTAAAATAAATGATTTTTCCCATTTGTTGTTATCTTCGAAATGTATACAAAAAATATTAGTTATTTCATTTTATAATTAATCAACCTATCCTTGCGGAGAATAAAAATTTTAATTAGATATACATCAAACTTCTTGAAAAATTTTTATAACACTTTCCGTTATCTATACATTTAAATAAATTAAATAAAAATAATCAATCACTCAGATACATATTACAAAACATGTTAAAACCATACATGAATTTTTCATGTTAAAACATACAATCGCCTTCAGGTACGCTCCTCTTCTCCATCCTCGTCTTCATTTTCCTTTCACTGTCCCCGACCCATTAAACCCTAATCCGTGTTTCCCCCTTCTCGTTCTTCTTCTTGCTTTTTCCTTTCGTCGTCCTCCATGCGAAACCCTATTCCGTGTTCCCCCCTTGTCGTTCGTCGTGTTCATTTGCCTTTCCCCGTCCGTGTTCCCCCCTATTCCGTGTTCCCCCCTTTGGTTCGTCGGATTGAGTATCCCTCCCTTGTGGTTTGTGCGGTTCAATTTTTTTCGCCGTCCCGGGAACCCTAAACTGTGATCCATGTTTCCCCCCTTGTGGTAAGTCGTTTTTGTGCTTTAAGGGGTGAATTGGGTCGGTGATCAATAGGTCCATGTTGGTACTGATTTGGCAATGGTTATATCGCAGCGTGTAGTTTGGCTTTAGTCTCACCTGATACATTGGTTTTGGGTTTACGAAAAATAGTTCTGTTATATTATACAGAGATGGATCGAGTAGACATTGAAGGAGGAGAGAATCGATCGAGCAGAGACAGTTGCTGGCGAAACCAACGTTACTGGCAGCAATGACCATGTAAATACGTTTTGCCACCACAATATGTCTGCATGCATAAATCTGTCGCAACCATCTATTGCTTACCGATCCCTGTATGTGATACCACAGTCGACCACTCCTCTTCAACTTCTTCAGATGGTCTACTGCTGTATATGAAGGACGATATACGGGGCTCACAATCTCGGATCTTGTACGCGACGCGTAATGTTCTGGCTAAAATGCCATAGACATAACATGTGTCTTGCGGATGGCCAAACTTCTCTAACAGATACAATCATCGCACGGTCGGCGTCCGTGACAACACTAAATCGGATGCTTCCCTCCCATTACCTGCGTATGAGTACGGAATAGCCAAGTGTAGTCATCAATTATTTCAGAAGTCATCAAGGTAGCACCAAATACAGTAGTTTGATGATGATGATTTAACTCCCACGATGATAAAAACCATTTGCATCCCATATTTGTTCGTTTTGAACGTAGAGTCTAGAGCTATAAACATCGCCGAATGCTTGGTAATCAGCTATGGATGTACTATCGGCCCAATATATGCGACTGACCTGGTCATTTTCAACAAAAGTTTCAAAGGTCATATCACTCTCACTACTCTTCCTAGAAAGGAGGTAACCAATGACGGAATCACAAGTACGGAATTCCCAGGCTGACTCTTCCTTCAGCTTTCTGTCTTGTTATTGAGGTCCTTCATCAGGAAACCAATATGTTCGTGTCCCCCGGATACGTGTACAAGTAGTCGCATAAATATCACACTGCCTGATAATCCAACATCGAGCATTCGGCGAACAAATGTCATATCTTGCTCGGAAATCTTGCGCCTTTTTCCGCATGAAATATGACAAACCATTGCTCATCATTTCATGATTGTGTTCCAACTTAACCGCAACCAAATTCCATTATCCTTAATCTCGACTCTAGCTTTGAAGAAACAACTGCAACCTGTCTTCACAAACGTCTTAACCCGGACTACGTTCCGTCAACACATGGGAATCAGAACATTCACCTTCCCTTGAGCAAACCCACTTTCTCATAATGCATTCCACGTTTCGAAGCTTCTGACGATCTCTTCTCATAACTGAAAAGCCATGTACCGTCGCATAGATTTTAATGAACTCTTCAACTTCTTCAGAAGTAATCTAATGACATACTCAACAACTGCTCGTCATTCATGTCCGTTTACTATATTGAAGAGTTCATTCGTATCCTGGTCACCTACAATCACGGATATCAGGTCACGCTGGACAAAATTTCCTTGCATATTTGGAGGCAAACAGATTGAAAAAGTGAGGACACGGAACCGCACCAAAACATGGGTGCTGCTGGTTGAAGACACTATCCATTTCTTCGAAGAACATAACATAGAGAGGGTATCCCGTAATGCCGATATCGTAATGGGCAACACTTTTGCTTCCACAGAATGTAATGGAGTAAACGATGCTTGATCAAAATATACCTGGTTTACGATGCTTTCTGCTTTCTCAGGCAAACACTCCGGCATTCACTGTTGTTCCGGGAGGAAGGGTTATCGGACGTTCACTCTAAACCAATGAAGGACTACGGGAATGCACCTGATGTCAGCATTCTCGATGGCACCGTCACGCCGAGTTCACGCACGGCATATCGAAGCGGGTGGAGTAAACGGGGATCGCAGCTCACGTCATTGTGTGAACAATGAAGGGGGTTGGAGTCGCCGATCGGATGGGAGGTTCGGATGGGAAGAACGGAGGAATGCGGCTCCTCAAGGACGATTCATCGGGGCCACGGGAGGATGGAGTTAGAAGGAGGACGAAGGAGGACGACGAGACCGAAGGCAAAAGGGAGGTAAAATTTACAAATGGAAATTGGGAAACATTTTAGTAATTTTACCGCAGGGGTAAAAATTGTAATTTCACACTGAAAGTTGGTTCGGTTTTTAGGTTCGGAATTGTACTGTTCTGTTTAGTAAATTACTAAAAAGTTTAGTAATCGATTACTGAAATTTTGTTCAATAATTAGTAAACGATTACGAAAAAAAATTATACCGAATTTAGTAATTTACTAAAGACTTTACTATGTTACGCAGTAATTTACTAATTTCGGTTACAAAATTAGCAAATCATTACTTAAAATCTCCAGACAGCTTACTTGGAAAATTACTAAAATTATAAATTTTTACTACAAAAAATTGGTAACCGTTACTAATTTTTCACTGTTTGACCATTCGGAAAGTTTTACTAAACTACGTTTAGTAAATCGCCGGAAAAAATTACTAAACTTTTTAGTAACCGGATTACTAAAGTTGAACAGTGAAATTTTAGTAAACGATTACTAAAAAAAAATGTCAAATCACCGTTATTTTTAGTAATCGGTTACTAAAAAGTTTAGTAAATTTTTCGGTCCGATATTTACTAAACGTAGTTTAGTAACTTTTACGAAGATGGTCAAACAGTAAAAAAATTAGTAACTGATTATTAAATTTTTTTTAGTAATTTACTAATTATTTTACTAAAAAAAAATCGATTTTTAGTAAAAATTACTAAAATTTTCGTCAAATTAAGTAAATTACGTAACGATTACACGCCCGTACCGTTTATCCTCTCCCATTTCAATGCAACGTACCTTTCAATTCCATCCAACAAAATCAAAAAGGAGAATAAGGAACCCACGTCTGACCCACGTTCTCAATTTTTCTTTGTTTTTTCATTCTGTGCAAAACACCAATTGACCACCCCCCCACCCTCCCCCCATTCATTCACAGCTAAAGATGCCGAATGCCATTTTGCTCACGTCATTTCCCTATTCACACTCACGCCCCACTTAACAGTACCTTTTTCTCTTTCTTTTAAAAAGTAAAGAGGCTACCAAACTCTAAACACAACGTAGGACTAAGTCTCGTTAGGTCAATTCCCCATCTTGTCATGAAGATCGACTCCCACGGAAATCAAGCTGATTACATTCCCTCTTTCCCTATATATAAGGCAAACCGCAGGAGGAGGAGGAGGAGGAGGAGGAGGAGGGGTGAGTCATAAGAAGAAAAGATGGACTGGACAGATACCCCCAAGAAAACCCAGGCTTTCAGGAAACAGATACCAGAAGTGTGTTTTTTTTTGCTGTGGTTCGTGGCTTAGGATTGCCCTCTGCAATCCTGTGTTATCTCTTCGTACCACCTTCCCCTCAATCCACACCACAAAAAACCATTCTCACCCTCCCCCCACCACCTTGATATATAGTGCTGTCTGTATCCCCCCCCCCATCACCAACTCCCTGCTTGTGATCGTCCTTCCTCTCCGTTCCTGGGAGAGACCCCCCGGAGTAGCGAAAAAGGAACCATCTCTTTCACTACCCCTCTGGGTCTCCCCCGTCGGAATGGTCGAGTGGGGTTCCTGTTCCGAATGCGGCATTAAGCCGCTCCCCAGCAACTATGCTAGACCTCGGACCGGCTGCCCGACGTCGTTCCCCTCTGTCAAGTTAGGAGCTTTAAGGCACCGCGAAGGGCCCGTGGTGGCAGGTAGCTATGTCGGGTCGGGGTCGAGGAAGTGGGCATTGATGACGTCAGCGCCCCCGTCAGGCTCCCTTTCACCGGGGAAGACGGAGAGGGTGGAGAAGAGAGGGTGGAAGCGGGAGGGGGGGGTTTTTTTTTTTTTAATAGGGTTGAGGATAAAGGAGATGGGGGTGGCGCTGTGTACTGGAGTCGGGGTGGGACCTCAGCGCTCCGGCCGCCAATTAAGCTGGCGGATATCAAGGCAGCCATTCCGAAGCATTGTTGGGTGAAGGATCCCTGGAGATCCATGAGGTTATGGGTGAGGGATGTCCTGGTCGATCTTTGGGATGGCGGGCGGTTGCTGACTTTTCTTCAACAAATGGTTTGTTTGGCCCCTTTATTGGGTTTGCTCAGGGTACAATGTTCTGGGCTCTCTTTGTCCTTGGTCATGACTGGTAACGATTTTTTCTACTTCTTCTTTGTGATTCCCTTGTGATCTCGTGTTAATGTTTCGATTGGATGCAACATAGGCTATTGTAGAATTGACCGATGTTTAGTGTCTTGTGAGTTTGTGGCTCGGGGGTTGGTGTTTATGTTTATTGTATGCACTATCATGTAGTCTAACAATTGATGTTGATGCAGTGGCAATGAAAAAGTTTCTTCCAAATAATTCGAAGCTTTACAGCATGGTTGGACATCTCCTGCATTCATCCATTCTTGTTCCTTATCACGGATGGGTCCCCCCCCCCCCCCCCCCCCCCCCCCCCCCCCCCCCCAGTCGCCCCCCCCCCCCCCCCCCCCCCCCCCCCCCACCCCCCCCCCCCCCAGCCGTTGGTCTATTCTGTGCCAAAACTTTGTTTTATGTCGGTTATGTTCAAGTTTATCATAGGAGGCGTTTTACGGTGAAGATAACTGAATAATCATGGTTTTTGTCGATTCTTGCAGGAGAATTAGCCACAGAACACACCACAAGAATCACGATGGACACGGGGGGAGAAGGATGAATCATGGCACACGGTGAGTACCGATTGAATTGTTCGTGGGTTGCTTTTCTGCTGTTCATGGGTTTTATTTGTACTATTCACGTAGTTCCTTTTGCTGATGTAATGGTTAATTGTTGGTTTCAGCTACCAGAAGAAGATATTCAAGAGCCTGGATAGTGTTACCCAAGTTGTTGAGGTTCACCTTGCCGTTCCCTATTGCTTGCATTATTCCTGTCTTTTTGGTAAATCCATTCGTCCTGACTTTGGGTAAATCATGGGGAAGATGGTGTGATCTTGAAGGTGATTGTTTCTCTCCTTTGTTGGATATTATTTTGTATGAATGCAGTGGGGTAGAAGCCCAGGGAAGGACTGGTTCGGCTTTCGACCCAAACAGCGATTTGTTTTGTCCCTAATGCGAGGAAAAGATGTACTCACATCCAATGCTTGTCTGGATGGCCATGGCTGCCGTGATGGCTTATCTTTACTTTTCTATGGGATTCCTGTTCCATTGCTCAAGGTATATGGAGTACCCTATTTAGTAATTCATATTCTGTTCACCATGATTCCACGCTAGGATAGGCTGTTTGTTTAATTCTATTTGCGTTCAACTGACAAAGTCCTATATTGTAATTTTCTAGGTATTTGTGGCGCGAGGGTAGATTTGGTGTCTTACTTGCAATCACCATGGCCATGAGGAAAAGATGCCTTGGTCACCGTGGCCTGGTATTCATTCCCATGAACCAACATAGG
>JARUPY010000305.1:0-96955 GCA_029817715.1 Melastoma dodecandrum
CGCGCGGCTCGGCAGCGTGCAGCTGATCGTGGTGTTCGATCGGCATCAATTTTTCATTCCGGCATTTTCGGCCCAGGTGAACCCATCAACGACCGCCATGGTTGGAAAGTACACGAGGCGACGACCTGGCGCGCGCGGCGCCTTCGCGGCCCGCTATTTTCTCGGGCTTCACGGCGGCCTGGCGTCTCCGTCAGGGCTCGTGGCGTGGCTACACGACAAAGGGTGGCTTCGCCCTGACGCTGCCAGGCCCTGGGCCTTCTCTGCGTCATGGTGCTCGCCGGCGCGCTCATCTTCCCGAGCGAGCGGCACATCGAGGGACGCGCCACCCATCCGGCCGAATGATCCATGTCCGAGTCCAAACAGACCTGCTTCGATTGCACGACAGGAATGGGCGCGAGACGGATTCTACCCCTCGCCGCTGACCTCGCCGGCTCCGACAAGCGCGGCCATGGCTAGTCCGGCGATCCGACATTGATCGTGATGTTGATCGTGGTGCTCTGGCCCGGCGGAAACGGTGACCGCGACCTCCTTCGCAGGAACACAGGCGACGGCCACGCGGCGCGCGCCCAACTCCGACAGGCGCGGCAGGCATCTGGACTCGATTCGGCTGATTGTCCGGATCGAGGCAGATGCAGGGTAGGTCTGCAGCGAATGCCAGCAGCTGAGCGTCAGCAGCGGATCGAAGATGGACGATACGGACTCGTCGCCGGAATCGAGCAGCTCGAGCGTTTGGACGTGCTGATATTCGAGCGGCGGCAGCTTCGGCACAAGATCGGGGCGATTGACGATTCGCCAGGACGTGAGGCCGAGCGCATCGAAGGCGGCGGCGAAGGCCGCATCGCCGACGAACGGCGACGCAAACGTGTAGAGCGTCTTCACCGTCTTGAAACCGGCGTGGTGATTGTCGGACGCGTATAGCGTCGCCAGGTCCGAGCCCAGGCTATGGCCGACCACCGTCAGCGTCTTGGACGGCACGGCCTGCGCCGTCATCGTCTGCGTCATATGGCGCTGCGTGACGTGCTCCACCTGCTCGGCGAAAAACTCGCGCTTTGGCGCAGCCAGCATCGCGCCCATCGCGTTGAGAGGCGCGTTCGGATCGACGATCCGGAGCGTGCTGTAGATTTTGCTGAAGCCGAAGCCGACTTGGCCGCCGCCCGCCCAAGGGGTCGGATGGAGCGCCGTGACGTCGTCGAAACCATTCCTCGTGACCCTGGGTGCCGCGGATTGCGACGACATAGCTGCCCGGCTGCCCGACCTCCTCGACGACCACTCCGTAGAACTGGAAATCCGCGCTGAACACGGAAAAGTCCTGCATCTGCACCCAGGCCACGAACTTGAAGGCCGGGGGCACGACCACAGGCGTCGGGGTCAGATCGCCTGGCTTGAACAGCGCATAGACCGCATTGACGAGCAGGCCGAGTTGCACGGCCCTGGCGTTGTCGAAGGGACCCGGCATGTCGAAGACTCCGATATGTCGCGCGCAGCATAGGCTCGCGGGCGGGTCCGGATAGCCAGACTCAAGTTTAAGGCCGCGACGATTCCCGGCTAAGAGCCCTTCGCCGCAGGTCCGCGCCGTGGGGACAGCACCAGGTCGGCCGCATCTTCGGCGTCCTTGAGGAGCGTCTTGCGCGGCGCGCCCATCTGCGCGCGCATCGTCAGGCCACGCGCGAAGTCCAGGACCTGGCGCGCGCGCACCGCGACGGGAAAGTCGGAGGGGATTTCGCCAGCGGTGATCGCGTCGCGGAAACGACCTTCGACCAGCGTCGCGGCGGCGCCGGCGGCGTGCTGCAGGAACTGCCGGACCTCGGGGTCGTCCACAAGCGGCGCGACGCAGACGAGAAGACAGCCCCGCGCACTTCCCTTCCGGGTCGCGGTTTCGACGGCATGCTTGAGAAAGCCGGTGAGCGAGTCGCGCAGCTTCTGCGGCGCGAGCAACGCCTTTGCGGCACGCGCACCTTTCGCCTCCGCGTAGGTTCTGAGCGCGCGCAGGAAGATCGTCCGCTTGTCGCCGAAGACGGCATAGAGGCTCGGTCGGCCCACACCCATGCCGGCGACGAGATCGTCGATCGTCACGCCGTCGTAGCCCTTCGACCAGAAGACCTGGGTCGCCTTCTCCAGCGCGTCGCCCTCGTCGAAGCTGCGCGGGCGGCCACGCGGCCGCACGGTATTTTGAACCATCTAGTCAGAAACTCCTTGCAAGCCGCCCCTCCTAGCGATTACGATACCAAGCAGTTGGAAAATCAGCAAGGCGGCGCCTGCGTCGCCGGCCTTCCACGACTCGCAGTCTTCACCCTATCTGGAGCCGACCATGGACCGTTCGATCGCGCTCGTGACCGGCGCCACCTCCGGGCTCGGTTACGCGGCAGCCCGCTTGCTTGCGGAAGACTGCTGGCGCGAGGTCATCGTCACGGGGCGCAGCCAGGCCGCGCTGAAGACGCCCGCCGCGCAGCTTCGCGGCCGACACCAACACCCAGGCTTGCACGCCGCTGGAGCTGGATCTGGACACGCCGTCCAGCGTGAGATCCGCGCTCGCCGAGCTGGCGAAGCGCCGTCAGCCGATCGATCTCCTGCTGCTGACTGCGGGACTGGTGCCGGGCAAGACCCGCGTGATCACCACGACGGGCGTCGAGGCGTCCCAGGCCCCACTCATCGGCCATCATCAACTCACCGTCGGCCTGCTTCGCGCCGACCTGCTGAGCCCCGAAGCGCGCATCGTCATCGCCGGCGCGGAACCTGCCCGCGGCGGCGTGCCCCTCTTCAAGTACACCGACCTGCCAGCGTTTGCAGCCAAACACCACCACGGCGACCGGACCGCCGCGGTTGAAGCCCTGATCCGCAACGGGCCGCACGTGAAGTATGTGCCCAACACCACCTACGCCGACGCCAAGCTGATCGTCGCCTGGTGGGTCGCCGCGCTGGCGCGCCGCTTGCCCTCGGGCATGGCCGCGTACGCCGTCTCGCCCGGTGGCGCGACCGCCACCAAGGTGGCGCGAAACGCCGGCCCGGCGTTGAAGTATCTCCTCATCCCGATCGTCAATCTCATCCCCGGCATGAACCAGACGCCGGAGACCGCGGCCCGTCGCTACCTTCAGGCGTCGACGTTCGGACCCGACGTCTCGGGGCAGTTCTTCGCCTCGGCTCCGGGGAAGGTCTCAGGCCCGATGGAGGTGCAGCGCCAGCCGCATCTCTACGATCGCGCCAGCCAGGAGGCCGCGTGGCAGGCGGTGGTCAACGTCTCCGGCGTCGACTGGGTCAACCCGTCCTCCTCGAGCCCGGTGGCCTGACGGCGCGCCGGCCGCAACAGCAAGGGCGTCGTGGCCCAGTTTATGAACTTTATAGTTCGTAAATCTTACCAGGCAGATGCGCGACGCCTGTCCGATGAAGCGCTTCGGGACGTCGGAGGAAATCGCGAAGGCCGTCCTCTTCCTCGCGTTCGATGCGACCTTCACAACCGGCGTCGAACTCCCGGTCGACGGCGGCTGATCGCAGCTCTAAGGTTTTGGCCAAAACAACAGGTCGCGGCGAGGGGACGTTTTAATGCAGGAGTCGCCTATGCATCAGCCTTGATGCATCGGAACTCCGCACGGGCCGACACCTCTGCGCAGCGTCATCGCCGACCTCGCGCGTCTCACAAAGGATCCGCCGCCGCGCGCAGCGCCTCCACGAAGGCACCGAGCTCGGGGGCGTCGAGGTCGGAGACGGCCCAGTAGCTGAAGCCGCGGCTCGTCCAGCGCACGATGTTGTAGCCCTCGTCCGTGCTGGCGACGGGCTGTGCGGCGAGGCCCGAGGCGACCGGCTTGGCGACGACCGTGATCAGATGCGGGCCGCGACGGTAGACGAGCGTCGGCACCGGCTGGCCCGCGACGACCTCGACGCGGCCGCCGACGAGCGGAAAGCCCTTGGCCGACAGGTCCGGCGTCGGCGGCGAGACGCCGAGCTTGGCGTCGAGCCAGGGCCGCACGGTGTGCCGGTCGGAGGAAGCGACGTCGATCGCGCTCGAGGCAAGAAGCGAGCGGCGGTGGCCGCCGACGATCTCGTCTTTCCGCCGAGGGCGAGGCGCCGGGCGCGACGAGCGCATAGGTGAGCCCGCTCGCGAGCCCCGCCGCGACGACGAGCGCGGCGGCCATGGCGCGCCAGTCGTCGATCCACGTCACGCCGCGCGCCCGCCTCTGCGCCACCGGCGGCGCGGCCAGCGCCACGATGCGCGCGGCGAAATCGTCGGACACCACCGGCCGTTCCACCCGCCCCACCGCGGCCTTCACGGCCCTGATGCGCTCGTACTCGCGCGCGAGCGCGGGCTCGGCGGCGAGGCGTCGTTCCAGCGCGAGCGACGTCGCCGCGTCGAGCTCGTCGTCGGCCATGGCGTTGAGCAGCAGGCGATCGTCGTTGTCACTCATGCGACGACCTTTCCGAGCGCGGCGGCGACGAGCGAGCGGCCGCGGGCGAGCCGCGACATGATCGTGCCGATCGGGACCTCCATCATGTTCGCGATCTCTTTGTAGCTGAGGCCGATGATGTCGCGCAGCACCAGCACCTCCTTGAAGGGCGGCGGCACCGCGGCGATCGCCGCCTGCACCGCGGCCTCCTCGGCCCTGCGGATCAGCGCGACCTCGGGACCCTCGTCCCAGCTTGCGCCACCGGCCTCGATCTCGTCGAGATCGGCGGCGCTGCCGGCCAGGACAAGATCCTTCGGGCGGTTGCGCGCCAGCCAGGTGAAGCACGTGTTGCGCACGATGGTGAGCAGCCAGGCCTTCGCGCCGCGCCCCTCGTAGGTCGAAAGGCCGGAGAGCGCGCGGATGCAGGCCTCCTGCACCACGTCCTCGGCATCGTGGCGGTTGCCGGTGAGCCAGCGCGCGAGCGCGAGCGCGTCGCCGAGGTGGGGCACGACCACCTCGTCGAAGCGATGGGGCGGCCGTATCGCCGCGCCCTCCCTGTCCCCGTGCTGTGCCACCGACGTTTCCCGCGACAACGGCCGGCCTATGGCACGACCGTGATCAGGCCCTGCATGTGCGGATGCAGCCCGCAGAAGTACCTGTAATCGCCGGGCTTGGGAAAAGCGACGTCGACGCTCTCGCCGGTGTCGAGCGCGCGCGAATGATAGCTGCCGTCGCTCAGCACGACGGAATGCGGGATGTCGTCGGCGTTCTTGAACGTCACGTGCGCCCCGGCGTGCACGGTCAGCGTCGCCGGCTTGAAGGTGAAGTTCTCGATCGACACACCGGGCGGCGTCTCCGCCAGCGCCGGCAGCGACAGCACGCCGATCATGGCGGCGAGGAGCAGGGCTTTCATGAGGCGGCCTCAGGCGAGGGTTGAATCGACGATCGCCAGGTCGTGGCGGCCGAATGCGACGTCGACACGGGTGAGGCCGAGCACGCTGCGCAGCCGCTCGGCCGGCACGATCTGCGGGCCGGGCGACGCCGCCGTGCCGGGCGCCGGCTGCGGAAAGGCCGTCGAGCGCGCGGTGTGGAAGGTCATGTGGCCTTCCACCTTCTGGATGATCTGGTGGATGTGGCCGTTCAGCACGGTGACGGAGCCGAAGCGCGTCAGAAGCTGCAGCGCCTGCGCGCCGTCGTCGGTGCCCCAGCCCCAGTCGGGGTAGATCGTCCACAGCGGGATGTGGGCGAAGACGACGATCGGCGTCGAGGCCGGGCGCCCAGCGAGATCGGCCGCGAGCCAGGCGATCTGTTCCGGCCCGAGGTTGCCGAGCCCGCCGGCCTTCAGGTCGACGACGTTTGACGAGCCCGACGAAGTGTACGCCCTCCTGGTCGAACGCGTACCAGCCGGCGCCCTGCGTGCCCTTGCCGTGGCGATCGCGGTAGAGCTGGCCGTTCATCTCGTCGACCATGTCGTGCTCGCCCGGCACGTAGTGCACGTCGACGCCGACGCCGCCAATGATTTGCGCGGCATCGTCGAATTGTTGGGCGCGCGACAGATGCGTGATGTCGCCGGTGTGGATCATGAACGACGGCTTCACCGGCATCGCGCCGATCTTGCCGACGGCTTCCTTCAGCGTGTCGATGGCATGCGGGTTCGCCGCCTTGTCGAACCCGACATGGCTGTCGGAGATCTGCAGGAAGGTGAAGCCGTCGGCCGGCGCCGCCGCGGCGGAGTTTAGAAAGCCGCGCGAGGTCGGCACCCCGCCGACCAGCGTCCACAGGACGCCGGTGCCCGCCCACGTCATGCATTCGAGGACCTGGCGCCGCGAGGCGCCGGGCCGGCCGTCGTGGTGTCGATCGTGATCGTGAGCGGACATCGCAGCGCTTCCTTCCGTCGTGGCCGCGGATGCGGCCGTCGAAGAGGAGACAGGGCAGGCGGACGGCTTATTCCCGCTTCCGATCAAAAAAGGCTGCCGGAGGGGCCGCCTGTCGCCGTCTGGTGCGTATCGTCGTCGCCGCCGAGCGAGACGACGGGCGCGGCGCCTGCCCGCGGCAGCGCGCGCGGCGCCATCGCCTGGAAGTCGCGGGCGTGACGGGGCAGCGCATGGTGCGAGGCGTCAGCGTGCGACGGCGTCGCGGCCGCAATCACGGACAGCGCGGCGAGGATGTGAAGAAGCTTCTTCATGGCGGTCTCCTTGAGGGATCGGTGCCGGTGATCGGCGCGCGATGATGAGGAGACCGCAGGTCGGCGCGATTTATTCCCGCTTCGACTTTATGAAACGTGCAGGGCTGCTGGCAGCACCTTCGCTGCCCGTGATTGAGAGGGCGCTACCGCGACTCACTTCCGTGATCGATAGATGCGGCGTCAAACAACAAAAAATATCGGATCGAGCGCCGTGTCGGAGCGGCTGACAGAGCGGCTCGTCGCAGGCAATCTCGGCCTTGCCAACATCAAGCCGAATGCCGAGTCCGAAAGCTCGGGCGCCGTGACGCCCGAGCTGAAATTCATCACCGGTTTTTCCCGCAAGTTGACCCAGGTTTCAGCAATCGGACTTCGTCTTGGAGACGGTGTCGCCTTCGCCGTTCGACTTCGTCACGGTCTTGCTCGCGCAGCCTCCGTCGTGGACGACCGGTCCGTCGTGGTGGACGACGGTCGCATCGTCGTGATGCACCACCGTGGCGTCGGGTCCGTCACGATGGATGACGGTCTCATCGGCAACGCTTACGCCGCAGAACATGACCAGCGCCGTGGCGCATGCGAACAGATGTTTCATCAAACCCTCCATAGACAGACGCGCCTTGAACTCTGCCTGGTTGGAGGGGTTCCGAATTCCCAAGTCGTACGACCCTAGAGATCTTGGCTTTAACAAATGCAGCAATAGCTTTTACTTCATTCTGTGCGGCCCAATTTAATCGAGCCCTCGTTTCCGGCCCATCAGCCTTGCTCAGCCCGGCGAGACGCCGAGCAGGATGCCGACCGGGATGATCAAGGTGCCGATGGCGAACACGCCGTTCTGCGGTCGCCGGGCCGTCAGCGGATTATAATAGCTATTCGGGTTGATCGCATATTGCACGGTCGGCTCGAAGGCGAGGCCGGCCGGAAGCTGGATGTGGGCGTTGGCCTCGAAGACGAACTCGTTGCCGGGGAAGGCCGCGCCCGAGCCGCCCGACACGAAGTTCGCCGCGGCAAGGTACTGCGCGTAATTGCTGTTGAGCTTCTCGTAGTTGAACTTGACGCCGAACCGGTCGGCCGGGCGGCCGGCGAACGGCGCCTGCAGCGTCGCGCCGACATAGCTCGAGGAGAGGATCGGCGTCGTCGTGTCGAACGAATTGCCGAAGCTGCCGTAGAGGAGGATCGACGTCGGCACCTTGGCGGTGGGCAGGCCGTCGGTATGGCCGCCGTCGGCGCGCCAGACGATTTTGCTGGCCTGCAGGACGATCCCCGACGTTCCGTGCTCCTCGAGGCTGCCGCCGGTGAGCCCGAACGCGCTCTGGGCGTTCAGCACCTGGTGCTCGGCGGAATTGTAGAAGCCGGTGACCGACACCGTGGTCGGGAAGGCCTCCGCCGTGAAATCGGTCTTGTAACCCACCTCGCCGAGCGCCAGCACGCCGGTCTGTTTCTCCTCGCCGATATCAGAGCCGATGCGGGCGCCGTCGTTGGTCGAGAAGGCGCCGCCTTCGATGTAGGTCGTCGGCGTCAGCTTGTAGGAGAGGTTGGCGCCGTAGACCGAGTATTGTGGCGAGGTGAAGCCCGCGTTGTAGTAGAGAACGTCCTGGAAGCAGCTGTCGAGCGCCTGGCAGAGCGGCAGCGCGTAATAGCGGTTGGGGTGGGTGCGTCCGATCTCGAAGGCCAGCCGGTCGTCGAAGAGCTTCTGCTGGATCGTCGCCACCGACAGCACGGCGGTCTTCTGGTTGAAGGTGCCCTGGTAGCCGAGCAGCGAATCGCCGGTCTGGCCGAGGAAGCCGGTGGCGCCGGTGCGGCCGATGTCGGTGTTGGCGGCAAAGATCGTCGTCTCGTAATGCAGCGACGTACCGGTGAGTCCGCTGACCTTCGAGAGGTCCCAGTCGACGCCGAGGATATTGTAGAGCGAGTTCTCCGTGTGGCCGGGGAGCAGGCCGACCGACGCGTTGCTCGTGAAGAAGTCGATCGAAATCGCGTGCAGCTTGATGCCGTACTGATCGAGCTCGTCGGCGAGCGGCGCCAGCGGCCCGTTGCGGCCGGAGGGGCCGACGGAGCGGACGAGGCCGGGCACCACGCGCGGGTTGGTCTGGCCCGGCAGCCCCAGCGGCGCGGCCGGCGCCGAGTCGGAGCGCGCCGGCGCCTCCTGGGCGCGGGCGGCGGTGGACGCCGCCAGCAAGGCCAGCACGAGAACGCCGCCGGCGGTGCCGACCGTGCGACCGAGCCGTGTTGGGCGGCCCTGATCGACGCGCAACCGCTTCTTGAAGCCAGACATGTAACTCAACCCCCTTGCGTCCTCCGCATCGCCCCCGCGACGCGTTCGTTCAAACCCATACGAACCTCGACGCATCCCGGCGCCGCACGCCTACGTCGCCATAGCGCTCGGCAGGCGACGCTCGCCCTGCGTCGACGCTGCCGGCCGCCCAAAGTACAAGCTGTCGAGCTGGGCACGTGTGGCGAGATCGGCCGACGTCGAGCGCCCGGCAGCGAGCCCCATCGCGCGATGCGCGTAGCGCCGCGCGAGCGCGTGATTTTGCTCGGCGAGCAGGACGCTGAGCCTGTCCTCTCGGTTGAGGCGAGCGAGCGCTTCGAAGATCGCGCGCACGGCGAGCGGCGCCAGGCCCATCGAAGGCTCGTCCAGCAGCAGCAGCGTCGGGCGCGACATCAGCGCGCGGCCGATCGCCGTCATCTGCTGCTCGCCGCCGGAGACCTGCGAGGCGAGGAGCCGCCGGCGCGTCGCCAGGCCCGGAAAGAGATCGTAGATGCGATCGAGATCGCGGCGCGCGGCGCTGTGGCGGATGCGCTGCGCGGCGGCGCCCGTGAGAAGGTTTTCTTCGATGGTCAGGCTGGCGAAGCAGTGGCGCCCTTCGAGCACGGAGGCGAGACCGGCGCGCACCAGCGCATCGCAGCGCGTGCGGGACGCCTCGAGCCCCTCGAACAGGATGCGGCCGGCCGTGACCCGCCCGCGCTCGGACGGCAGTAGGTTGGCGATCGCCCGCATGAGCGTGGTCTTGCCGGCCCCGTTGGGACCGACGATCGCAAGAATCTCGCCGCGGCCGAGCCGCAGCGAGACATCCTGCAAGCCGGCGATGCCGCCGGCGTAATGGGCCGCCAGGCCGTCGACGACGAGGATGTCGTCGATGGTTTTCGAGCCGACGAGAGTGGCGACAGCGCTCATTGACCCACGTCGTGGATGACCTTGTCGGCGTCGGCTTCGGTCCGCAGCTTGATGTCGTGCGACTTGGCATAGGCTTCCGACGATCTCTCGATGATCGGCCGCAGCAGCGCCCAGTCCGGCGCGATCCAGCCGGAGACGACCTTCCACTGCTTGCCGTCCCACTGCTGGAAGGTGACGAGGCCGTCGCCCTCGTGGTTCTTCCAGGTGACGTTGATCGAATGGAAGAGGTCCTTGGCGCCGAGCGCCTCGACGCGCGCCGGATCGAGCTTCAGGTGCTCGAAGCCCCAGCGCACCTCGTCGCCCGACAGCGTGCGCTTGCCGAATTTTTGCTGCGCGATGCGGATCGCCTCGACGTTCAGGATGCCGTTCACGATGCCGAGGTTGTGGTAGACGCTGCCGATGCGGCGCTTGTCGTCGAGGTTGCCTTTGCCGGCGCCGTAGACCTTGTCGATGATCTCCTTGACCACCGGGTAGCTCTGGCCCGACGCCTGCGTCGTGATGGCGGTGTAGCCCTTCGCCGCGGCGCCGGCCGGCAGCACGTCCTCCTCGGAGTTCGACCAGACATTGCCGACGATGCGGTCGGCCGGGAAGCCGGTCTTCTGCGCGGTCTTGAGGGCCACCGGGTTCATCACGCCCCAGCCGCGCAGCACCACGAAATCGGGCCGCAGGCGCCGGATCGTCAGCCATTGCGCCTGCTGCTCGTTGCCCGGATGCGGCACCTCGATCTGCTGCACCTCGAAGCCGTACTTCTGCGCCAGCAGCTCGTAGATCGGGATCGTCTCCTTGCCGTAGGGCGAGCCGTGGTAGAGCACGACGATCTTCTTGCCCTTCAGCTTGTCCTGGCCGCCGAGCTTCGTGGCGATGTAGTTCACGATGCCCGACGTCTCGCTGTAGGGGTTCAGCAGCAGCGGGAAGACGTAGGGAAAGACGCGCCCGTCGGTGGAATCGGTGCGGCCGTGATTGATCGTCGTCAGCGGCACACGGTCCTGCGTGATGCGGTCGATCATCGCGTAGGCGATGCCGACCGACAGCGGCGTCCAGGCGGCGATGTCCTTGTGGTCCTTCAGGCGCTCGTAGCACTCGACGCCGCGCTCGACCTCGTACTGCGTCTCGCACTCGCTCCAGGTCAGCTTGACGCCGTTGACGCCGCCGTCGCGGATGTTGATCAGGGTGAGATAGTCGATGAAGCCGCCGAAGAAGCCGGTGCCGCCGGCCGCATAGGGCCCGACGCGATAGCTCTGCAGCGGGAAATATTGCTCGTCGGCATTCGCGGCCGAGGTGCCGAGGGCGGCGGCGATCGACAGCGCGCCGGCGAGAAGGGCTGTCCGCAGTCTGTGTCGAGCGATGGGCATGCTTGGGGTCTCCGTAAGATCAGTCGGCAAAGGAAGAGAAGGCGCGCGACACGCGGGCGGTGGCGCGGTCGACGAGGGCGACGAGGCCCTTCGGCTCTGCGATGAGGAAGACGAGGATGAGCACGCCGAGGAGCACGTGCTGGCTGAGGTCCAGCGTGCCGGAATCGAAGCGGTTGCCCAAGAAAGCGCTACCGAGCCGCGACAGCAGGATCGGCGTCGTGACGATGAGCGCCGCGCCGAGGAAGGCGCCGCGGATCGAG
Source organism: Melastoma dodecandrum (assembly GCA_029817715.1). Lineage (NCBI taxonomy): Eukaryota > Viridiplantae > Streptophyta > Magnoliopsida > Myrtales > Melastomataceae > Melastoma > Melastoma dodecandrum. The sequence goes on from JARUPY010000305.1 coordinate 11,346, forward strand.
GCGAGGCCGCCGATGATGATGATGAAGAGGAGCTGGAACGAGCGCTCGAGATCGAACCCGGCGGGCTCGACGGTGCGGAGGTAGGCGAAGGCCCACAGTGCACCGGCGACGCCGATGACGAAGGACGAGACGAGGAACGCGAGCAGCTTCGTGCGCAGGACGCGGATGCCGAGGACGCGCGCCGCGATCTCGTTGTCGCGCACCGCGACGAGCGCTTCGCCGGCCTCGCTCGAGACGAGGCGATGCACCAGGAGCGTGAGGAGCGCGACGAAGCCCAGCGTGAACAGGTAGCGCCCGGCCGACGAGGAGAGGTCGAGGCCACCGATGCGCAGCGCCGGCGCGTCGATCACGCCGGACGGCGAATAGTTGGAGAACCACCCGAACTTGGTGAACACCCACTGCACGAAGAACTGCGCGGCGAGCGTCGAGACCGCGAGGTAGAAGCCGCGCAGGCGCAGGCTCGGCAGGCCGAAGGCGAGGCCGACCACGGCGGTGACGAGGCCGGCGCCGAGCACGCTCGCGATCAGCGGCAGGCCGGGCACGTGCAGATCGAGATCGAAGGCCGCGAAGGCGCCGACCGCCATGAAGGCGGCGCTGCCGAGCGAGACGAGGCCGGTGTAGCCGGTCAAAAGGTTGAGCCCGAGCGCCGCCAGCGAGAGGATGAGGAACGGCGTGAGGATCGCGTCGAGCAGGTAGCTCGAGCCGAGCACCGGCACGGCCACGAAGGCGACGAGCAGCAGGGCGGCGACGGCGGCGCGGGGCCTCGTCACGAGCGGCGCGGCGCGCGCGGTGCGGGGCAGCGTGACCGGCGTCATCAAACGCGCTCCACGAGCTTACGGCCGAACAGGCCGCCGGGGCGCACCATGAGCACGCCCATCGCGACGACATAGGCGAACCAGCCCTCGATGCCGCCGCCGACGAACGGCCCGAGATAGACCTCGGCCAGCTTTTCGGAGGCGCCGATCAGCAGGCCGCCGACGATGGCGCCGGCGATCGAGTCGAAGCCGCCGAGCACAAGTACGGGCAGCGCCTTCAGGACGACGAGCGACAGCGAGTACTGCACGCCGAGCCGCGCGCCCCAGATGAGGCCGCCGACCAGCGCGACGAGGCCAGAGGCGGCCCAGACGGCGCCCCAGGCGCGGCCGAGCCGCAAGCCGACGGCGAGCGCGGCGAGCTGATCGTCGGCGACCGCGCGGAAGGTCAGGCCCGTGCGCGTGAAGCGAAAGAAGAGCGTGAGGGCGACGACGAGCGTGCCCGCGACGGCTGCGGCGAAGAGATCGAAGCGGCTGATGAGCACGCCGCCGACGTCGAAGGGCGTGTCGTCGATCCCGAGGTCGAGCGCGTGGACCTGCGTGCCCCAGGCGAGCTGCGCGACGCCCTCGATGATGTAGGAGACGGCGAGCGTGGCGACGAAGAGCGTGATCGGCGGCTTGTTGACGAGGGGCCGCAGGACGGTGCGCTCGATCGCGAAGCCGAGCAACACCATGAGCGCGAAGGTGACGCCGAGCGCGACCGCGACCGGCACGCCGTGCGCGACGAGGCTGACGAAGGTCAGCGCCGCAAAGAGCAGCATCGCGCCCTGCGCGAAGTTGAGCACGCCCGAGGTCTTGTAGATCAGCACGAAGCCGATGGCGACGAGGGAATACATCACGCCGGAGAGCAGCCCCCCGACCAGCACCTCGACGAAGAAGGCCCAGTCGAGCCCGCTCACGCCGCGGTCTCCCCGGCGTCGGGGTGGCCGACGGCCTCGACGTCCTGCCCGAGATAGGCGGCGATGACGGCGGGGTTCTTGCGGATCTCGTCGGGCGTGCCGTCGGCGATCCTGCGCCCATAGTCGAGCACGGTGATCCGGTCGGCGAGCCCCAGCACGATGTCGACGTCGTGCTCGATGAGCACGATGGTCGTGCCGAAGCGATCGCGCGTCGCGCGGATGAAGCGCGCCATGTCCGGCTTGTCGGCGCCGTTCATGCCGGCGAGCGGCTCGTCGAGGAGCAGCAGGCGCGGCTCGGCGACGATCGCGCGGGCGAGCTCGATGCGCTTGCGCACGCCATAGGGCAGGCCCTCGAGCTTGCGGTCACGCGCCGCGTCGAGCTCGAGGAAGATCAGCATGTCGTCGACGCGGCGACGCGTCTCGTCGCGGTCGCGGCGCGCCCGGGAGAGGCCGAAGACCTGCTCGACGACGCTCGCCGTCGCCTGCGCACGGCGCCCCATCGCGACGTTCTGCGCGACGGTGAGACCCTCGAACAGCGCGAGATTTTGAAAGGTGCGCGCGACGCCGAGCCGAACCAGGTCGCGCGCCCTCGCCCGCGTCGCGCCGCCGAAGGCGAGCGTGCCGGCATCGGCGGGAGAGAGGCCGCTGAGGAGGTTGAGCAGCGTGCTCTTGCCGGCGCCGTTCGGCCCGATGATGGCGTGGATCTCGCCCTGCCCCACCTGCATGTCGACATCCGCGACCGCCAGCACGCCGCCAAAACTTTTCGTCACGCCACGCAGCGTCAGCGCGATGACCTCGCGCTGCGCTGTCGTCTGATGTGGAGATGCGTGAGCCGCAGCAGACACGCCCAGCCGCCGGCTGTCCCTCGTTGCGAGTGCGCCTGCGATGTTCATCGTTTCGGCACGAACCGAGACGGCATCCGGTCGGCGACGCGGCCGCGCGCGCCCGGCGGGGTCAACATCGGCACAGTTTTTTTCGAGTATTTCCATCGACAAGCGCGAGACTCTGCTCATACGCTATCTATCTTTTGTAGAATGAAGATGGTCAATAGTTGGTTGTTGGCAAATTTGAAGGCATTCTTGTCCGATTTATGCAGACAAGTTGCGATAATTGGACTTTTCTTCTCGCCGCCTCTTTCGCAGCCATTCCCAGCTTGCGGGATCGCATCGCGCGAAAGCCGCACGACCCCCGACCGCCACGAATACGTGGCTTTCCCCCTGCGCAGGGCCCAGCGGGTGCGCTTGCTTGAAGCCATCCGCCGGGAGGGCTAGACGCGCTCGTGCCGACACGCGGAGCGCCGCTCACCCCCATGCCAAGCCACAGCCCGTTTCCTCACGACGTCCGCGTCCTGCTCGCCGAGAACATCGCGCCGTCGGCCAACGAGGCCTTTACGCGCATCGGCATCCGCGAGATCAGCCGGGTGGCACGCGCGGTCGGGGCGCAGGATGCGGGCGAGCTCGCGGCGACGCAGGTGCTCGGCATCCGCTCGCAGACGAAGGTCTTCGCCGACCTGCTCGCGGCGGCGCCGGCGCTCATCTCGGTCGGCTGCTTCAGCGTCGGCACCAATCAGGTCGATCTCGAGGCGACGCGGGCGCGCGGCATCCCGGTCTTCAACGCGCCCTTCTCCAACACGCGTTCCGTCGCCGAGCTGACCATCGGCGAGATCGTCATGCTGTTCCGCCGCGTCCCGCATCGCTCGCAGGCGATGCATACCGGCGGCTGGGACAAGTCGGCCACGGGCGCGTTCGAGGTGCGCGGCAAGACGCTCGGCATCGTCGGCTACGGCTCGATCGGCGCGCAGCTCTCGAACCTCGCCGAGGCGATGGGCATGCGCGTCATCTTCTTCGACGTGTCCGACAAGCTGCGCCACGGCAACACGATGCCGACCATCTCGCTGGCCGAGCTCCTGGCCGAGAGCGACGTCGTCAGCCTGCACGTCCCGGAGACGGCGGAGACCGACAACCTCATCGGCGAGGCCGAGATCAGGGCGATGCGGCCCGGCGCCTATCTCATCAACAACAGCCGCGGCCGCGTCGTCGACATCGCCGCGCTGGCGGCCGCGCTGGCTGACAAGCATCTGGCGGGCGCCGCGATCGACGTGTTCCCCGTCGAGCCGAAGTCGAACGGCGAAAAGTTCGTCTCCCAACTGCAGGGGCTCGAGAACGTCATCCTGACGCCGCACATCGGCGGCTCGACCGTCGAGGCGCAGGACCGCATCGGCGAGGAGGTCTCGCGCAAGCTCGTCGACTTCATCCAGAGCGGCTCGACGGCCGGCGCGGTCAACTTCCCGCAGGTGCAGATCCCGACGCGCCGCGAGGGCGCGCGCTTCCTGCACGTCCACCGCAACGTCCCCGGCGTCCTGCGGCAGATCAACGACACGGTCGCCCACGCCGGCATCAACGTCGCCGCGCAATACCTGCAGACCGACGGCGACCTCGGCTATGTGGTCGTCGAGGCCGATGCGTTTGCCGGGAACCTCGAGACTACGCTGGCCGCGCTCCAGGCCATTCCCGGCACGGTGCACGCGCGGCTGATCCCGCCGCCGGTCGTCGCCGCCCCGGCGCGGGGCTAACCGCGATGACACCGCCGGATCGCGTTGTCGACAGCCTCGCCGACTGCCTGGCCGCGCTGGCGGCGCGGCTCGGCCCCGGCGCCGTCCTGCAGGCCGAGGCCGACATGGCGGCCTTCGCCACCGACTGGCGCCGCCTCTTCCACGGCCGCCCCGCCGCGGTGGTGCTGCCGCGCTCGACCGGCGAGGTGTCGCTGACGCTGCGCCTCTGCCATGCGGCCGGCGTCGCCATCGTGCCGCAGGGCGGCAACACCGGCCTAGCGGGCGGCGCGACGCCGGACGGTTCGGGCGCGCAGATCGTGCTGTCGCTGAAGCGCATGGACAGGATCGTCGACGTCGACCCGCTCGCCGCGATGATCGAGGTCGAGGCGGGCTGCCTCGTCCAGCACGCGCAGGAGGCGGCGGCGAAGGCCGGCCGGCTCTTTCCGGTCGGCTTCGCATCCGAGGGTTCCGCGATGATCGGCGGGATGATCGCGACGAACGCCGGCGGCATCAACGTCTTGCGCTACGGCATGACGCGCGGCCTGGTGCTCGGGCTCGAGGTCGTGCTCGCGGACGGACGCGTGCTGGACGGGCTGCGCGCGCTGCGCAAAGACAACGCCGGCTACGATCTGAAACAGCTTTTCATCGGCAGCGAGGGCACGCTGGGCATCGTCACCGCCGCCACGCTGCGCCTCGCGCCGCGGATGACCAACACCGAGACCGCGCTGCTCGCCCTGGCCGACCCCGCCGCCGCGCTCGCCGTGCTGCAGGCCGCGCAGGAGGCGCTGGGCGAGACGCTGCAGGCCTGCGAGCTGATCTCGAGCGCCTCGCTCGACCTCGTCGAAAGGCATGCCGGGCTGAGGAGCCCGCTCGAGCCCTCGCCCTGGACCCTGCTGATCGAGGCCGGCTCCTGCCTTCCGCTGCGCGAGGCGATGGAGACGTTCCTCGCCGAATGCATCGAGCAGGGCCATGCCTCGGACGGCGTGCTCGGCGCCTCGCTGCAGCAGGCCGCGAGCCTGTGGGCGCTGCGCGAGCGGATCACCGAGAGCGAGGGCGCCGAGGGCCGCAGCGTCAAGCACGACGTCTCGGTGCCGATCGGCCGCATCCCGGCCTTCCTCGAGGCCGCCAGCGACGCAGTCCTAGCCGCCGTCCCGCAGGCGGTCTTGAACCTCTTCGGGCACGTCGGCGACGGCAATATCCATTTCAACGTGATCCCGCGCGACGACACGCCGGCCGACGACATCAACCGCATCGTCCACGCGCTCATCTCGACGTTCGGGGGCAGCATCTCCGCCGAGCACGGCATCGGGCAATACAGGGTGCGCGACCTCGCCTACTGCCGCGGCCCGGCCGAGCTCGCCTTCGCCACCGCGCTGAAAAAGCTCTGCGATCCGGAAAATCTTCTGAACCCCGGCAAAGCCTATCCGGCGCCTGCGGTGCCCTAGGGGGAAGCCGGTCGAATACGATCCGCCTGCGTCACATAACCGTAATCCAGCTGTCTTAGAAGCCTCGTGGAGCCGCCATACGGATGCCCTCGGCCGCCACCCCCAGGCCGCCCTCAGACGTCCCTCCGCACGAGGCTTTGCCCATGACATCGAACGTTCTTCTTCGCGTCGCCCTGGCCGGCGCCGTGTCCTGCGCCGCGATCCTCCCCCTCCAGGCCGCCGAGATCTCGGGCGCCGGCGCGACCTTCCCCTATCCGATCTATGCCAAGTGGGCGGAAGCCTACGCCAAGACCTCCGGCGTGCAGCTGAACTACCAGGCGATCGGCTCTGGCGGCGGCATCAAGCAGATCAAGGCCCGCCTCGTGACCTTCGGCGCCAGCGACAAGCCGCTGAAGCAGGACCAGCTGACCGAAGCCAAGCTCGTGCAATGGCCGATGGTGATGGGCGGCATCGTGCCGGTCGTGAACATCGAGGGCGTCGCCCCGGGCCAGCTCGTGTTCGACGGCCCGACCCTCGCCAAGATCTTCTCCGGCGAGATCAAGAATTGGAACGACCCGGCGATCGCCAAGCTCAATTCCGGCGTCAAACTGCCGTCGGCCGGCATCGCCGTCGTCCACCGCTCGGACGGCTCGGGCACGACCTTCAACTTCACCGACTATCTCTCGAAGGTCTCGGCCGACTGGAAGAGCAAGGTCGGCGCCGACGCCGCCGTGAAATGGCCGGTCGGCCTCGGCGCCAAGGGCAACGAGGGCATCGCCGCCAACGTCAAGCAGACCGGCAATTCGATCGGCTACGTCGAATACGCCTATGCCATGCAGAACAAGCTGACCTACGCCGACATGATCAACCATGACGGCCAGAAGGTCGAGCCGGTCGCCGAGGCCTTCGCCGCCGCCGCCGCCAACGCCGACTGGGCGAAGGCGCCGGGCTTCTACCTGATCCTGACCGACCAGGCCGGCGCCAAGTCGTGGCCGATCACCGCGTCGACCTTCATCCTGATGCCGACCGAGCCGAAGGATCCGGCCGCCGCCACCGCCGCGCTCAAGTTCTTCGACTGGGCCTACGAGAACGGCGGCGAGTCCGCCAAGGCGCTCGACTACATCCCGATGCCGAAGAGCGTCGTCGAGCTGGTCAAGCAGGAATGGTCGCAGCAGATCAAGGGCCAGGACGGCAAGCCGCTGCAGTTCTGATCCCAACCGTCACGGGCGACCGGAGGGCCTCGGCCCTTCGGTCGCTCATGAAAGAAAAACTCGACAGCCCGCGTTTGGAGAAGCCGTTGGTCGACCTTGCCGCCCGACACTCGATCGCCGCCCCGACCGTCTACGATCGCGCCAAGGCGCTCGGTCGCTTCAAGACGTCGGACGACGTCTTCCGCGTCCTCACCCTGTCCGCCGCGATCCTCGTCCTGCTGCTGCTCGGCGGCGTCATCGGCTCGCTGGTCTGGGGCGCGCTGCCGGTCTTCAAGGCGTTCGGCGCCCACTTCCTCGTCTCGACGGACTGGGACCCCGCCAACGACGTCTACGGCGCGGCGACGGCGATCTACGGCACGATCGTCACATCGATCATCGCGCTCGCCATCGCCATCCCGATCGGGCTCGGCATCGCGATCTTCCTCTCCGAGCTGTGCACGCCGCGCCTGCGCCAGCCGATCGGCATCGCCATCGAGCTGCTCGCCGGCATTCCCTCGATCATCTACGGCATCTGGGGCTTCTTCATCCTGATGCCGCTGCTGCAGGCCTATGTCGAGCCGGCGATCATCGCCGTCACCGGGCCGATCCCGGTGCTCAACACGGTCTTCGCCGGCCCCGCCTACGGCACCGACGTCTTCACCGCCGGCTTCATCCTGGCGATCATGGTGCTGCCCTTCATCACCTCGATCTCGCGCGACGTCTTCGCGACGGTGCCGCCGATGCTGAAGGAGAGCGCCTACGGCCTCGGCTTCACCACCCGCGAGGTTGTGTCGCGCGTCATCATCCCGTACACGCGGATCGGCATCGTCGGCGGCATCATGCTGGCGCTCGGCCGCGCGCTCGGCGAGACGATGGCCGTGACCTTCGTCATCGGCAACGCGCACAATCTCTCCGCCTCGCTGTTCGCCCCCGGCACCTCGATCTCGGCGACGATCGCCAGCGAGTTCGCCGAGGCCGACCGCGGCCTCTACACGTCGGCGCTCATCGCGCTCGGCCTCATCCTGTTCGGGATCACCTTCGTGATCCTGGCGATCGCGCGCTACATTCTGATGCGCATCGAGCGAAGGGCGCGCTGAGATGGACCTCCTCGCCTCGCGCCGGCTCAAGAACAACGTCTACGTCGGCCTCTGCTACGCGGCGTCCGCGTTCGGTCTCGCCTTCCTGGCGTGGATCCTCGGCATCCTCTTCTACAAGGGCCTCGCCGGCATCACGCCGTCGCTGTTCACCACGCGCACCCTGTCGCCCGGCAGCGGCGGCGGCCTCGCCAACGCGATCATCGGCTCGGTGCTGATGACCCTGATCGGCACGATCGTCGGCACGCCGATCGGCATCCTCGCGTGCACCTATCTGGCGGAATACGGCAATCGCTCGCCGCTTGCCTTCGTGGTGCGCTTCATCAACGACATCCTCCTGTCGGCGCCGTCGATCGTGATCGGTTTGTTCGTCTACCAGATCATCGTCGTGCCGATGGGGCACTTCTCCGGCTTCGCCGGTGCCTTCGCCCTCGCGATCATCGTCATCCCGGTCGTCGTTCGCACCACCGAGGACATGCTGCGGCTCGTGCCGGTGCCGCTGCGCGAGGCCTCCGCCGCGCTCGGCATGCCGAAGAGCTGATCGTGCAGCGCATCGCCTACAAGGCGGCGCGCGCCGGCCTCACCACCGGCGTGCTGCTCGGCATCGCCCGCATCTCGGGCGAGACGGCGCCGCTGCTCTTCACCGCGCTCAACAATTCCTACACCTCGTGGGACCTGACCAAGCAGATGGCGAGCCTTCCCTACGTGATCTACCAGTACGCCGGCTCCGCCTATTCCGACTGGCAGGGCCTCGCCTGGTCGGGCGCTCTCATCATCACGCTGGCCGTACTGACGCTGTCGATCACGGCGCGGACGCTCGCGACGCCGAGGGGCAGCAAGAGATGACACGCAACGAGAGCGCCGACGACACGATGACGGCCGCGCCCAACGGCAATCACATCGCCAACCTGCCGACGAAGATGGAGGTCAAGGACCTGCGCTTCTACTACGGCGACTCGCTGGCGCTGAAGACGATCAACCTGCCGATCTACGCCAACCGCGTGACGGCGCTGATCGGGCCGTCCGGCTGCGGGAAGTCGACGCTGCTGCGCGTCATGAACCGCATGTACGATCTGTATCCGCGCCAGCGCGCCGAAGGCGCGGTGATGCTCGACGGGACGAACATTCTCGACAAGTCGCAGGATCTCAATCTGCTGCGCTCGCGCGTCGGCATGGTGTTCCAGAAGCCGACGCCGTTCCCGATGTCGATCTTCGACAACATCGCCTTCGGCATCAAGCTCTACAACCGCCTGCCGCAAAAGGAGATCGCCGAGCGCGTCGAGACGGCGCTGCGCGGCGCCGCGCTGTGGAACGAGGTCAAGGACAAGCTGCAGGAATCGGGGCTGTCGCTCTCCGGCGGCCAGCAGCAGCGGCTTTGCATCGCGCGTACCGTCGCGGTGCAGCCGGAGGTGATCCTCTTCGACGAGCCGTGCTCGGCGCTCGACCCGATCTCGACGCTGAAGATCGAGGAACTGATGGACGACCTGGCGGCGAAGTACACCCTCGTCATCGTCACCCATTCGATGCAGCAGGCTGCGCGCGTATCCCAATACACGGCCTTCATGTACCTCGGCGAGCTGATGGAATTCGATCGAACGCAGACGATGTTCACATCGCCAAGCAACAAGCAGACGCAAGACTACATCACCGGCCGCTTCGGCTGATCTTGTCCGACGAAACGGGATTGATTTGATGTCCGACCATATCGTCAAGGCCTACGACAAGGAGCTCGATCTCCTCAGCCGCAAGATCGCGGAGATGGGCGGCATTGCCGAGAAGATGCTCTCGGACGCGATGGACGGGCTCGCCGACCTCGGTGCCGACCTCGCCCGCGCCACCGTCGCCGTCGACCCGCGCCTCGACCAGCTCCAGCGCGAGATCGAGGAGCACGCCATCATGACCATCGCCCGGCGCCAGCCGATGGCGGTCGACCTCCGCGAGATCGTCGCGGCGATCCGCATCTCGGCCGATCTCGAGCGCGTCGGCGACCTTGCCAAGAACATCGCCAAGCGCGCCGTCATCATCGCCGCCGAGGCGCGGCTCCCGCGCGCGATCATCGGGCTGAAGTCGATGAACGAGGTGGCGGCGCTGTCCCTGAAGGACGTGCTCGACGCCTACGCCCACCGCGAGGTCGAGCGGGCGCGCGACGTGTGGATGCGCGACGCCGAGCTCGACGCGCTCGAGGATTCCGTGTTCCGCGACCTCCTCACCTTCATGATGGAAGACCCGCGCAACATCTCGTTTTGCGCCCATCTCTTGTTCGTCTCGAAGAACATCGAGCGCATCGGCGACCATGCCACCAACATCGCCGAGACCATCGTCTACCTCGTGACCGGCGAGGCGCTGCCGGTCGACCGCCCGAAGGGGCGGTCGTTCACGAGCCTGCCGCAAGACGCCTGACCTGACGCCCCATGGAAACCCTCGCCGACAAAACCACCCGCGCCGCGTCGACTCCGACGGGGACGCCGCGCATCCTCGTCGTCGAGGACGAGGAGACGCTCTCGCTCCTGCTCTCGTACAATCTCGAAAGCGAAGGCTTCGCCGTCGAATGCGTCGAGCGCGGCGACGAGGCGGACATGCGCCTGCAGGAGAACCCGCCCGACCTCGTCATCCTCGACTGGATGTTGCCCGGCGTCTCCGGCCTCGAGATCTGCCGGCGCATGCGCGCCCGCCAGGCGACGCGCTCGCTGCCGGTCATCATGCTCACCGCGCGCGGCGAGGAAGGCGAGCGCGTGCGCGGCCTGTCGACCGGCGCCGACGACTACATCGTCAAGCCCTTCTCCGTCCCGGAGCTGATCGCCCGCGTCCGTGCGCTGCTGCGCCGCGCGAGCCCCGACCGCGTCGCCTCGCGGCCCACCGCCGGCGACCTCGAGCTCGACCGCCAGAGCTGGCGCGTCCACCGCGGCAAGCGCACCATCCATCTCGGCCCGACGGAGTTTCGCCTGCTCGAGTACCTGATGGCCAAGCCCGGCCGCGTCTTCTCGCGCGCGCAATTGCTCGACAGCGTCTGGGGGCTGTCCGTCGAAATCGACGAGCGTACCGTCGACGTCCACGTCGGCCGGCTGCGCAAGGCGCTCTCGCAGGACGGCGAGCCCGACCCGATCCGCACCGTCCGCGGCGCCGGCTACGCCTTCGACGAGACGTTCGGGGGCTAGCGGCGCCGGCGCGGCTACGCCGCGTCGCGCACCTCGACATCGAGGCGGGGCAGCACGTCCATCACGCGCTCCGGCGGGAAGGTCACCGTCACCTCGGTGCCCTCGCGCACCCTGGAGCGCAGCGCGAACGTGCCGCCGTGCAGCTCGACAAGCCCCTTGACGATCGGCAGGCCGAGGCCGCTGCCCTCCTCCGCCGTCTTGTGGGCGAAGGTGCCGCGCCCGAACGAGGCCATGACGAGCGGGATCTCGTTTTCCGGGATGCCGGCGCCGGTGTCGATGATGGCGAAGAACTGCCGCCCCCGCTCGTCGACGCCGAGGCGGATGCGCACCTGGCCGCCCTGCGGCGTGAACTTGATCGCGTTCGACAGGAGATTGAGCCCGACCTGGCGCAGCGCGCGGCCGTCCGCCCACAGCCGCGGCAGGCGCTGGGCCGGCTCCTCGACGATCTCGATGCCCTTCTTCTTGGCGCGCATCGCCATCAGGTGGCGGCACTCGTCGAGGATGGCGGCGAGGTCGACCGATTCCTCGCGCAATTCGTAGCGGCCCGCCTCGACGCGCGAGAGATCGAGGATCTCGTTGATCAGCATCAGGAGATGCTCGCCGGACGAGTGGATGTCGGCCGCATATCCCTTGTAGGCCGGCACGGCGTGGCGGCCGAAGAGCTCGCTCTTCATCACCTCGGAGAAACCGAGGATGGCGTTGAGCGGCGTGCGCAGCTCGTGGCTCATCGTGGCGAGGAAACGCGACTTGGCGAGGTTCGACTCCTCGGCGCGGCGGCGCGCGAGGTCGCTGTTGGCCTTGTTCTGCTCGAGCTCGGCAATGAGCTCGTCCTTCTCGACCTCGAAGGTGATCGACTGCAGCGCCGCCGCGTGGAGCTTGCGCGACAGATCGATGAAATAGACGAGCGTGCCGAGCGCGAGCACGGCGATGAGCCAGTCGTTGCCGGCGAGCCGGGCCGGGTGCAGGACGACGAGGATCGCCAGCGTCATCGGCGCCAGGCCGCCATAGACGGCGCTCGGCACGGTCGCCGTGACGGACGCGTTCATGGCCGCGACGAGTAACAGCGCCATGAGGATGAACGTGGTCTCCTGCGGCGCCTCGCCGCTCCAAGAGAAGAGCACGATCAGCGCGTAGGCGGAGCCGAGCACGACCTCGCCGAGCGCGAAGAGGCGCGCCCAGCGCTTCGGCTGCGTGGCGCTGTCCATCTGCGCGAGGAAGCTGCCGGCCAGCCGGCTGACGAGCAGGAGGGCGGCGCAGACGATGCCGGCCCACACAAGTACGGCCATCTGCGAGGTCCAGTGCAGGGCGACGAAGGCGAGCGCCACCGCCAGCAGCGCCAGCCCCGGCAGCGCCCCGCGACGGCGCTCGGCGTAGATGCGCAAGAGCTCGAGATCGAAGGCGCGATGACCTGTGCCGGAGGAGGTCAGCTTCTCGCGCGCCTCGCGCACGTGGAGCGCGACGCGGCGCCGCTCCGCCACGGTCCGCGGGTCGGCGCCGCGACCCCGTGCGATCATCTCGGCGGTGACTTCGAACATGCGGGCGGAACTCAAAACGGCGCCCGAAAACGATGCCGGCAAATCGTTAACGGGGGGTCGACGAAATCATTAAGATCTTAATCTCGCCGGTCAGAAGGCGTCGATGTTTGGGTGCGCGCCACGGGCGGGAGCCGGCCGGTCGGCCGGGATCGGCGGACCGGCGGATTGCTGTGGACAAGCGGGCCTGCGGGCCTTCCGGCCCCGAGCGCCTACTGGCCCAGCGGGGTGAGGAACACGCCGCCGACCATGTCGCCGTCGCGCCACACGAGCTTTGCGCGGCAGCGCTGGTCGACGCCTTCGACGACGGGGATGAGGAGATCGAACTCGTCCGGCAGGTGGACCGCGTCCGCGATCTGCAACTTGAAGCCCGACGTCGAGAGATCCTTCAGCCGGCAGGCCATGACCAGCCCGTCGGCCAGCTCGATCTTCGCCGCGATGTCGCAGTCCGACCGCTCGTGGACCCGTCGCTCGGACCCCTTCATCCATCCCTCCCGCAGGTTCTATCGGACGGAGCGGGCAGCAGGCGGTGAGAAATCAACGTGATCACGGCAATCCGTACAGCAGTCGCAAGCCCCCCGACCTTGCGGATGAGCCCCCGATCATCACCCTCCACCTTGCCCCTATCACGCAAGGGAAAGCAACCGCTCTCTCCGGCGCTTCAACTTGAATCTACGAGGATTTCACAGGCGAAGAGCACCTGGCCTCAGCCCCTGAGCCCCGGCGCCTCCTGTCCCGTGCGCGCGACATATTCGGTGTAGCCGCCGCCGTAGGCATGCACGCCGTCAGGCGTCAGCTCGAGCAGGCGGTTCGACAGCGCGGCCAGGAAGTGCCGGTCGTGCGAGACGAAGAGCATCGTGCCCTCGTAGCGGGCCAGCGCCTTGATCAGCATCTCCTTGGTCGCGATGTCGAGATGGTTGGTCGGCTCGTCGAGCACCAAAAAATTCGGCGGATCGAACAGCATCTTCGCCATCACGAGCCGCGCCTTCTCGCCGCCCGACAGCACCCGGCAGCGCTTCTCGACGTCGTCGCCGGAAAAGCCGAAGCAGCCGGCGAGCGCGCGCAGCGAGCCTTGCCCGGCCTGCGGGAAGGTGGCCTCGAGATCCTCGAAGATCGTCGCCTCGCCGTCGATCAGCTCCATCGAATGCTGCGCGAAATAGCCGAGCTTGACGCTGGCGCCGAGCGCGATCGTGCCGGCGTCCGGCGCCGTCGTGGCGGTGACGAGCTTCAGCAGCGTCGACTTGCCGGCGCCGTTGACGCCCATCACGCACCAGCGCTCCTTGCGCTGTACGGAGAAGTCGAGGCTTTCGTAGATCGTGCGCGAGCCGTAGCGCTTCTCGACTCGCTTCAGCGCGACGACGTCGTCGCCTGAACGCGGCGCCGGCGGAAAGTCGAAGGCCACCGTCTGGCGCCGGCGCGGCGGCTCGACGCGCTCGATCTTGTCGAGCTTCTTCACCCGGCTCTGCACCTGCGCGGCATGCGAGGCGCGCGCCTTGAAGCGCTCGATGAACTTGATCTCCTTCGCCAGCATCGCCTGCTGGCGCTCGAACTGCGCCTGCTGCTGCGACTCAGTCATCGCGCGCTGCTGCTCATAGAAGGCGTAGTCGCCGGAATAGGTGGTGAGCGAGCCGCCGTCGATCTCGACGATCTTGCCGACGATGCGGTTCATGAACTCGCGATCGTGCGAGGTCATCAGCAGCGCCCCGTCGAATCCCTTCAGGAAGGATTCGAGCCAGATCAGGCTCTCGAGGTCGAGATGGTTCGAGGGCTCGTCGAGCAGCATGACGTCGGGCGCCATCAGCAGGATTCGGGCGAGCGCGACGCGCATCTTCCAGCCGCCCGAGAGGTTGCCGACGTCGCCCTCGACCATCTCGGGCGGAAGCCGAGGCCGGCGAGCACCTCCTGCGCGCGGCCCTCCAGCGAATAGCCGTCGAGTTCCTCGAAGCGCGCCTGCACCTCGCTGTAGCGCGCGACGAGCGCGTCCATCTCGTCGGCGCGCGCGGGATCGGCGAAGGCCGCCTCGATCTCCTTCATCTCCGCCGCGACGGCGCCGAGCGGGCCCGCGCCGTCCATCGTCTCGGCGAGCACGCTGCGGCCGGCCATCTCGCCGACGTCCTGGCTGAAATAGCCGATGGTGATGCCGCGGTCGCTCGACACCTGTCCCTCGTCCGGCGGCTCCTCGCCGGTGATCATCCGGAACAGCGTCGTCTTGCCGGCGCCGTTCGGGCCGACCAGCCCGATCTTCTCGCCCTTGTTGAGCGCGGCCGAAGCCTCGATGAAGAGGATCTGCTTGCCGTTCTGCTTGCTGATCTTGTCGAGGCGGATCATGGGGACTCTGTCAACGGGAGGCGCGTCCGCTTAGGCCATGTTGCGGCGCGGCGAAAGGGCCGGAGACGCAGGCGCCAGCCCGGCCACAGGATGGTCTTCGCACCCACATCGAGACGCTTTGCCTCCCGACGTCACGGCCCCGGCGTTTCTTGCTAAGGCCGGCCGCCGCGGATAGGTTGTTCCATCTCCGGGATCCTCAGAGCACCGACGCCTGAGAGACACGTGCGCTCCCGCTCCCCAGCAGAGGACGCACGCATGCCCCGCTACTTTTTCCACGTGTTCGACGGCGCCGATTCGTTCGACAGCGTCGGCACCGTGTTCGAGCATATCCGCGACGTGCGGCTGCACATGCTGGCGATCGCGCGCGCCGCGATCGAGGGCGTCGATTCCCAGAAGGCGACATGGTCGATCGAGGCCTTCGACGAGCGCGGCAAGATCGTCGGCTCGCTCGATTTCGGCCTGCTCACCTGATCGCGACAAAGCCCGTCAGGAACTTCTCGCAGACAGCGCGCTTTGCCCGCATCGTCGGCAGGACCACAGAGCGTCGACGGCTGAGAGTTCCGCTTCGCTCCCGCTCCCGGAAAGACAGGAGCGTCACGTGCCCCGCGATTATTTCGATGTCCACGACGGCCGGCGCTTCACCGACGAGCGCGGGCAGGAATGCGCGGACCTCGAAGCGGCCCAGGGCGAGGCGATGGCGCGACTGTCGCGCCACCTGCAGAAGTGGCCGTGCAAGTGGAACGGCGGCATGTGGACGATGATCGTGCGCGACGACGGCGGCAACGCCGTGGGCACTCTCGTCATCAGCGCCCAGAGCTGAGCCGCCGGGCGCCATGACGCACTTGCATCCGCCGCCGCCCGGTCGTTGGTGGAGGCGTGACCGCCGCCCCGCCCGACGACCTCGCCACCCTTGCCGCCGACATCCGCGCCTGCCGCATCTGCCGCGACGCGCCGTTCGCCGGGCCGCCCCTGCCGCAGGAGCCGCGCCCGATCCTGCGCGTCGACGGGCGAGCGAAGATCCTGATCGCCAGCCAGGCGCCGGGCATCCGCGCGCATGTCGGTGAGAAGCCGTTCCTCGATCCCTCCGGCGACCGGCTGCGCGACTGGCTCGGGCTCGACCACGAGCGCTTCTACGACGGCACGAAGATCCTGATCGCGCCGATGGGCTTCTGCTTTCCCGGCCACACGCCGGACAAGGGCGACCTGCCGCCGCGCAAGGAATGCGCGCGCGTCTGGCACGACCGCCTCTTCGCGGCGATGCCGCAGGTCGAGCTGATCCTGGCGATCGGCCGCTACGCACAGCTCTACCACTACCGCCGCCTCGGCCGGCCGCTGCCGCCCGGGCTGACGCTCGATGCGCTGGTGCGCGACTGGCGCGCCTATTCGGCGGGATCGCCCGGGTCGCCCACGATCATCGCCCTGCCCCACCCCTCCTGGCGCAACAACGCCTGGCTGAAGCGCAACCCATGGTTCGACGCAGAGGTGATGCCGGCCCTGCGGCAGGCGGTGGCGGCGCTGATGTGAGCGCGCTCAAAACACCGGTGGCGGCGCATCTTCCGGCGGCTTGATGGGCGGCGCCGACTTCGGCAGCACGTGCGGCGGCAGGTCCTGCAGCGCGTAGGTCGCGCGGCCGTCAGCGCCCACCGTGCGCTGGAAGAGGTGCGCACCGCCGTTGCGGATATCGAGCTTCATCATGTCGGCGTCCGAGAGGCCGAGCAGCTCGGCGGTCATCGCGCGGATGGCGCCCATGTGCGAGAAGGCGAGCACATCGGCGCGATAGAGGATCGGCGCGATGTCCGAAAGGAAGCCGCGCACGCGCAGCCGCGCATTGATCGCGCTCTCCGAGCCGTTGCCCGCGAAGGTCGCGTCGCTGTCCATGCGGGGATCGTAGGCGGTGCCGTAGTCGCGCTCGTTGAGGTCGGCGCGGATGCGCGGCACGAGTGAGAGCAGGCCCATCTGGTCGAGCACGATGCGCGCGGTCTGCTGCGCTCGGAAATACTCCGACGCGTAGACCTCCAGCGTGAAGTCGCCCGGCCGCAGCCAGCGCGGCTCGAGCTGCGCCAGCGCCTGGCCGGTGCTCAGCGCCTGCCGGATGCCGTTCGTCGTCAAACAAAGCGCGCTGTCGTGGTAGGAATAGAAGACATTGTCTTCGTTGCCGGTGCTGCCGCCGTGGCGGACCAGAAGCAACCTGTTCATCGACGCCTCCCGGCTCAAGGGATCTGCGGACGTGTCGCGGGCGACGAAACCCTGTCGCACCGGGCCGAGCTAAGCGCGGCTCCATGACAACCCGGCGTCGAGACCGGGCCTCTCGTCTCATGCTTAAGTCTCACGAAGCGCGCGAGGGCCCGGGCCGCGCCCCAGAAACGCGCGGTTTCTCCCGTCAGTGCCCTGCATGCGCCGCCTCGTCCTCGCGCTTGCCTGCCTCGTCGCCGTCGCATCCGCCACCCCCGTGGCGGCGGCGCAGCGGCTTGCCCTCGTCATCGGCAACGCCGCCTATGCCGGCCATCCGCTCGCCACCGCGGCGGCCGACGCCGGCCTCGTCGCGCAGGCGCTGTCCCAGGCCGGCTATGCGGTGACGGCCGCCCACGACCTCGACGCCAAGGGGCTGCGCGCGGCGCTCCATGCCTTCGCCGACGCGGCCCGCGACGCCGGGCCCGACGCCACGGTCTTCGTCTATCTCGCCGGCGACGGCGTGCAGTACGACGGCAACAATTACATGGTCCCCGTCGACGCCGCGCTCCTGCACGACGACGACGTGCCGCTGCAATGCGCCGACCTCGACGATTTCTCCCGAGCGCTCGCGGCGGCGCCGGCGGCGTCGCGCATCCTCCTCTACGACCTGGCGCGCGAGAGCCCGCTGGCGCCCACCGACGAGATGCCGCTGGCGCCCGGCCTCGCGCTCCTGACGCCGGCGAAGGACATGCTCGTCGGCTTCGCCGCGGCGCCCGGCCAGGTCGCGCCGCCGAGCCTGTTGCCCTACGGGCCCTACGCCCGCGCCCTCGCCGAGGCGCTCGGCCCGCCACGGCCGGAGGCGCCGGCGCCCGGCATGGGCGTCCTCCTCGAACGGGTCAGGCTGCGCGTCGCGACCCTGACCAACGGCGCGCAAGTGCCATGGAGCGCCGGGGCCCTGTCGAGCGACCCCGCGCCGGTCGACCGCCTTCCGCCGGGCACCCAGCCGGGCGAGGTCGCCTTCGCCACGGCGCTCGCCCGCGACTCGCTCGACGGCTACGCGGACTTTTTGCGCGCGGTGCCGGACGGCCCTTTGGCGGCCCGCGTGCGCGTGCTGCTCGCGCTGCGCCGCGAGGCGACGATGTGGCATGCGGTGGCCGGCTCCGACGATCCCCGCGCCGCCTGGACCTACATGCGGCGCTATCCGCGCGGGCCGCATCGCTTCGATGCAAGGCGCCGGCTCGCCGCGCTCAAGGCGGCGCTCGAGCCGCCGCCGCGCTTCGACCCCGTCGTCTTCGACGTCCCGCCGCCCGCCGAGAGCGAGCTCGCCCTCCTCGCGCATCCGCGGGAGGCGCAGCGCGGCCTGCCGCCGATTCCCGCGCCGCCCACGGCGCTGCTGCCGCCGGCCGACGCCGCCTACTACGACGACCTGGCCATGCCGACGCCGGCGCCCCGCGAGCTGCTGCCCATCGCGCTCCCGCTCCCGCAGGATCCCGGCGTCGAAGCGGGGCGGATCACGCAGACCGGCACGGACGGCGACGAGATCGTCACCGAGACGAGCGCCGCGCCGGACGACGCGACCACGCTGACCTTGTCGGATGTCAAGGGCACCTTTCTGACCTTCACCACGCATCTCGAGGCGAGCGGCGCGCGGGTGACGATCGAGACCGGGCCGAAGGGCGACGTGAAGTCCCGGACCACGACGACCCGCGTCGGCGGCGCAACGACGATCGTGCTGTCCGACCCGTCCGGCGCCGCCCTGATGCGGATCGCCGCGCGCGACGATCTCGACGGCAGCCGCACGACCCGTGTGACAGACGGCGACGGCACCCTGCTCGCCGCCTGGCGGCGGGACGCGGCCGGCGTGGTCGTCGCCAGCGAAGCGTTGCGGGAGCCGCCGCCTCTCGCGCCGGTCGCCGCGGCGGTGCCGGCCGCCCCGACCTCGCCGACGACCGCCGTCCCGGCGGTGCCGACACCACCGCTGCATCCCACCACTACCGCGCCGCAGCAGGCGCTCGTGCCGCTTGCGCCGCCGCCTGCCCCGACCGCACCGGCCAAGCCGGCCGCCGCGCCGTCCGCAGCGCCAGCGCCGCCCGCCGCCGCCGCGCCCAAGCCTGCACCTCAGGCGGCACCACCGCCCGCAGCGCCGGCCGCCACCCCGCCGCAACCCTCCCCGGTGCCGCCGGCGCCATCGACGCCGAAGGCTGCGACGCCGGCCGCCCCGCTCCCGGCACCGAGTCGTCCGGCTGCGGCGCCCCCACCTGCGCCGACCCCGGCTCCGCCGCCGCCGGCCGCACCGCCGGTGCCTGCTCCCCTGCCGACCGCGCCCGCTCCTGTCCCGCCGCCGCCGGAGCCGCCCGCGCCGCCGGCCCGCATCCCGCTGCCGCCTTCGCGGCCGCCCGAGCTCGCGCCGGCCTCGCATCGCGTGCCGGCCCGTAGACCGGGCGCCGGCAGGCCAGCCCCGCCGCCGAAGGCCAAGCCGCATCCGAAGCCGGCGCCCACGCGTCACAAAGGGAAAGCGGCCCGCCCGAAGCGGAGCTGACCCCGCGCGAACAGCCGCTGCGAGTCTTAAGCTCTTGAACATTCGACTGTGCGAGGCTTATTCTGACAACCCGTGTTGCTCCGCCGCACCAGTGCGGCGCTGTGACACCCGAGGAGCCCCGCCCGCATGGACCGGTCCGAGCCAGGTATCGACGCGACGGGGTCCAGCTTCGGCGCGACCTCCGGCGGCGACTGCGCCTTCGATGCGGGCGGCCTGCGCATCCTGCGCCAGCCAGTGGCCCCCGCGCCGCAACCTTTCGAGACGCGGCCGCGCCAGGGGCCGGTCTATGCCGCGCTCGACCTCGGCACCAACAACTGCCGCCTGCTCCTCGCGCGCCGGCCGCTGCCCGGCCAGGACCCCGGCGCCTTCCGAATCATCGACAGCTTCTGCCGCATCGTCCGCCTCGGCGAGGGCGTCTCGCGCGAAGGCCGGCTGGCCGAGACGGCGATCGCCCGCACGATCGCGGCCCTGCGGATCTGCCGCGAGAAGATGCGCGCCCGCCACGTCAACCGGGCGCGGCTCGTCGCGACGGAGGCGTGCCGGGCCGCCGCCAACAGCAGCGACTTTCTGGAGCGCGTGCGCGAGGCGACCGGGCTGACGCTCGAGATCGTCGGCCGCGAGACCGAGGCGATGCTGGCGACGGCCGGATGCGCCAGCCTCGCCGACCCGGACGCCGACGGCGTCGTGTTGTTCGACATCGGCGGCGGCTCGTCGGAGATCGTCTGGCTCGGCGCGGCCGGCGGGCGCCCCGGCAACGGCGAGGACGCGCTGCGCGCCCGCGTTCGCGCCTGGGATTCGATGAAGCTCGGCGTCGTCAGCCTCGCCGAAAAGTTCGGCGGCAAGATCGTGACGCCCGAGATCTACGAGGCGATGGTCGCCTACGTGCTCGACGCGCTCGCCCCCTTCGCGGCCCAGGTGGCGAAGGCGCCGCGCGGCGCGCGCTTCCACCTGCTCGGCACCTCGGGCACGGTGACGACGATCGCCGGCGTGCATCTCGGCCTGCCGCGCTACGATCGGCGCCGGGTCGACGGGCTGTGGATGAGCGAGGCCGAGATCGCGACCACCGTCGCAGTGCTGCGCGGCATGTCCTACGAGGAGCGGATGATGAACGGCTGCATCGGCAGCGACCGCGCCGACCTCGTGCTCGCCGGCTGCGCGATCTTCGAGGCGATCCGCCGGACCTTCCCCGCCGAGCGCGTGCGTATCGCGGACCGCGGCTTGCGCGAGGGCATCCTCATGCAGCTGATGGCCACGGACCGGATGTGGTCGCACGACGGATATTGAAACCAGATGGTAGCTGACTGATGGCACCGCGCGGCGAGCTGAAGACGCGGGTCAAGACCGCGCGCAAGCGCTCGCTCTCCTCCACCCTCTGGCTCGAGCGCCAACTCAACGACCCCTACGTGCAGCAGGCCAAGCGCGACGGCTATCGCTCGCGCGCCGCCTACAAGCTCCTCGAGATCGACAAGCGCTACCGCATCCTCAAGCCCGGACAGCGCGTCCTCGACCTCGGCGCCGCGCCGGGCGGCTGGGCGCAGGTCGCGGCCGAGAAGGTCGGCGTGGCGAACGGCAAGGGCCAGATCGTCGGCATCGACCTCTTGCCGATCGACCCGCTCGCCGGCGTCACCTTCGAGGTGCTCGACTTCCTGGCGCCCGAGGCCCCCGAGCGTCTCAAGGAATTGATGGGCGGCCCGGCCGACCTCGTGCTCTCCGACATGGCCGCCAACACGACCGGCCACAAGAAGACCGACCATCTGCGCATCATGGGCCTTCTGGAATTGGTCATCGACTTCGCCTGCGAGGTGCTGGCCAAGGACGGCACGCTGCTCGCCAAGGTCTTCCAGGGCGGCACCGAGGCCGAGCTGCTGAAACGTTTGAAGACCGACTTTGCGGTGGTGCATCACGTCAAGCCGGAAGCGAGCCGCGCGGGCTCGGCGGAGCTCTACGTGCTGGCGACGGGGTTCCGCGGATGATCACGCATTAGCTCGCGGGTCTCTCTCCAAAATAGGTTGAGACCCACCGTTTCGTCGCGTCGATGATATCGTCGGATGAAGACGATTGGTCATTCCCACCAATGCAGCCTGATTCTGGAATCGAGGCTGAGATCATCGCAACGAAGAGCACCCTGTGAATACATTTATGCCTGAATACAATTGCGGCGCTGTGCGCAATTTACTGCACTGCGCTTATAAGACGAAAGTCCCGTCCGCCTTTCGGTGTTTTCAGACCTAAGTCTCGATTGCAGTCATAAACAATGCGAGCCCCAATGGCGCTCCTTTATTTAAGGAGAAATGCAATGCTATCTTTTAGGCCGCACACACCAAACGATTACGACCAGCTTTTGCACATCGATGACCAGGGCACCGGCCTGCTATCGCAGGCCGACCGGGAATGTCTCGATGCGCTCGGCGACCTCCTTGCAAGCAAGCGCGCTACGGAGCGGTTTGGCGTTTCTCTTCTGCATCGTCACTTCGCAACGCACGATCACGAGCTGATGGTCGAGGAAGTGGACACGGCGAAACGTCTGACGACGCTAAGCCCGAAACTCGTTTCGGCCCAAAGCGTCTATCCCGTCAACATCCGTTTCGCCACGGCGGACGCCGAGCCGCACGGCTACGAGATCATCGGGTTGGAATTCATCGCCGACCTGGACGATGTCGCCCCCATCGGCACCGCGGATTCCGAGCTCTTCGACAGCACCTACGCGCTGCTCGCGCGGCACGGCATGCTCAGCCGGTTCGGCCTGCGCTTGGTCTACGACCCGCTGCATCTCCCGAACGGTCTGGCGCTTCTCGAGACCTGCGAGTCGGCCCCGCGCGTGTTGACGTGCAAGGTCGTCCCGGGACGGATCGGGAGTTCGTCACGTCGATCCCGACTTTCTTTCGCTGGGAGATCGTCGCCGATGCCACCGGCGCCGGACAGGAGACCACGATGCAATCCTGCCAGCAACGCTGCAACGTCGTGCGCGGCTGCCTGTCCCGCGGCGACGGCGGCCACGAATCACACGGCAGCCACGACCACAGCCACGAGCGGGACTGATCGGCGCGAACAGCCGCGCAAAGATGCGGTCTGTCTCAGGCGAGCCTCGGCGTTGCGCCGGGGCTCTCTTCTTTCGGCGCAGAACGAGAACGTAGCGCCCCTCAGCTCTTCTGGCCCCACGGCCCCGTGCCAGACGGCGGCGCGCCGCCAGGACTGGCGCCAGAGAAGCCACCCGCAGGTCCCGCGCCGACCGGCCCTGCACCGGCCGCAGGCCGTGCCCCCGCCCCGCGCGGGCGCGCCGGCGGCTCCGGCACGTCGGCCATCTCCTGCCCCATCATCACCGCGTTGCGGATCTGGTCGCCGAAATCCTTCATCGCGGCGGGCGAGTGCGGCACCAGCAGCACTTTCGCGGCCGTCGAGGTGCCGAATTCCTTCAGCGTGTCGAAATATTGCGTCAGCAGCAGCATCTGCATGACCTCGGCCGCCGGCACGCCGATGACGTGCTTCTGGAACTCTTCGACCGAGGCCTGGTAGCCCTCCATGATCGCCTTGCGCTGGCCGGCGATGCCCTCGCCCTGCAGTCGCTTCGAGGCGGCCTCCGCCTCGGCGCGCTTGACGACGAGGATCTTCTCTGCCTCGCCCTTCGAGGCCGCGGCGACCTGCAGCCGCGCCTGCGCCTGGATGTCGTTCATCGCCGCCACGACCTGCGACGCCGGCGTGATGTCGATGACGAGGCAGGAGACGATGATGATGCCGTACTGGCCCATCGCCGGGCCGACGTGCTGCTGGATCGCCACCGAGATGTCGTCCTTGCGCTCGAACACGTGGTCGAGGTCCATGGTCGGCACCTGCGAGCGCACCGAGTCGAGCGCGTAGGCGGTGATCTGCGCCTGGATGTCGGCGAGGCCGTAATAGGCCAGCGTCTCGCGTCCCGCCTCGATGCGGTAGTTCACCGCGAAGTGGATCTTCACGAAGACGTTGTCCTTGGTCTTCGTGTCGGCCTCGAGCTGCACCTGGTTGACCATCAAGTTGATGGTCGCCGCCACCCGCTCGATGATCGGGATCTTGACGTTGAGACCCGGCCCCGCGACGCGCGAGAACTTGCCGAAACGCTCGATGATCGCCCTGTCCTGCTGCTCGACCGTGAACAGGCCGGCGGCTAGGATCACCAGGACGATGATGACGAGGATGGTGATGAAGGTCATCGAGAGGGTGATCTCGGCGGGGTTCATGCGGGCTCCCTGAGGCCGGCACCTCTTCGGGCAAGGGCCGGCGTCGCCGCACCTTATGCGGGCGGGATGACGCCGTCATTGCCTCTCGCAGTCGCGGGACGCCCGAGGAGGAAGACGGCAGTGACCGCCTCCCATGCCGTGATCGTGTAGACGCTCGTCCGCTCCCAGATGCCGTCGGGCAGGAGCAGCGGCGCGGTCCGCCCGCGCGCGGCGAGCAGAATGGCGAAGGCGATCGCCCCGAGCACCGGCAGGCCGAGGCTCGCGAGGCGATGCACCGGCGGCAACCGAAGCTCGCGGAAGGCGAAGGCCGAGACGAAGCCGGTGGCGTTGCCGAATAAGATCGCCAGCAGCGCGCCGAGCCCGTGCAGGCCCGCGACCCCAGACGTCTCCGGGAACAGCCCGACGAGCGTGATGCCGATGCCGTTCAGCGCGGCGCAGGCGACCAGCGGCCACCGAGCCGCACCGGACAGCGCGCGCGCCGCGGCGAGGCCGGCGACGACGAAGAGCGCGCCCTGCGCGACGAAATCGGCGTTCATCACGGCATGCAGCGGCGAGCAGATGGAGCGCCCGGCGAAGACGATCCCGCAGGCCGGCACGCCGAGGTCGCTGATGTAGTTTCGCGCGTAGCTGTAGGCCGGCGTGTAGGCGGTGGCCGCGAGCGCCTCGCCGGCGACGTAGCAGACCGCGGCCGCGCCCCAGGCCAGCGCCGCGACCGCAAGCGCGTTTGCCCGCACGCCGCTCAAGCCCGGCGCCGCCGGAACGGCCAGGGCCAGCGGTCACGCGCCGCCAGCTTGGCTTCCAGCGCGTCGCAGTGCTTGGCAAGGGTCAGCGCACGCTCGTGCGCCTCGAGGGTCAGGGTGCGCTGGCGATCGTTGTCGGCGCGCAGCGCCCGGCAGGTTTCCGCCAGCGTCTTGGCGTCTAGGCTATCGTCCATCGTCTCTCCGTAACCCGCGGGCGCAGGCGAGTCTCGATGTCGTCGAGGAAGCGGGCCGCCTCGTCCGCGTCCGCCGACGCCGGCAGCATCGCGACCCGGCCCGCCAACTCCGGCCGGCGCGCGACCAGCGCGTCGGCGGCGTGCGAGTGGTCGCAGACGACGAGATCGATCGCGGCGAACGCCTCGGGCGCCAGCGCCTGCGCGCGACCCTTGGCGCCGAGATCGTAGACGACGAGGCCGTGACCCTCCAGAGCTTCGATAAGGCCGCCGAGCAACGCATCCCCCTCGCCGCCGAGCACGAGATGCAGGGGGGCCTGCGGCGCGAAGGCGTGCACGAGCCGCACGATCATCTCGGCGCGCCGCGCGGCCGGCAGGTCGCCGAGGCCGATCGCCTCTGCCCCGTCCGGCAGCGCCAGCGGCGACGAAGTCGCGACGGCGGTCTCGATGATCAGGCGTCGCCCCCGGCTCTCAGCGATCCGCACGAGACCGGCGGGCGCGCCGGCGAGCGCGGCGACGACGAGCACGCCGTCGAAGCGCTGCCCCAGGAGCCGCCGGCAGAGATCGTGGTAGGCACGCCCGAAGTCGCGCGCGAACATCGCGTTGGTCCAGACCGTTGCCTCGCGCAGCTTGGCGAGCTCGATGCGCGGCTCGATCGCGCCAGCGTGGGCGACCAGCTCGGCCAGCACGTGCGAGGCGCGCAGCGCGTGGAGGCCGGGGCGCAGGGTCTCGCCGTCCTCCACCACCGCCTCGCCGTCGCCGTTCGCGACGATTGCCGCGGGGTCGAACAGCGGGTTCGGCGGCACGATGCGCCGCGTCGCGTCACCGATGTCGGCCATGATGCTGCCGGCGCGGCGCCGGTAGAACAGCGCCGCATTCTGCGCCACGCGGATGTCGGCACCGGCGGCCACCGCGCGGCAGTTCAAGTCGTAGTCCTCGTAGGCGTAGGCGCGGCTGCCGGCGCAGTCGCGATAGCCGAGGTCGCGGAGGAACGCCGTCGGCGCCAGGATGCAGGAGATGAACGTGTGCGCGCCGAGGAGCCGGAAGCGGCCGGTGCGCGCCAGCGGCTCGAAGCGCTGGACGCTGGTGTCGGCATCGAACCAGACCGTGATCCCCGGCACCGCCACGATGAGGCCGCCCCACGTCGCCGCCGCATGCATCTCGGCGAGATAGTTGAACGAGTAGAGGTCGTCGCCGTCGACCGTCGCCGTGAAGGTCCCGCACGCCGCTGCCAGGCCGGCGTTGCGCGACGGCCCGAGCGAGCGGTGCGCGACCTCGATCCTCTCGATGCGGGCGAAGGCGGCGCTGTCGAACGAGGCCAGAGCGGCGCGGGTCGCGGGATCGGGGCTGTCGAGGACGGCGACCAGCTCGACGGAGAGGCCCCTCGTCGCCGCATGCAGGGCGGTGTCGGTCAGCGACCGCAGGGTCGGCGCCAGCAGCGGTCCTTCGCGATGCGCATTGAGGACGATCGTGATGTCAGGGCTTCTCACCGGCCGTCCCGTCGCGCTGCGCCGTGTCGCGGGCCATATGGCGCAGCCGAAGCGCCTGTGTCACGCGACACCACGCTGGCATCTTTGCTCAAATGATCTATCTATTTGCTCAAGGAGCATTCCATGCCGGCTGCAGCGCAGGTCCTTCCCTCGTATCTCGATGTCTTCCGCGCCACGCCGGTGGATCGGATCGAGATGATCAAGGCGGGCGTGCGCGCGATCGAGGCCAAGCGCCTCTTCGAGGCGCTCTCCATCTCGCAGGGCGCGGCCTTCGCCGCGCTGAAGCTCTCCGCCGCCACCGGCAACCGCAAGGCGGCGCGCGGCCAGAAGCTGTCGTCCGACGAGAGCGAGCGCGTACTCGGCATCGCGCGGCTGATCGGCCAGGTCGAAGCCATGGTCGAGGAGTCGGGAACGGCCGAAGGCTTCGATGCGGCCCATTGGATCTCGCGCTGGCTCGAGGAGCCCGTGCCGGCGCTCGGAGGACGGCGCCCCCTCGATCTCCTCGACACGATGGAGGGACAGGCCCTCGTCGCCGACACCCTGGCGCGCATGCAGAGCGGCGCGTACGCGTGAGCCGGCGCGTCTGGCGCATCGCCAGCGACACGCCCTCCTACGAAGCGGACGACCTCTCCGGCGCCGGCGCCAAGGCGACGGGCGGCCGCTGGAACGAGAAGGGCAGCGCGGTCCTCTATGCCGCCGAGAGCCGGGCCTTGGCGTGCCTGGAGACGGTCGTGCATCTCGGCGCTGGCGGCCTGCCGCTCAACCGCTACCTCGTCGCGCTCGACATCCCCGACGACCTCTGGGCCAAGGCGCGGCGCGAGACGCCGACGACCCTGGCCGTCGGCTGGGATGCCGAGCCGGCGGGACGCGTGAGCATCCGGCTCGGCACCGACTGGCTCGCGGCGGCAAGCTCCGCGCTCCTCATCGTCCCGTCGGTGATCGTCCCCGAGGAATTCAACCTCCTCGTCAATCCGGCACATCCCGAGGCCGGCGGCGTCACGGCGAAGAAGGTGCGCAGATGGACTTACGATCCTCGCATCAGAGCAAGAGCTTAAGCGGCGCGGCGCGCCTCGACAGCCCTCTGCCCCCTCGCTAGAACGAACCCTTCCCTGCAGCCGCCCACCAGGTACGTAACACGGCATGATCGGCACTGGCGTCAACGAGATCCGCGCGGCGTTTCTCGATTATTTCGGCCGCAACGTGCATGAGATCGTGCCGTCGGCTCCGCTCGTGCCGCGCAACGACCCGTCCCTGATGTTCACCAACGCCGGGATGGTTCCGTTCAAGAATGTCTTCACCGGCCATGAGAAGCGCGCCTACACGCGCGCTGCCTCCAGCCAGAAATGCGTGCGCGCCGGCGGCAAGCACAACGACCTCGACAACGTCGGCTATACGGCGCGCCACCACACGTTCTTCGAGATGCTCGGCAACTTCTCGTTCGGCGATTACTTCAAGGCCGAGGCGATCGAGCTGGCCTGGACGCTCATCACCAAGACCTTCGAGCTGCCGGTCGAGAAGCTTCTCGTCACCGTCTACCACGATGACGAGGAGGCGTTCGGCCTGTGGCGGAAGATCGCCGGCCTGCCGGAGTCGAAGATCATCCGCATCGCGACGTCGGACAATTTCTGGTCGATGGGCGACAACGGCCCGTGCGGCCCGTGCTCGGAGATCTTCTACGATCATGGCGATCATATCCCGGGCGGCCCGCCGGGCAGTCCCGACGAGGATGGCGATCGCTTCGTCGAGATCTGGAACCTCGTCTTCATGCAGTACGAGCAGGTGACGAAGGACGAGCGGCGCGCCTTGCCGCGCGCCTCGGTCGACACCGGCATGGGTCTCGAGCGCATCGCCGCGCTGCTGCAGGGCGTCACCTCGAACTACGACATCGATCTCTTCCGCGTGCTCATCGCGGCGATCGCCGATGCCACCTCGACCGACCCGCACGGGCCGCTGCGCGCCAGCCACCGCGTCATCGCCGACCACCTGCGCGCCTGCGCCTTCCTCGTCGCCGACGGCGTGCTGCCGGGCAACGAGGGCCGCGGCTACGTGCTCCGCCGCATCATGCGCCGCGCGATGCGCCATGCGCAGATGCTCGGCGCCAAGGAGCCGCTGATGTGGCGCCTCGTGCCGGCGCTGACGCGCGAGATGGGCCAGGCGTATCCCGAGCTGTTGCGCGCCGAGGCGCTGATCACCGAGACGCTGCGTCTCGAGGAGACGCGTTTCCGCATCACGCTGGCGCGCGGCCTCGCGATGCTCGACGAGGAGACCCGCCGGCTGCCCGACGGCGGCACGTTGCCGGGCGAGATCGCCTTTCGCCTCTACGACACCTATGGCTTTCCCCTCGACCTGACGCAGGACGCGCTGCGCGCCAAGAACCTCGGGGTCGACCTCGCCGGCTTCAATGCCGCGATGGCGAAGCAGAAGGCGGACGCGCGCGCCGCGTGGTCGGGCTCGGGCGACGCGGCGTCCGAAACGCACTGGTTCGGCATTCGCGACGCCGCCGGCGCCACCGACTTCCTCGGCTATGCGACCGAGCGGGTCGAGGCGAAGGTCATGGCGATCGTTAAGGACGGCGCCGAGGTCGAGCGCGTCGCGGCCGGCGACGAAGCGATGATCGTTTTGAACCAAACGCCGTTCTACGGCGAGTCCGGCGGCCAGGTCGGCGACACTGGCGTGCTCGCGGCGGACGGCGTGCGCTTCCGCGTCACCGATACGCAAAAGAAGCTCGGCAATCTCTTCGTGCACGACGGCAAGGTCGAGGACGGTGCCATCACGAAGGGCATGACGCTCGACTGCATCGTCGACCACGCGCGGCGCGGGAAGATCCGCGCCAACCATTCCGCCACCCATCTCCTGCACGAGGCGCTGCGGCTGACGCTCGGCGACCACGTCGCGCAGAAAGGCTCGCTGGTGGCGCCGGAGCGCCTGCGCTTCGATTTCGCGCATCCGAAGCCGATCTCGGCCGACGAACTCGCGAAGATCGAGGACATCGCCAATCGCGCGGTGCTCGAGAACGCCGAGGTGCTGACGCGGCAGATGGGCATCGAGGAGGCGCGCAAGACCGGCGCGCGCGCTCTGTTCGGCGAGAAATACGGCGACGAGGTCCGCGTCGTCTCGATGGGCCTTGCGCAGGACGCCGACGACGCCGACCCGCACGGGCCGGCCTTTTCGGTGGAATTGTGCGGCGGCACGCATGTCGCGCGCACCGGCGACATCGGCCTCATCACGGTGGTCGGCGAGAGTGCCGTCGCATCCGGCGTGCGCCGCGTCGAAGCGAAGACCGGCGCCGCCGCGCGCCATCACCTCAACGCGCGCGCGAGCACGCTGGAACAGCTGGCCGGTCTCCTCAAGTCGCCGGAGGACGAGGCGGCGAAGCGCCTCGCCGCGCTGCTCGACGAGCGCAAGAAGCTCGACCGCGAGCTGTCGGACGCGCGCAAAAAGCTGGCGATGGGCGGCGGTGGCGGCGACGCGCCGGCCTTCGCCGAGATCGGCGGCATAAAATATCTCGGCAAGGCGGTGAGCGGCGTCGAGATGAAGGACCTGAAAGCGCTGGCCGACGAGGCCAAGCAGACGATCGGCTCCGGCATCGTGGCGATCGTCGGCGTCGCGGCCGACGGCAAGGCCGGCGTCGTGGTCGGCGTGACGGAGGACCTCACCGCGCGCTTCGATGCGGTGGCGCTGGTGCGCGCCGCGGCGGCCGAGCTCGGCGGCAAGGGCGGCGGCGGCCGGCCGGACCTGGCGCAGGCCGGCGGCCCCGACGGCGCCGCGTCGCAGAAGGCGATCGACGCGATCGGCGCCATGCTCGAGCGGGAGGCGGCCTGACCCTTCTGCTCCCGCATGAGGGGCACTGGGCGCAGCCTTCCATGCCGACCCTGAGAGACCTTAACGCACATCCCTCAGCCGACCCCGCGTCGCGGGGCCACCTTCTCCCGCACGCGGGGGAAGAAAAGGGAGCCCGATGACCACCAGCACCGAGGGCCTGCCGCCGCCGCGCCGCTACTGGGCGATGGTCGCGATCGGGCTCGGCATCACCATGGCGGTGCTCGACACCTCGATCGCCAATGTTGCGCTCCCCACCATCGCGCGGCGGGTCGGCGCGACGCCGGCTGCGGCGACCTGGGTCGTCAACGCCTACCAGCTCGCCTCGATCGTCACGCTCCTGCCGATCGCCGCGCTCGGCGAGCGCATCGGCTATCGCCGCGTCTATCTCGCCGGCCTGGTGGTCTTCGTGATCGGCTCGCTCGGCTGCGCGCTGTCGCAGACGCTGCCGGTGCTCGTCGCCGCCCGCATCCTGCAAGGCGTCGGCGCCTCGGGCCTCATGGGCATGAACGGCGCGCTGGTGCGCCACACCTGGCCGCATCGCAAGCTCGGGCGCGGCGTCGGCATCAACGCGCTCGTCGTTTCCTTCGCCTCGACCATTGCGCCGACGGTAGCGGCCGGCATCCTCGCCGTCGGCTCGTGGGAATGGCTGTTTGCGATCAACGTGCCGCTCGGGCTCATCAACATCGTGCTGGCGTCGCGCTTCCTGCCGCATTCGGAGCGCAACGACCGGCCGCTCGACCTCGCCAGCGCCCTCCTCAACGCGCTTGCCTTCGGCCTGCTGTTCGTGGGCGCCGACGCGCTGACGCGCGGCGGCCGGGAGAGCCTGCTCGCCGTCGGCGAGATCGCGATCGCGGTCGGCGCCGGCATCGTCCTGTGGCGGCGAGCCCGGCAGCGCGCGGCCCCGCTCATCCCGGTCGACCTCATGCGCGACCGCGTCTTCGCGCTGTCGGTCGCGACCTCCGTCGCCGCGTTCACCGCCTACATGCTCGCCTATGTCGCCCTGCCCTTCTACTTCGAGAGCGTGATGCATCGCGACGCCGTGCAGACGGGCCTCCTGATGACGGGCTGGCCCGCGGCGCTCGGCCTCGCGGCGCCGCTTGCCGGCGTGCTGTCGGACCGGCTGCCGGCCGCCATTCTCGGCGCCGCGGGGCTCAGCCTGCTGGCGGTGGGCCTCGCCCTGCTCGCCGCGATGCCGGTCGACGCCAGCGTGCCGGACATCCTGTGGCGGATGGCGCTGTGCGGCTTCGGCTTCGGCTTCTTCCAGGCGCCGAACAATCGCGCGATCCTCTCGAGCGCACCGCGCGATCGGGCGGGCGCGGCCGGCGGCATGCTGGCGATCTCGCGCATCGTCGGCTTCACCTGCGGCGCCACGCTGGCGGCGGCGCTGTTTCGCCTCGCGCCGGCCCACGCCGAGACGGCGGACCTCGTGATCGGCGCGGCCTTCGCGCTGGTCGCGGCCTTCGCCAGCCTGCGCCGGCTCAACAGCGCCGGCGCCCCGCGCCTGCACGCGAAGTCGTTGTGAATTCAAGGCACGTAGCGGAACCTGCTGCGCTTGCCACAGTTTCGACACCACATCTGGAGGTCAAAGATCATGGGTACCGGCAACCTGCTCTATTGGGCGCTCATCTTTCTCGTCATCGCGCTCGTCGCGGCCGTGCTCGGGTTCGGCGGCGTCGCGGCCGGCGCCGCATCGGCAAGATCATCTTCTACGTCGCGCTGATCCTGCTCCTCATCTCGCTGGTGCTGAACTTCACGCGGCGCTAGCCCTGCGGCCTGCGCCGCTCCGCCGGAGAGGCGCACGCGCGAAAAATTAGCGTTTCACCCCCAAAAGGCCGGATCGAGGCTGTACATCCCCGATCCGATGCTCCGCACAACCCTCGCGCTTCTCGTCGGCGTCTTCCTTTTTCTGCCGAAGCTCGGCCAGGACATGCAGCGCGGCGTCCTGTGGCGGGTCGTGCAAGCCTGCGTCGCCGACCACGGTCTGACCGGCCAACCTTTCCCCTGTCTGCAAGTCGACACGACCGGCGGTCTCGAGCGCGGCTTCGCCGTCCTGCGGGCGCCCTTCGTCAAATCCCACACGATCGTCACGCCGCTCGTCGAGACGATCGGCCTCGAAGCGCCGCGCCTGCGCGGGGCCGATGCGCCGCACTATTTCGACGACGCCTGGGCCGCGCGGCACTATGCGACGCGCGGCCTGAAGCGCCAGCCCGGTCGCGCCGACTTCGCGCTCGCCGTCAACTCGCGCTTCGGCCGCAGCCAGGACCAGCTGCACATCCACGTCGACTGCATCCGACCGAAAGTCCGCGAGGCCCTGGCGAGGGACGCGAGCGATATCGGCTCCGGCCGCTGGACGAGCGTGAAGCCGCTGCCTGCGTCCCCGCGCTACTGGGCGAAGGGCGTGCAGAGCGACGCGCTGGCCGGCATCAACCTCTTCGACCTCGTCGCCGACGGCCTGCATGTCCCGCCCGCCGACATGGACCAGATCACCATCGTCGTCGTCGGCTCGGACGACATCGCCGGAAAGCCGGGCTTCGTCGTGCTCGCGCGCAAGCGCCTGACCCACGTCTTCGACGAAGCACACGGCGAGGCGCTGATGGATCACTCGTGCCCGGCGTTCCGGTAGGCGGCCACGCGGCGAAGCCGCGGTCATCGCCGGCTCCGATCGCATCTGCGGAAGGCGCGATAACAGGCTTGGCCTGCCGCGCGAGCGCCGCGGTCGAGGTTACAAGCTCAGACGTAGAACGTATCGTCATGGTCCGTCATCCGCACGGTGCAATCGACGGCAGCGTTGACGACGTCACGGCCGATCTCGTGTAAATCCCCTGCACTTGCCGCAATGTCTAAAGTTCCTTCAAGCGATAATGCTTAGGTATTTGCAAGCCAGCTTTGTCGATTTCCGCCATTAAGGTTTCGGAGAAACAGATCAGCGGAATCCCGAACCGGCGTTCCCGCCACAAATGCGCACCACCAAAAATCTGTTTCGACAGCGCGAGCCCTGACATCGACTTTCTATCGTCTCTATATGCAAAATGGTCGGGCCACATTTCTTCGAAAGAAGACGGATCGCTTTGCTCGGGCAAGAAGCTATCTATGTATTGGCCTATCGCCAACACAAAAAATTGCGCCGGATAGTTCCTGAAGCGAACTTCGGAATTCTCTGGATACTTCATATATAACTCAATTGGAAAGAACCTGTGCACTCCGTGCTCGAAGCGTTCGATTATTTTCTTCATAGTCTCAGCTACAGCGGGGATAGAATTGTTGGTTTTGATTAAAGAACCCAGCGAAGCATGTATTTTCTTAAGCACGAACCGCTTGGGGGCTTCGTGCGGCTCGACCGGGCTAAACGGCGGCTGCTTGGAGGATCCCTGCCAAGCGGCGGGATCATCAACGAACTTTTTTGACACATATGATGGATAAGCACCCGCGCTACGAAATAACGCTTTCTGATCGGCCGGCATTTCGTTCTTGAAATAGTCGATCAGGTCCTCGTGCCACCCGGCATATTCGCCGCCGGGAAAAAACTTGCCGAAGCTGCCGGGTGAAGGCATTCCCCAGACCATCTCTTCATCCTCTCCTAGGTCGAAAATTCATTACGTTGTTTGCTTGCAGGTCGAGCGGTGATTTGAGGTCCTGGATGAGCATACGCCGCTTCTTATGCTCGAAGCCGCGTGCTTATCTCGATTTACAATAAATGCGAATTGAATGATCCGCTCTATTTTATTTTTCTCCAAGACTAGGGTCGAGCTGCCTATCCAGGGTGGCTCTCGAGCCTCGACGGTGCTGGTTGCAAGCCGAAGCCGCGGTCATCGCCAGCCCCGATCGCTGTTATCGGGAGAGCCGCACTATGCCGGCCGCGCCGTTTTGATCATGCTTCGCGAAACGAAGGCGGGAGGCGAAGATCGCAGCGGCTGCTCAACTGACCGTTCGGCCGGTCGTCGCCTCCTCCTCGGGTGGGTTCCTGACGCTGAAGCGGTCCGCCTCGCGCGGGGCGCAAAGCGGCACACAGCGGCAGACCGAGAGCGCGGATCGGCGCGCACCGGCGCCGTCACGGTTCTAGCCGTGGGGTCGAGGCCCCGGGCAGTGGTCACGCCGCAGTGTCTGGTTCGGCGCAAGGGCCGTCGTCTTCAACCTTCCCTGAAGACGACGGCCCGCTTTTCGTCGGGATCGGCGCCGGCGCGCCGAGGGGGTCGCAGGGACAATCGCGCGCTGATGAGGATCGCCTACTATCGTGTGAGATCGGACGACCCTTCGATCGAGGCGCAGCGCGACGCCATGGGCGGCGACTTCGACCGCGAATATCGCGACGAAGGCGTCTCCGACGGGATCGTCGCCGCCAGGCGCCCCGGCTTCGCCAAGCTCTTGGACGACGCGAGGAACGGCGACTCGGTCCATGTCTTCGCGATCGACCGGCTCGGGCGCGACACGATCGACGTGCGCTCCACGGTGAGGCGCCTCGTGATGGCCGGCGTGACCGTCGAGGTGCACGGCATCGGGCCGTTCGCCGGCGAGACGGCCGCGCCCGTGCTCGGCACGCTGGCGCAGCTCGCCGCGCTCGAGCACCGGCGGATCGCCCGGCGCGCCGCGGCGGCGCGCGAGGCTGCCCGCACCGCGTTGACCCCGGCGGGCGCGTCGCGCAAGGCGAGCCTCGGTCGCCCCATGGCCACGGATGCGGCGACGGTGCTCGCCTGGCGCTCGGAGACCGGCGCCAGCATTCCCGAAACCGCCCGCCATTTCGGCCTGAAGGTCACGACCGTGAAGCGCTACGGGCGCCTGATGGCAGACGCCGTGGAGCTCGCCGGGCTCGGCTAGAGCAAGCCCGTGCTCCGACGCGCTACACCCGCATCGGCATCAGCACGTAGAGGGCGGGCGAGCCCTCTTTCTCGAGCACAAGCGTCGGCGATCCCGGATCGGCCATCTTGAACAGCGCCTGGTCCGAATCGATCTGCGAGGTGATGTCGAGCAGGTAGCGGGCGTTGAAGCCGATATCGATCGGCGCCGCCTCGTAGTCGACCTCGAGCTCCTCGACAGCAGAACCTGAATCCGGGTTCGTCACCGAGAGCGTGAGCTTGCCGTCGGCGACGGCGAGCTTCACGGCGCGGCCGCGCTCGGACGAGATCGTCGAAACGCGGTCGACGGCGGCGGCGGCGAAGGGCGCACGGTCGACGACGAGACGCTTGTCGTTGCCGGTCGGGATGACGCGCTCGTAATCGGGAAAGGTGCCGTCGATCAGCTTCGAAGTCAGCACCACGTCGCCGAAGGTGAAGCGGATCTTGGCGGTCGAGACCTCGACCTTCACCTCTTCGGCGCCGGCCTCGGCGAGGCGCTGCACCTCGGCGACCGTCTTGCGCGGCACGATGATGCCCGGCATGCCGGCGGCGCCCGAGGGCGACGGCATCTCGACGCGAGCGAGGCGGTGGCCGTCGGTCGCCACCGCGCGCAGCATCGTCGCGCCCTCGACGTCGATCGTGTGGATGTAGATGCCGTTGAGATAATAGCGCGTCTCCTCGTTGGAGATCGCGAATTGCGTCTTGTCGATGAGCTTGCGCAGGTCGCCGGCGGGGATCGTGAAGGCGTGGCTGAATTCGCCCGCCGCCAGGTCCGGGAAATCGGCCTCGGGCAGCGCCTGCAGATTGAAGCGCGAGCGGCCCGAGCGCAGCGTCAGCTGGCCGGCGTCCCCGGCGGTTTCGAGCGAGACCTGCGCGCCGTCCGGGAACTTGCGGACGATGTCGTGCAGGATGTGGGCGGGCAGCGTGGTGGCGCCCTTGGTGCCGACCTCGGCGGCGACGATCTCCGTCACCTCGAGATCGAGGTCGGTCGCCTTCAGCGTCAGCGACTGGCCGTCGGCACGCAGCAGCACGTTCGATAGGATCGGGATCGTGTTGCGCCGCTCGACGACGCGGTGCACGTGGCCGAGCGACTTGAGCAGCGTGGCTCGTTCCAGGGTGACTTTCATGACGCGCTGATCCCACACCCGGTCCGGAACGTTCAGGGCCGAGGACTGTGGCGTGACGTGGCTGTAAGCGCAAGGTGGCCCCTGGGGAGAAACACGCGCAGAAAGGAGGCACCGGTGATCTCGCAGGCGACGTTCGAGATCCCGCATGCCGTGGCGCCCGGCGCGGAGGTCTTCGCGATCGGCGACATCCACGGCGGCGCGGGGCTGCTGGCGGCCCTGCTCGAGCACGCCCTCGCCCAGCCGCGGCAGGCGGCGCGACGGACGCTCGTCCAGCTCGGCGACCTCGTCGACCGCGGGCCGCGCTCGCTCGCCTCGCTCGACCTGATGGCCGAGGCGGCGCGGCTTGCGGGCGCGGACAGGTCGATCGGCCTGATGGGCAATCACGAGCAGATGCTCGTCTTCGCGCTCTCGCGCATGGGCTACCGGCAGGCGGAGATCTACGAGCTGTGGATCGAGAATGGCGGCGACGCCGTGCTGCGCGAGTGCTTCGGCGCAAGGTGGCGGCAGCGACCCACGGCGCTGCGCGAGATGCTCGGGCCGCGGCTCGATCTGCTGCGCGGCCTGCGCTCGCACTGGCAGAGCGGCGATGTCCTCTTCGTGCACGCGGGGCTCGCGCCCGACATGCCGCCGGCGACGTTCCTCGCAAGGCCCTGGGACGACGGCTTCGCCACGGCGAGCGACGACGAGCACTGGGCCTGGATCCGAGCGCCGTTCCTGCAGGCCGCGAGCCACCACGGCCTTTTCGTGTGCCACGGCCATTCGCCACACGACGGCCTCGCGCTGCCGCCCGCCGCGGCGATCGCGCGACACCGGCTCAACATCGACGTCGGCTCGACCCGCACCGGCATGGCGCGAATGGCGCGCTTCGTCGGCGCGACGGTGACCCTCTACGAGCTCGTCGGCGAGCTCGACTGAGCGTTACCTCCAAGCGCGATACGCCCGCGGATCATCCCGAAGGCGATGTCGCTGGCCGCGTAGGTCTCGCCCTCGCCGCACGGTCCAACGTTGAGACCGCCTAGCGTCGCCAGGATCGTCGCGGCGGGATGCCCGGCGGGGATGTCGGGACTGACGGCGACGCGGCGGTCCTCGTGCCAGCCGGCGGCGCGAAAAGCGCCTTTGAGAGCTTCGGGAATCTGGATCATGCGCAACGACCTCAGTCGGCCCAGCGGCCTCTATCACGCTCGAGCGCGCGAGAGGCCGGCATGTTGTGCGCCCCGGCGCGATGCCGCACGATGCTGCGATGCAAAGCCTTCATTCGGTCCTCACAGCTCTCGTCGAGACGGAGGGCGTCTTCTCCATCGAGGCCCCGCAGGCCTGGTCGCAGGGGCGCACGCTCTATGGCGGCATCACCGCCGCGCTCTCTGCCGAGGCGGCGGCGCGCGCGATCCCCGATCTCCCGCCGCTGCGCGCGGCGCAGCTCGCCTTCGTCGGGCCGGCGAGCGGTCGCGTCCACTTCACGCCGAACGTGCTGCGGCGCGGCCGCTCGGCGACCTTCGTCGGCGTCGATGCGACGGGCGAAGCCGGCCCGGCGGCCCGCGCGCTGTTTCTCTACGCCACCGATCGCGACAGCGAGGTCGCGCACGACATCACCGCGATGCCGGAGGCGCCACCGCCGGAAACCTGCCGGCCGCTGTTTCAAGAAGGCGCCGTACGGCCCACCTTCTTCCAGAACTTCGAGGTCTGCTTCGTGCGCGGGACGCCGCCCGTCACGCAGGCGGCGCGACCGACCTTCGACCTCTGGGTGCGCCACCGCGATGCCACCGGCGTCGACCCGCTGATCGCGCTGCTGGCCCTGGCCGACTGCCCGCCGCCGGCCGCGATGGCGGCCTTCTCGAAGATCGCGCCGATCAGCACGATGACCTGGACGATCGACCTCTTCCATCCGATCCCGGCGTCGGGCTGGCACCTCCTGCGCTCCACGAGCGAGCAGGCCGCGCACGGGCTCTCGCTGCAGGCAATGGAGCTTTGGGATGCCGGCGGCCGACGCCTTGCCGTCGGTCGCCAGACCGTCGCGATCTTCGGATGAGGTTCCGATTAAGGTAAATAGATTTGCCAATTAGGCTTAATAGACGGCATTTGAGCGACGACCTTTCCCAATGAGAGGCCGACCGTATATTGCTGGCTGACTACTCTATTTTTTTCCAGAGGACGAACATGACCGAGCGCCGCAAGCACGTCCGCCGCCGCACCCTTTTGAACGGCCGGCTGGAGATCGCCGCCCTCAACGGCTGGAGCCTCGAGTGCACCGTACGCAACCTCAGCGAGACCGGCGCGCGCCTCGCGCTGCCCGGCGACATCGTCGTGCCGCAGCACGTCAGCCTCGCCGTCTCGGACGGCGGGCCGCGCCAGGCCAAGCTGATCTGGTACGCCGGGGGGCAGGCAGGCTTCGCCTTCGGCGAGCGCCGCACCGCGCCGCAGCCGACGCCGGCGAACGACGCCGCCCCGGCGCGCCAGCCGGCCGTCAGCCGGCTTGAGGCCCGCGTGGCGGCCATCGGCGCGCGGCGCTCGGCCGATCGGTCGCATTTTACGGGGATTTAAGCGGCCGCGCTTAGCCTTCGCGCTCTCGGGCCCCGGCGGCCCGACGGGGGCGTACAGCGTAGATGGCCAAGCGGCGCGGGACTCAGGAGCGACGAGAGCCGCGCTTCGGGCGCGACTTCGAAGCGGAGGAACGCGCCGAGCGCAAGGCGACGGGCCGCGAGCGCGCGAAGCGCAAGATGCGCCGCCGCCGCTCGTCGATCTTCGGCGGCCTGCTCTCGACCGGGCTCGTCGTCGGCATCTGGGCCGGCGTGCTCGGCGCTGCGGTCATCGCCTACGAGGCGGCGAAGCTGCCGCCGATCGACCAGATCGCGGTGCCGAAGCGACCGCCCAACATCGCCATCATGGCCGCCGACGGCACGCTGCTCGCAAACCGCGGCGACACCGGCGGCGCCGCCGTGCGGCTCTCCGAGCTGCCCGCGTACCTGCCGCACGCCTTCGTGGCGATCGAGGACCGGCGCTTCTATTCGCACTGGGGCATCGATCCCGTCGGCATCGTCCGCGCGGTGTTCTCCGACGTGGTGCTGCATCGCTCGATGCAGGGCGGCTCGACGCTGACGCAGCAGCTCGCCAAGAACGTCTTCCTGACGCAGGAGCGCAGCCTGCAGCGCAAGATCCAGGAGGCCATCCTCGCCGTCTGGCTCGAGCACAAGTTCTCGAAGGCGCAGATCCTGGAGCTGTACCTCAACCGCGTCTACTTCGGCTCCGGCGCCTTCGGGGTCGAGGCGGCGGCGCACAAGTACTTCAACACCGACGCGCGCAACGTCACGGTGCAGCAGGCGGCGATGCTGGCGGGCCTCATGAAGGCGCCGACCAAGCTCGCGCCGAACCGCAACATCGAGGCGGCGACCGCGCGCGCGGCGCAGGTGATCGCCGCGATGCGCGAGGAGGGCTACATCAGCGAGGGCCAGGCAAAGCTGGCGCTGGCCGACCCGACCCGCGTGGTGCGCCCGCCCGGCAGCGGCTCGCTCAACTACGCCGCGGACTACGTCGTCGACTCGCTCGACGACGTCATCGGCGCCGTCGACGAGGACATCGTCGTCGAGACGACGATCGACCGCGGGCTGGAGATCGACGGCGAGCGCGCGCTCGACGACGTGCTGGCCAGGAAAGGCGGCAAGTTCGGCGTCAGCCAGGGCGCCCTGGTCGCGATGGCGCCCGACGGCGCGATCCGCGCGCTGATCGGCGGCCGCGACTACGCCGCAAGCCAGTTCGACCGCGCGGTCGCCGCCAAGCGGCAACCCGGCTCGGCGTTCAAGCCGTTCGTCTATCTCGCCGGCGTCGAGAGAGGCATGACCCCCGAGACCGTGCGCAACGATGCGCCGATCGACGTGCGCGGCTGGCGGCCGGAGAACTACAGCCACGCCTATCTCGGCCCGGTGACGCTGACCAAGGCGCTGTCGATGTCGCTCAACACCGTGGCGGTGCGCGTCTGCCTCGAGGTCGGGCCGAAGGCCGTCGTCGCGGTCGCGCATCGGCTCGGCATCGGCTCGGAGCTCGACCCCAACGCGTCGATCGCGCTCGGCACGTCGGAGGTGTCCCCGCTCGAGCTCGTCACCGCCTACGTGCCGTTCGCCAACGGCGGCATCGGCGTGCAGCCGCATGCGATCCTGCGCATCCGCACGACGGGCGGCCGAATGCTCTACCAGCGCCGCCCCGGCAACAACGGCCAGGTGATCGCGCCGCACGACGTCGCCTTCATGAACACGATGATGACCGAGACGCTGCTCACCGGCACCGCCCGCAAAGGCGAGCTCGACGGCTGGCAGGCAGCCGGCAAGACCGGCACGAGCCAGGATTATCGCGACGCCTGGTTCGTCGGCTACACGGGTACGCTGGTCGCCGGCGTCTGGCTCGGCAACGACGATGCCTCGCCGACCAGGAAAGCCACCGGCGGCACGCTGCCGGTGGCGATCTGGTCGCGCTTTATGAAGACGGCGCTGGCCGGCACGCCGCCGTCGCCTCTCCCCTACGGGACCGGGCACGCGGCGCCGGCGCCCGCGCCCGACACCGGCGGGCTGCCGTCGAGCCTGTTCGGCATCCCGCTGCCGCACGTCGGCGGCGAGCCGGTGGCCCAGGCGCCGCGCCCGCCGGGCCGCGTGCACGACGCCTACGACGAGATGGAGCCGCCGCGCCCGCCGCAGGCGCTGCCGCGCGAGCGGCCCTCGCCGGACGACGACGCG
The DNA here is from genome assembly GCA_029817715.1 of Melastoma dodecandrum. Lineage (NCBI taxonomy): Eukaryota > Viridiplantae > Streptophyta > Magnoliopsida > Myrtales > Melastomataceae > Melastoma > Melastoma dodecandrum. The sequence continues at coordinate 52,170 of JARUPY010000305.1, forward strand.
CCGTCGCGCCGCGCCGAGGCTGGCCACGAACGCACGCTCGTCGAAAAGCTGTTCGGCTCGCCGCTCTGAGCGCGAAAAAAAGCCCGGCGCGAGGCCGGGCGAGAAGGTTGTCCGTGTGGGCGAGGCATCCGAGCGCCTCGCCGCGCTTGTAGAAACCTTCGATCTCATCTCGACGGCGCGCTGGATGCAGCGCGAACCCTCGAAACGAAGATCACATGTGCTTCTTCATCGAGTGCTTCTTCGACTTCTTCATCGACTTCATCGACGACTTGGAGGACATCGAGCTGCCCTTCGACATGCTGTCCTTGGAGGCGTCGCCGCCCTTCATGGCCTCGTCCGGCGCCGGCGCGGTCGGCGGCTCGTTGGCCGCGCCCTGAGCCAGCGCGACGGAGGTCATCGTCGGCACGGACGCGAACGACATGGCCGCGACGAGGGCAGCAATCGGGAGCTTCTTCAGCATAAGCGGTTTCCTCCGTGGTGAGCAGGCGGGTTCGACCCGCCCTTGGCCCGACCAATAGTTCGAACGCCGCAAAGTTTCGTTACGCGGCCGATCGATGGAGGCTGCGCCGTGCCGGCGCTGGAGAGCGCTACTTCTTCTTGTCGAGACCGATCGCCCCGAAACGCGAATTGAAGCGCGACAGACGGCCGCCGCGATCGAGCAGCTGCTGCGAGCCGCCGGTCCAGGCCGGGTGGGTGGTCGGGTCGATGTCGAGCTGCATGGTGTCGCCCTCCGACCCGTAGGTCGAGCGCGTCATGAATTCCGTGCCGTCGGTCATCACGATCTTGATCATGTGATAGGACGGATGGATGTCGGACTTCATGGCTAGGCTCGATTTTTACGGGGATGGGTCGCGGCGATACCGCTTCGGCGCGAGCCTATAGAGCACCGGGCTCAAAACGGCAAGGCGGCGCCACAGCGCCGCCTGACCCGATCATCCGCACGATACGAGGCTAGTGCACGCTCACCATGTGGAGCTCGTTCTCCATGGCGTTGGCGAGCGCGGCGTCGCGCGAGTCCGTGAGAACGAGCGGCTTGCCGCTGGCGCCGAGCAGCGCGAAGAGCTGCGTGCCGGGCGCGATGCCCTCCGGCACCTCCTGGAAGATCGAGCCGAGATCCTCGGTGCGGATCGGCTTCAGATAGGCGACGAGACCCTCGCCGAGGTGCTCGCGCTGTTTCTCGGTCAGAATCGGCGTGCCCGGAACTCTCTGTGTTGCGTTCAACATTGTCTTCTTCCTTACTCCCGCGGCCGCGAGGCCCGCGGGCCTGTGCCGATCTAGTCGCGCACGTTGATACCGATCACCCGCCCGCGGCGTTGTGGCTCGGGCCGGTGCAGATCGATGGACAAGAGGCCGTTGACGAGATCGGCGACTGCCACCTGCATTCCGTCGGCGAGAAGAAAGACGCGCTGGAACTGCCGCGCGGCGATGCCGCGGTGCAGGTAGACGCGCTCCCTGTCGTCGACTTGCCGCCCCCTAATGAGGAGCTGGCCATCCTCGACCAGGACCTCGAGCTCATCGCGGGTAAAGCCGGCGACGGCGAGCGTGATCCTGAGCGTCTCGGGTGCCGTATCGGTACGGGCGATCCGCTCGATATTGCAGGGCGGATAGCCTTCGGGCGTCGATCGCGCGACACGTTCGAGCGCGCGCTCGATCTCATCGAACCCCAGCAAAAAGGGGGTGCCCAGAGGCGGCATGCGGGACATTGACCAACCTTGTCGAAGCCTTCCGGCCTTCGGTGATCGAGAAGCCCCGAAGGCACTCCCCACGACTTGCGCCGCATGCACAATATGGACCCTCGAGAGGGGCGTTCAAGCAATGTCCCGGTCTATGGTTCGCGCTTCGTTGCCGGCCTATGCTCGCCGGCGGGAATCAGCGGGGCGCGATGCGGCATCTCGGTACGGTCGGCCTCATCGCACTCATCGGCGCCACGGCGCTCGCCCCAGCGGGCGGCGAGGCCGCGCCTCTCGACTTCCTTTTCGGCGGGCCCCCTCTTTCGTCGCGGCCGGCCTACCGCCTGCGGCGAAAGCCTGCCCCGCCCCTGACGCAGACCGTCCCGCTGCCGCCGCCCCGACCGCATTTTTCCGGCGACCCCGCGCCGAGGGCCGAAGCGCCGGAGCCGCCGAAGGTCGACAGAGCCCCGCCCAAGCCGACGGAGCCGCCGGCCGAGCCCGAGCGCGCCACTAAGGCTACACCGGCCGAGCGCGCGCCGGCGCTCGCGGCCAAGACGCAGGAAAAGGCGCCGACCGCAACGCCGACGCACGACCCCTTCGTCGCACCGGGTAAAGTGCAGGCCCCCGCCCCTCAGGCCTCCCCGCCGACGCCGCCTGCCGGCCCCGCGGTGCCGCCGAGCCCCCCGCCGCGACCCGCAGACCTCGCGGCGCCTGCGCCCGCGCCGGGCGCAAAGCCCGAGGCCGCCGCGCCGACGGCGGCGCCGAGCGGCGCCACGCTGGCCTTCACGCCGCGCTCGCCGGAGGACGATCCGCAGTGCCCGGCCCGGCTGATGTCGCAGAAGGTCGGCATCGAGCCAACCACGCTGGGGCCGCAGCCCGACGCGCGCTGCACCGTCGTCGAGCCGGTGCATCTCTCCGACGTCGCCATGCCCGACGGCAGCAAGGTCGCCTTCCCCGAGCGCCCGACCATCGCCTGCGTCACCGCGGACTCGGTCTCGTCCTACGTGCGCGACATGCTCTCGCCGCTCGCCAAGGGCACGTTCGGCGCGCCGGTCGTCGCGGTGTGGACGGGGCCAGGCCTCGAGTGCCGCTCGCGCGACCACATCTTTGGCGCGCGGCTCTCGGCGCACGGCCAGGGGCTGGCGATCGACATCGCGCGGCTCAAGCTCGCCGACGGGCGGCTCATCGAGGTCGGCACGCCGAACACCCCGGCCGAGGCCGCCTTCGAGACCGCCGCGCGGGCCGGCGCCTGCGGCTACTTCCACACCGTGCTCGGCCCGGGCTCGGATGCCTACCACCGCACGCACTGGCACTTCGACCTCGAGGTGCGCGGCGCCCACGGCGACAGCAAGTACTGCAAGTAGGCCGCGGCACTGCGGCGGCTTCCGCGAGCCTTGCGTTGCGCCTAATGCGGCAGGGCGTGCCGCCGGACTTTTGCGAGGACAGATGAGCGAGGACGAGGGAGCGAGCCAGGCACCTGCCTTCGATGCGCTCGCGGAGTCGAAGCGGCTGCTGCGCGAGGTGCGCGCCGGCACGCTGGCGACGCTGAACGGGTCGGGCGATCCGTTCGCCTCTCTGGTGACCGTCGCCACCGATCCCGACGGCTGCCCGCTGATCCTGGTCTCGCAGCTCTCCTCGCACACGCGGCACATGGACAGGGACCCGCGCGTCTCGCTGCTGCTCGCCGAGACCGGCGAAGGCGACCCGCTGGCGCATCCCCGCCTCACCCTCACCGGCCGCGCCGAAAAGGTCGTCGAGCCGGCCGCGCGCAAAATCGTGCGCGGGCGCTTCCTGGCCCGCCATCCCAAGGCCGAGCTCTACGCGGATTTCGCCGACTTCTCGTTCTGGCGGATCGCGCTGGAGCAGGCGCATCTCAACGGCGGCTTCGCCCGCGCGGCGCGCTTTCCAGGGAGCCGCCTGCTGACGCCGCTCGCCGGCGCCGAGACGCTTCTGGCCGCCGAGGACGGCGCCGTCGCCCACATGAACGCCGACCATCGCGACGCGCTCGCGCTCTATGCCGAGAAGATCGCCGGCAAGCCGAAGGGCGACTGGCTCGCCACCGGCCTCGACCCCGACGGCATGGACCTCGCCTGCGGCGACCTCACCGCGCGCATCGCCTTCGCGACGCCAATCATGCATCCGGGCGACCTGCGCAAGGTGCTGGTGGAGATGGCGGCGCGGGCGCGGGGCTAGATCGCCGACACCGCCGCCACGATCGCGTCGAGCCCGTCCGTCAGCGCGGCCGGCCCCGGCTGCAGGATCAGCGGCGACTTGATCTCGACGATCCGGCCGGCCCGCACGGCGGGGATCGCGTCCCATCCTGGTCGCCCTGCGATCTTCGCAGGCACGACCTTCTTGCCGCACCACGAGGCGAGGATCAGGTCGGGCGCCGCCGCGATCACCGCCTCCGGCGCGACGATGCGGTCCTTGGCGGCCTGCCGCGTCCGCAGATCAGCGAACACGTCGACGCCGCCGGCGATCTCGATCAGTTCCGACACCCAGCCGATGCCGGAGATCAGCGGCTCGTCCCATTCCTCGAAATAGACTTTTGGGCGCGGGCGCGTCGGGTCGACGGAGGCCACGATATCGGCAAACCGCTTCTCGTATCCCGCCGCCAAGGCCTCGGCTGTGTCGCCCGCCCCGACCAGCGCGCCGAGCGTTCGGATCATCGCCAGAATGCCGGCGATCGAGCGCTGATTGAAGGCGTGCACGGCCACGCCCTCGCGGATCAGCGCCGCGGCGATATCCGCCTGGATGTCGGAGAAGGTGAGAACGAGGTCCGGCGCGAGCGCCAGGATCTTCGGCACGTCGGCACTGAGGAACGCGCCGACGCGCGGCTTCTCCTGCCGCACGCGCGGCGGCCGCACAGCGTAGCCGGTGACGCCGACGATGCGGTGCTCCTCGCCGAGCAGGTAGAGCGTTTCGACCGTCTCCTCGGTGAGGCAGACGATGCGGGTCGGCGGGAACGCGCTCAAGACATGCTCACGGGGCGCGGACCCAGGGATTAATGACCTCGACGCCGGCGCCCTCGAAGTGGGCGACATTGCGTGACACCATCTTTAAGTCGTGCACGCGGGCCGTGGCGGCGATGAGCGCATCGGTCAGCTGTCTTTTGTCGGGCACCTGCAAGGCGGCGCAGGCGCGCGCGATTGCCGGCGTGACGGGCAAAAGCCGACCTGCGAAGGCGGGCACGACGAGGTCATCGAGCCACGTTCGCAAGACCTCGCCTTGCGCGGCGTCGCGTCGGGCGATCCGCAGAACGCCCTCCTCGATCTCAAACAGCGTAATGACGGAGATGAAGAACAGGCTCAGCTTGGCGCGCGACCACCAGGCTTCGACGTTGGCATCGATCCTGGCCGTCCGCGTCTTCCGCGTTTCCGAGACCACGTTGGTGTCGAGGAGGTACATCAGGAAAGATCGACGTCACGCGAGAAGTCGTCCGCGCGCGACGGCAACTCGGCGTCCAGATCGATATCGGCGACGCCCGGCATGTAGAGCGCGTCGCCCAGCGTCGGGCCCTCGTCGATCAGTTTTTGGTACGCGGCATGCGTCATCAAAACGAAAGCCGGCTTGCCCCGATCGGTAATCGTGACCGGTCCGTCTGCGGCAGCTTTCTTCGCAGCGCCTGTGTCCTGATTGAAGACACGACTTGAGATCGTCAGCACAGCGCGCGTTTCCTGTATCTACGTTCCTACATACTGCCGACCTATGCCGGCATCAAGGTCCGGGGCGCAACCCGCAAACTCTGCGGCTGCGGTATACCTTCGGTCTCGATCAACGACTTGGCATTTTAAACAACAACCTCACGCGGACCTTTCGAGAAGCGCGTCCAGCAGTGGATCAAGGAGATCACGCCCGCGAAGGTTTGTGAGCCAACGCTCCGGGATTGCAGCACGTCCGTCGCGCAAGCCGGCGAGCCCGCCCGCGACGCAGGCGGTCGTGTCGGTGTCGTTGCCGAGCGCGATCGCGGCGCGCACCACGGCCTCGTACGAGCCGGCGTCGAGCGCATGCTTGGCGCTGAACAGGCAGTCGATCACGAAACCGCTCCCCGTGACCTTACGCTCGGCGTCGGGCCGGATCTCCCGATCGAGTGCATCGGCATGGGTACCGGCGCCGCCATAGACGGCACGCAGGGCGGCGACTGCATCGCGCCACGGATCGGCTGAGCCTTCGAGAATGCGTCGCGCCCAGAGGCGGTAGAGCGCGCAGCAGACCTGCACCGCGACATGGCCGTGCGTGACGCGCGACTGGTCGTGCGCGTCTGCGACGAGGGCGGCATCGTCGCCGCGATGCCAGAGCGCAAGCGGCAGCACGCGCATCAGCGAGCCGTTGCCCTTCGAGTGCTCCGCGTCGCCACCAGCTTTCAACGGGTCGACGCCGGCCGCGATCCGCCGAAGCGCCTCTCCCGTCTGGATGCCGACGTCGAAGACGATCCCGTCGACGGCCATGAAGCCGTGCTCGTACCACTTGAGCAGCCGGGCGCCGAGATCGTTGGCGTCGAGCCGGTTGCAATGCAGCAGCGAGGCGAGAAGGCAGAGCGCCTGCGCGCCGTCGTCCGACCAGGTCCCCGGCGGCACGCGCGCGTGCGCCCGCCGGAAGCCGGGCGGCGGCGCGAACTCGATGAGATGCGGCGCCGGGATCGTTGCCGGCGGATGGAACTCGTAGGGCACGCCGAGCGCATCGCCGACCAGGAGGCCGAAGAGACCACCGGCGATGCGATCCCGACGGGATTCCACGCTCGCCATCGCCGCGCCTCCGCCGCTCGTACCTGCCGACCTCTCTGCGCGCAGAATTTGCGCCCCGCAACCGCCCATTAACCCTAATGCGGCCTAGTGGGCGGGGACGTGCGCCTGTGCACGGCTCGACCCATGCGCGTTGCTTCCCATCAAATCCCATGCTATCCCAAATCATCCCGTCTCGGGCCCCACTCGACCTGATCGGCGCCGCGCTACGCGGCCCGTTCGCGCGATCCGGGCGCTCGACGGATGGGGGCGTGTGGCGTGGACCGGTTCGTCTCGAATTACTCGAATCGCCTCGATGCGAAGGGCCGGGTGTCGATCCCTGCCCCGTTCAGGGCGATCCTGGCGCGGGACGGCCACGAGGGGCTCTTTCTCTACCCCTCGCTCGACACGGCAGCGGTGGACTGCGGCGGCAACGCCTTGAAACAGGCCATCGACGACGTGCTGTCCCGCTATTCCCCCTATTCGGAGCAATGGGAGACCCTTTCGGTCGCGCTCTACGGCGCGAGCGAGGTCCTGAAGATCGACGCCGAGGGCCGCGTGGTCCTCTCGGAGATGGTCAGGGCGACCGCGGGGATCACCACCGAGGTGACCTTCGTCGGCCAGGGGCACAAGTTCCAGATCTGGGAGCCCAGCCGGTTCCGCGCGCGCTTCGAAGAGGCCAAGCTTCGATTGCGCGAGGTCCGGCAGGAATTGGGCTCCGGATACGCGGCACCGATGCCGCGGCCTCCTGGAGCACGGGAATGACGGGCGGCGGCGACCAGGGTCCGACGGATCAAGGTGCCGCTGGCGGACCAGCCCGGCACATTCCCGTGCTCCGCGAGGAGGTTCTCTCCGCGCTCCTCCCGCACGACGAGTCGGCCGGCCTCTACCTCGACGGCACCTTCGGCGCCGGCGGCTACACCGCCGCGATCCTCGCGCGGTCCGGAACGCGGGTCCTGGCGCTCGACCGCGACCCCACAGCCATCGCCGGCGGCGCTCCGCTTGTGGATAAGTTCGGGGATCGTCTGCGCCTCGTCGAGGGGCGCTTCGCCGATCTCGAGGCCATCGCGGCACGGGAAAACCTCGGGCCGTTCGACGGCGTCTGCTTCGACGTCGGCGTCTCCTCCATGCAGATCGACGAGGCCGAGCGCGGCTTCTCCTTCCTCAGGGAAGGACCGCTCGACATGCGCATGGACCGCGGCGGCATGGGAAATCATGGGACGAGCGCGGCCGACCTTCTCGCCGAGGTTTCGGACGAGGTGCTGGCCGACATCCTCTATCACTACGGCGAGGAGCGGCAGTCGCGCCGCATCGCCCGTGCGATTGCACACGACCGCATGGCGACCCCCTTCACAACGACGCGGCAGCTCGCCGAGCTTGTCGGCCGCATCGTCCCGCACAAGCCGACCGACATCCATCCGGCGACGCGCTCCTTCCAGGCGCTGCGGATCGCCGTGAACGACGAGCTGGGCGAGCTCGTGGCGGGGCTCGCCGCCGCGGAGCGGGTGCTGAAGCCCGGCGGCCGGCTTGCCGTCGTCAGCTTCCATTCGCTCGAGGATCGCATCGTCAAGCAGTTCCTGGCGCGCCGCTCCGGCCGCGGCGAGGCCAAGGGGCGGCGCCTGCCGGGCGAGCCCGCGGCGACGCTGCCGAGCTTCACCCTGCCGAGAGGCCAGCCGATCGTCCCGGGCGAAGCCGAGGCCAAGGCCAATCCCCGCGCTCGCTCCGCCAAGCTCCGCACAGGCTTGCGCACCGACAATCCCGCGATTCCGCTCGAGCCGGAGCTCGTGGAGCTCGCCACCCTGCCGCATCGCGCCGCGCCGAGATCGGGGAAGGTCAGATGATCCGCATCCTCAACTTCATCGCCATCGCCGCGCTGATCGGCTCGGCGATCTACGCCTATTCGATCAAGTACCAGACGATCTTCCACGCCGAGCAGGTCGCGAGCCTCAAGGCCGAGATCAAGAAGGAGCAGGACCAGATCGGCCGGCTGCGTGCCGACTGGGGCCACCTGACCCGGCCCGAACGCGTGCAGGCGCTCTCCGAAAAGCTGCTTCCGCTGCAGCCGATGGCGATGAACCAGATCGCGCAAGCCGAGCAACTGCCGGCGAAGACGGCGCCGATCGACACGATCGGCCGCAAGCTCGAGGACCTCGGCCTCTCGCAATCGACCGCGACGCCCGGCGACAGCGCCGCCAACAGCGCGACACCCTCGTCCAGCAAGAAGGGCACGCGATGACCCCGATCGTCCAGAAGGTCGGCGCCATCGCGTCACGTCTCGCGGGCCGCACGACCCGCGGCGCCGCGCGCCTCGGCGCGCGGGCCATCGCCGGCTCCGCGCAGGGCGTGCTGAGCTTCAGCCCGCGCGCCTTCCTCCGCGCGCTGTTCGCGACGCGGCTCGACAAGACGCCGCGCCGCACGATGCTCGTCGCCGCGGCCTTCTCGCTCGTCTTCATGGTGATCGCGGGCCGGCTCGTCATGTTCGGGCTGAAGCCGCAGGCCGAGGACAAGATCCGCAGCGCCGCCTCCGACCAGGTCGCCGCCGCGCGCCCCGACATCCTCGATCGCAACGGCGAGGTGCTGGCGACCGACGTCAAGGTGATGAGCATCTTCGCCGAGCCGCGCCGGCTCATCGACAAGGACGAGGCGGTCGAGCTGCTCACCGCCGCCCTGCCCGACGTCAACGCCGCCGAGCTGCGGCGCAAGCTCGGCTCCCGCAAGGGCTTCGTCTGGGTCAAGCGCGCGGTGTCGCCGAAGGAGCAGCAGGAGGTCTTCCACCTCGGCCTGCCAGGCGTCGGCTTCCTGCCCGAGAACAAGCGCGTCTACCCGAACGGCCCGATCGCCGCGCATGTGCTCGGCTTCGCCAACCTCGACGGCGTCGGCATCTCCGGCCTCGAGAAGTACATCGACACGCAGGGCCTTTCCGACCTCACCAGCATGGGCTTCAAGGTCGCCGCCGACGATCTGAAACCGGTGACGACGTCGCTCGACCTGCGCGCCACCTATGCGGTGCGCGACGAGCTCGAAAAAGGCATCGCCAAATTCAAGGCGAAGAACGGCGCCGCGGCGATCCTCGACGTGAACACCGGCGAGGTCGTCGCGATGGCCTCGCTGCCCGATTTCGATCCCAACCAGCCGGCCGACGCGCTCGATCCCAACAGGATCAACCGGCTCTCCGTCGGCGTCTACGAGATGGGTTCGACCTTCAAGGCGCTGACGATCGCGATGGGTCTGCAGCTCAACAAGGTCACGCTGCGCTCCGTCGTCGACGCGCGCAACTCGCTGCAATACGGCCGCTTCACCATCCACGACTTCCACGCCGAACATAAGATGATGACGGTGCCGGAGGTCTTCTATCACTCGTCGAACATCGGCGCGGCGAAGATCGCGATGATGTGCGGCATCGACGCCCATCAGACGTTCTTGCGGTCGATGGGCCAGCTGACGCGGCTGCGCACAGAGCTGCCGGAATCGGCCGAGCCGCTCATCCCCAAGCACTGGGGCATGCTGAACACGATCACCATCGCCTTCGGCCAGGGCATCAACGTCGCGCCGCTGCAGTCGCTGATGGCGGTCGGCGCGCTGGCCAACGGCGGCCTGCTCGTCACCCCGACCTTCCTCAAGCGCTCGGTCGAGGACGCCCAGAAGGACGCGCCGCGCGTCATCCGCCCCGAGGTGTCGGAGGCGATCCGCTACGTGATGCGCCTCAACGCCGAGGTCGGCTCGGCGCGCAACGCCAACATCCCGGGCTATTTCATCGGCGGCAAGACCGGCACCGCCGACAAGCTGGTGCACGGGCACTACGATCACGACAAGGTGTTCACGACCTTCATGGCGGTGCTCCCGGCCGACAAGCCGAAATATCTGTTCCTGACGCTGATGGACGAGCCGCAGGCGATCCCCGGCACGTACGGCTATCACACCGCCGCCTGGAACTCCGGCGACGTTACCGGCAAGATCATCGAGCGCGTGGCTCCCCTGCTCGGCCTGCCGCCCATGCTGAACCTGCCGCAGCTGCCCTTCCCTCTGCTGGCGCGAATGGGGTACGGGTTCGCCAACATGCCCGCGCACACGTCGGAGGGGATCCACTGACGCGACTTGCGACCCTGCTGCCGGAGGCGGCCTGCCCCTCGGGGCTCGGCTGCATCGAGATCGCCGGCCTGACGGCCGACAGCCGTAAGGTCGCGCGGGGCGACGTGTTCTTCGCGCTGTCCGGCTCCAAGGCGGACGGCGCCAGCTTCATCGCAGAGGCGGTCGAGCGGGGCGCGGTGGCGATCGTCGCCGACCACCAGCCGAAGGCGCCGCTGCCGCCGGGCGTCGCGTGCATCCTCGTCGACGATGCCAGGCATGCGCTGGCCCGCGCCGCCGCGACCGTGCACCCGCACCAACCCGAGACCATCGTCGCAGTCACCGGAACGAGCGGCAAGACCTCCGTCGCCGCCTTCTGCCGGCAGATTTGGCTGGCCGCCGGGCACCCGGCCGCCTCGATGGGGACGATCGGCATCGTCGCGCCGACGGGCAGCGTCTATGGCTCGCTGACGACGCCCGACCCCATCGCCCTGCACGAGAGCCTGGACAGGCTCGCCGGCGCGGGCGTCACGCATCTGGCGATGGAGGCCTCCTCGCACGGCATCGAGCAGAAGCGCCTCGATGGCGTGCGCCTCGCCGCCGCCGGCTTCACCAACCTGTCGCGCGACCACCTCGATTACCACGGCACGCTCGAGGCCTATCTCGCGGCCAAGCTGCGCCTGTTCGACACCTTGCTGCCCGCGGGCCGGCCGGCGATCGTCAACGCCGACAGCGACATGGCGGACAAGGTCGTCGCCGCCTGCCGCAGACGCAAGCTCGACGTCGTCGACGTCGGCCGCAAGGGCCATCGCCTGCGCCTCGTCGACATGCGGCCGGACGATCTCGCAGCAATCCTGGCGCTCGAAATCGACGGCCGTCGCCGCGAGGCGCGTCTGCCGCTGGCGGGCGAGTTCCAGGTTCAAAACGCTCTTGTCGCAGCCGCGCTCTGCCTCGCCACCGGCGGCGACACCGAGGCGGTGCTGGCCGCGCTCGGCACGCTGGAGGGTGCGCCGGGCCGCCTGCAACTCGTCGGGCGCCGCGGCGCGGCCCCGGTCTTCGTGGACTATGCGCACAAGCCCGACGCGCTCGACAAGGTGCTGGCGACGCTGCGCCCGCTGACCAGGGACAAGCTGACGATCGTCTTCGGCTGCGGCGGCGATCGCGACCAGGGCAAGCGCCCGATCATGGGCGAGATCGCCGCCCGGCTCGCCGATGTCGTCATCGTCACCGACGACAACCCGCGCTCCGAGGACCCGGCGACGATCCGCCGTGCCATTCTCGACGGCACCACGGGCGGCGCGGCGCAGGTCTTCGAGATCGCCGACCGAGCCACGGCCATCGAGGAGGCCATCGCCTCGCTGATGGAGGGAGACGTGCTCGTCATCGCCGGCAAGGGCCACGAGACCGGGCAGATCGTCGGCGGCACCGTGCTGCCCTTCTCCGACCTTGACGCCGCTCGCCGCGCTTTGCAGAAGCACGCCTGATGACGCCTGCGAACGAACCGCTGTGGACGGGCCTGGGCCTCGTCGCCCCGCTCCGCGCGCGTGTCGCGGGCCTCGGTGCGGGCGGGCTGCCCGCCGTCACCGGCATCTCCATCGATACGCGGACGCTGCAGCCCGGAGACCTATTCTTCGCGATCAAGGGCGACAACACCGACGGGCACGACTACGTCGCCAAGGCTTTCGCCGGCGGCGCCGCGGCGGCTGTGGTCGCCGAGACGCATGCCGACGCGCTCGCGGGTACGGGACCGCTCTTCGTCGTGCACGACGTGCTCGCCAGCATGGTCGAGCTCGGCAAGGCCGCCCGCGCGCGCACGCAGGCCCGCGTCATCGCCGTCACCGGCTCGGTCGGCAAGACCTCGACCAAGGAGGCGCTGCGCCTCGCTCTGACCCCGGCCGGGGCCGTGCACGCCTCGGTCGCCTCCTACAACAACCATTGGGGCGTCCCGCTCACGCTCGCCCGCATGCCGAAGGCGACGCGCTTCCTCGTCTCCGAGATCGGCATGAACCATGCGGGCGAGATCACCCCGCTCACCGCCATGGTGCGCCCGCACGTCGCGATCGTCACCACGGTGGCGCCGGTCCACCTCGAATTCTTTCCCTCCGTCGAGGCGATCGCCGATGCCAAGGCCGAGATCTTCACGGGCCTCGAGCCCGGCGGCGTCGCGATCCTCAACCGCGATAACCCGCATTTCGCGCGCCTTGACGAGGCGGCGCGACGTTCGCCCGCCGGCCTCGTCTCGACTTTCGGCGCGCACGATTCGGCCGATGCGCGCCTTCTCGAGTTCACGCCGGCGCCGGACCATTCGACGATCCGCGCTAGCATCGTCGGCCGCGACCTTACCTATCGGCTGGGCGCACCGGGCCGCCATCTCGCCGAGAACTCGCTCGCCGTGCTGCTCGCCGCGCATGCCGTCGGCGCCGACCTCGAGGAGGCGGCCGGCACGCTCGCCTTCTTCCAGGCGCAGCAGGGCCGCGGCGAGCGCGTCGCCATCGCCACGCCCGACGACCCGATCACGCTGATCGACGAGAGCTACAACGCCAATCCCGCCTCGATGCGCGCCGCGCTGTCGCTCGCCGGCACGCTGACGCCGGCCGGCGACGGTCGCCGCATCGCCGTGCTCGGCGACATGCTGGAGCTCGGCGCGCGGTCGGGCGAGTTGCACGCCGACCTCGCCGACGAGATCACAGCCAATCATTTCGACCTCGTTCTCGCCGCCGGCCCGATGATGCGTTCGCTGGCCGAAGCGCTCGAGGATCGCGTCGCGGTCGAATGGCGCGAGACCGCCGCCGCGCTGCTGCCCATCGTGCTCGACATCGTCCGCGCCGGCGACGTCGTCGTCGTCAAGGGCTCGAACGGCAGCCGCCTCTCGCCCATCGTCGCTGCCTTGAAGCAACATCACGCCGCCGCTCCGGCGCACGCATAAGGACCGCCGGATGCTCTTCTACCTCGCGGACCTGACGCCCCATACGGGGCCGCTCAACGTGTTCCGCTACATCACCTTCCGCACCGGCGGGGCGATCGGCACGGCGCTGCTCTTCGTCTTCTTCTTCGGGCCGGCGATCATCGCGGCGCTGCGCGTCAAGCAGGGCAAGGGCCAGCCGATCCGCGCCGACGGTCCGGCCTCGCACCTTCTCACCAAGAAGGGCACGCCGACGATGGGCGGGCTGATGATCCTCGCCGGGCTGATCGTCGCCACGCTGCTGTGGGCGCATCTCAGCAACTACTTCGTCTGGACGGTGCTGCTCGTCGTCGTCGGCTTCGGCATGGTCGGCTTCTACGACGACTACCTGAAGGTGACGCGCCAGACGCATGCCGGCTTCTCGGGGCGAGCGCGCCTTGCGATCGAGGGCGCCGTCGCCTTCGTCGCCTGCCTCATCATGTACTTCAGCGGCACCGTGCATGCGGGCGCGCTGGCGATCCCCGGCATCAACGGCTACGTCGCGGATCTCGGCCTGCTGTTTCCCTTCGTCGGCGCCTTCGTCATCGTCGCCGCCGGCAACGCGGTCAATCTCACCGACGGCCTCGACGGGCTGGCGATCGTGCCGGTGATCATCGCGGCGGGCGCGTTCGGCTTCATCTCCTACCTCGTCGGCAACGCGATCTTCGCGAAATATCTCGGCATCAATTTCGTCATCGGGGCAGGCGATCTTGCCGTGGTGTGCGGCGCCCTGATCGGGGCCGGAACGGGCTTTCTCTGGTTCAACGCGCCGCCGGCGCAGATCTTCATGGGCGACACCGGATCGCTGGCGCTCGGCGGCCTGCTCGGCACGATCGCGGTGGCGATCAAGCACGAGATCGTGCTCGCCATCGTCGGCGGCCTCTTCGTGCTCGAGGCCGTCTCGGTGATCGTGCAGGTGACGAGCTTCAAGCTGACCGGCAAGCGCGTCTTCAAGATGGCGCCGATCCACCATCATTTCGAGCAGCTCGGCTGGTCCGAGCCGCAGATCGTCATCCGCTTCTGGATCATCGCCTTCGCGCTGGCGCTGATCGGGCTCTCGACGTTGAAGCTGCGGTGAGGTTGCCGCAGCCCCCATTCCTTCTCCCGCTTGCGGGAGAAGGTGGCCCCGCGAAGCGGGGTCGGATGAGGGAGGTGCCAGCACGCGCTCGAAATTGCGCTCTTCGCCCGACCGCCCTCATCCGACCCGACTTCGTCGGGCCACCTTCTCCCGCAGGCGGGAGAAGGAAATGCCGAGCATGACTCCCCTCACCGCCTTCGCTGGCAAGACGCTCGCCCTCTTCGGCCTCGGCGCGTCGGGGCTCGACGCCGCCCGCGCCCTCCTCGCCGGCGGTGCGGAGGTCGCCGCATGGGACGACAAGCAGGCCTCGCGCGACAAGGCCGCGGCGGCCGGCATCGCCATCGTCGACCTGCACGAGGCCGACTGGTCGCGCTTCGCCGCGCTGGTGCTGGCGCCCGGCGTGCCGCTGACCCACCCGACCCCGCACTGGACCGTGCCGCTGGCGCAGGCCGCGGGCATCGAGATCATCGGCGACATCGAGCTCTTCGGCCGCGAGCGCGCGGCGATCGCCCCCGCCGCGCCGTTCGTCGCGATCACCGGCACCAACGGCAAGTCGACGACGACGGCGCTGACCGCGCATCTCTTCCGCTGCTTCGGCCACGAGGTGGCGATGGGCGGCAACATCGGGACGCCGATCCTGCAGCTGCCGCCGCCGTCGCCGGACCGCGTGCACGTCGTCGAGTGCTCGTCGTTCCAGATCGACCTGTCGCCGACGATCCATCCGTCGGTCGGCATGCTGATGAACCTGACGCCGGATCATCTCGACAGGCACGGGACGATGGCGAACTACGCGGCGATCAAGGCGCGGCTCGTCGCCGGCGCCGACCGCGCCATCGTCTCGATCGACGATCCCGACTGCCAGGCCATCGCGCTGCATCTCATTGGCCAGGGCCACGACGTCGCGACGATCTCGGTCGCCGGCCGTTCCGTGGAGAACGGCATCACGCTCGACGGCACCCGCCTGCTGCGCCACCGCGCCGGCGCGATGACGGCGATCGCCGACCTCGACGGCATCGCGTCGCTGCGCGGCGCCCACAACGCGCAGAATGCCGCCGCCGCGATCCTGGCGCTCGGCGACGAGGCGGACGACCTGGCAAAGCTTCAGGCCGCGCTGGCGAGCTTTCCCGGCCTCGCGCACCGCATGGAGCAGGTCGGGCGCCGCGACGGCGTGCTGTTCATCAACGATTCCAAGGCGACCAACGCGGACGCCGCCGAGAAGGCGCTGCTCGCCTTCCCGCGCGTGCACTGGATCATCGGCGGCCGCGCCAAGGAGGGCGGCATCGCGCCGCTGCGGCCGCTCTTCTCGCGCGTCGCGAAGGCCTATTGCATCGGCGAGGCGGGGCCGCCGTTCGCGACCACGCTGCACGAGGCCGGCGTGCCATTCGAGATGTGCGGCACGCTCGACGTCGCCGTAAAGGCGGCCGCCGCCGATGCCCGCGCCGCGCATGCGCGATCGGACGAGGACGAGGTCGTCCTGCTGTCCCCGGCCTGCGCGTCGTACGACCAGTTCCCCGATTTCGAGAAGCGCGGCGACGCGTTTCGCCAACTCGCCGAAGACCTGCTAAAGGCCTGAGCCGGAAAGGCATGGTTAATCGTTCTTTGCGATGATCCCGAGGAGGAATGCCGGGTTGCCCCGGCGGTGAGGTCAGGTCCCATGGTTTCGCGCGCGCAACGGACGGCCCTGGCGAACTGGTGGTGGACCGTCGACCGCTGGCTCCTCGCCGCGCTCGCCATCCTCGTCGTCGCCGGCATGATCCTCACCATGGCCGCCTCCCCCGCCGTCGCCGAGCGCATCAACCTGCCGACCTTCCACTTCGTCGACCGCCAGGCGATCGCCCTCATTCCGGCCATCGCCGTGCTGATCGCCGTCTCCTTTCTGACGCCGCGCCAGGTGCGGCGCATGGCGGTCATCGTCTTCCTCGTCTCGATGGGCCTCATCATCGTGGCGCTGCTGTTCGGCCACGAGGTGAAGGGCTCGCGCCGCTGGATCTTCGGCATCCAGCCGTCCGAATTCCTGAAACCCGCTTTCGTCATCCTGGTCGCCTGGGCCTTTGCCGAGGGCGGCAAGCGGCGCGACGTGCCGGGCACGCTGATCGCGATCCTGCTCTGGCCGGCGACCATCATCCCGCTGATGCTCCAGCCCGACTTCGGCCAGACCATGCTGGTCTCGCTCGTCTGGATGGCGCTGTTCTTCATGGCCGGGCTGCACTGGTTCTGGGTGTTCGGGCTCGGCGGCTTCGGCCTCTCCGGCGTCTTCCTCGCCTACAAGTTCGTGCCGCACGTGCGGGCGCGCATCCTGAAGTTCATGGACCCGTCGTCCGGCAACGGCGTCACCGACACGTTCCAGGTCGACACCGCGCTCGAGACGATCAAGGCCGGCCGCTGGCTCGGCAAGGGGCCGGGCGAAGGCACGGTGAAGCGCATCCTGCCCGATGCGCATACCGACTTCATCTTCGCCGTCACGGGCGAGGAGTTCGGCCTCGTCGCCTGCATCGCGCTCTGCTCGCTGTTCGGCTTCATCGTCGTGCGCGGGCTCGTCAAGGCCGGCAAGAGCGAGGACCCGTTCTGCGCCTTCGCCGGCGCGGGCCTCGTCATGCTGTTCGGCATCCAGGCCGCCATCAACATGGCGGTGAACCTGCACCTGATGCCGGCCAAGGGCATGACGCTGCCGTTCATCTCCTACGGCGGCTCGTCCCTCGTCTCGGTGGCGCTCGGCATGGGCTTCCTCGTCGCCGTGACGCGCAAGCGCCCGCGCTCCGAGATCCTCTACGACCGTCAGGTCCCCAAGGACGCGATGCCCAAGGACGCGGTGCCCCAGCACGCCGCCGCGCCGGGCTACGCGCTGTGACGCAACGCCCCGTGCTCGTCGCCGCCGGTGGCACCGGCGGCCATCTCTTCCCGGCCCAGGCGCTCTCAGAGGTGCTCGCCAAGCGGCAGATCCCCGTCGAGCTCGTCACCGACGACCGCGCCATCCGCTACGGCGCCGAGTTCCCCGCCCGGATCATCCACCATGTCGCGGCGGCGACGCCGACCGGCGGCGGCCCGATCGGCCGCGCGAGGGCGATCCTCACGCTGCTGCGCGGCACCCACGCGGCGCGGCGCATCATCCGCCGCGTCAAGCCGCGCTGCGTCGTCGGCTTCGGCGGCTACCCGACGGTGCCGCCGGTCCTGGCCGGCACGCAACTGAAGGTGCCGACCATCCTGCACGAGCAGAACGCCGTGATGGGCCGCGCCAACAAGTTCCTCGCCGGCCGCGTCCAGGCGCTCGCCAAGGGCTTCGACAATCTCCAGATCACCAATCCCAAGGTCGCCGCCAAGGCCAAGCTGATCGGCAACCCGGTGCGGCCGACGGTGCTCGCCGCAGCGCGCGAGCCCTACCCGGCCTTCGGCGGCCAGCTGCGTCTGCTCGTCACCGGCGGCTCGCAGGGGGCGCGCGTCATGTCGGACGTCGTGCCGGCGGCGATCGCGCTGCTCGATCCGCTGGAGCGCGCCCGTCTCGTCATCGTGCAGCAGGCGCGCGGCGAGGACGAGGCGCGCGTCCGCGCAGCCTACGAGGGGATGGGCCTCGTCACCGAGGTGAATCCGTTCTTCGCCGACCTGCCGATGCGGATCGCCCAGGCGCATCTCGTGATCGCGCGGGCCGGCGCCTCGACGGTCTCCGAGCTCGCCGTCATCGGCCGTCCGTCGATCCTCGTGCCCTTCCCGCACGCGCTCGACCAGGACCAGGCGGCGAACGCCGCGCTGCTGGAGAAATCCGGGGCGGCGCTCGTCGTGAAACAGGCGAATTTCACGCCCGAATGGCTCGCCGACATGATCCGCCTGGCGCTCGCCGATCCGGCCGGCCTCGAGGCGCGCGCCAACGCCGCCCGCGCCGCCGGCATCTCGGATGCCGCCGAGCGGTTGGCCGACCTTGTCGAGACGCTGATGCTACCGGAGGACGCGTGACGAGCCTCGCGCATACCCCTTCTCCCGCTTGCGGGAGGAGGTGGCCCGACGACGCCGGGTCGGATGAGGGGCGCTCCCGCCTACCGGAACTTGCATTGAGAGGCGGCATGTCCCCTCGTCCGACCCCGCTCCGCGGGGCCGCTGTCTCCTCCCAGCGGGAGACGGAGAAGCTGGAGATCACGTCATGAAGCTGCCGACCGAGCTTGGGCCCATCCATTTCGTCGGCATCGGCGGCATCGGCATGTCGGGCATCGCCGAAGTGCTGCTGAACCTCGGCTACACGGTGCAGGGCTCCGACGCCTCTGAGAACGCCAACGTCCAGCGCCTGCGCGACAAGGGCGCGACCATCCACATCGGCCAGGACCCGAAGAACCTCGGCGAGGCCGAGGTCGTCGTCGTCTCGACCGCGATTCGCCGCGACAATCCGGAGCTCGCCGCCGCGCGCGTCGCCCGGCTGCCGGTCGTGCGCCGCGCGGAGATGCTCGCCGAGCTGATGCGCCTCAAGCATTGCGTGGCGATCGCCGGCACGCACGGCAAGACCACGACGACGTCGCTCGTCGCCACGCTGCTCGACGCGGGCAAGTTCGACCCGACCGTCATCAACGGCGGCATCATCAACGCCTACGGCACCAACGCTCGCCTCGGCGGCGGCGACTGGATGGTGGTCGAGGCCGACGAATCCGACGGCACCTTCCTCAAGCTGCCGGCCGACGTCACCGTCGTCACCAACATCGACCCCGAGCATCTCGACCATTTCGGCACGTTCGACGCGATCAAGGACGCGTTCTTCGCCTTCGTCGAGAACATCCCCTTCTACGGCTTCGCCGTGATGTGCCTCGATCATCCCACCGTGCAGGAGCTGGTCGGGCGCATCGAGGATCGGCGCGTGATCACTTACGGGGAGACGCCGCAGGCGGACGTGCGGCTCGTCGACGTCGACCTGACCGGCGGCCAGTCGAAGTTCTCGGTGATCATCTCGAATCGCAAGGCGCGCGACGAGACGCGCATCGACAATCTCGTGGTGCCGATGCCGGGCCTGCACAACGCGCTCAACGCCACGGCCGCGATCGCCGTCGCGCACGAGCTCGGCATGAGCGCCGACGCGATCCGCGAGGGCCTGTCGAAGTTCGGCGGCGTGAAGCGGCGCTTCACGAAGACGGGCGAGTGGAACGGCGTCACCATCTTCGACGACTACGGCCACCATCCCGTCGAGATCGCGGCGGTGCTGCGCGCCGCCCGCGCCTCGACGAAGGCGAAGGTGATCGCCGTGGTGCAGCCGCACCGCTACACGCGGCTGCAGTCGCTCTTCAACGAGTTCGCGACCTGCTTCAACGACGCCGACGCCGTGCTCGTCGCCGACGTCTATGCGGCGGGCGAGCAGCCGATCCCCGACATCAACCGCGATGCGCTCGTCACGGCCTTGAAGGCGCACGGCCACCGCCGCCCTCTGGCGCTCGCGAGCCCCGACGACCTGCCCTACATCATTCGCTCGCTCGCCAAGCCAGGCGACTACGTCGTGTTGCTGGGCGCCGGCAACATCACGCAATGGGCCTACGCGCTCCCCGGCCAGCTCGCGTCGACGAACGGCAAGTGAGCCTCGCCGAAGACATCAGGGGCACGATGCCGCAGCTGCGCGGCGAGCTGCGCGCGCACGTGCCGCTGGCGCCGCTCACCTGGTTCAAGACCGGCGGGCCGGCGGAAGCGTTCTTCCAGCCCGCCGACGAGGACGACCTCGCCTACTTCCTGTCGCGCTGCGACGCGAGCATCCCCGTTCTGGTCGTCGGTCTGGGCTCCAACCTCCTGGTGCGCGACGGCGGCATTGACGGTGTCGTCATCCAGCTTGGCAAGCCCTTCGCGACGATCGCGGTCGACGGCGAGACGGTGGCCGCCGGCGCCGGCGTGCCCGACGTCAAGCTCGCCTCCGCCGCGGCGCAGGCCGGCATCGCCGGCCTCGCCTTCCTGCGCGGCATCCCGGGCGCCATCGGCGGCGCGCTGCGCATGAACGGCGGCGCCTACGGCGCGGAAACGGCCGACGTGCTGATCGAGGCGCGCGGCGTCGCGCGCGACGGTTCGATCCGCACCTATTCGCGCGACGACATGGGCTTCACCTATCGCCATTGCGGCGTGCCGGACGACGTGGTCTTCACCCAGGCCCGCTTCGCCGGCCGCGCCGGGGATCCGGAGACGATCCGCAGGGAGATGGCCGAGATCACCGCGGCGCGCGCCGCGACGCAGCCCGTCAACACCCGCACCGGCGGCTCGACCTTCAAGAACCCGCCCGGCCGCAAGGCCTGGCAGCTCGTCCACGACGCCGGCTGCCGCGGGCTTGCGCACGGCGACGCGCAGGTCTCCGAGCTCCACACCAATTTTTTGATCAACCGCGGCGCCGCGACCGCCGCCGACCTCGAAGACCTCGGCGAGCTCGTTCGGGCGCGCGTGCTCGAGACGAGCGGCGTCACGCTGGAGTGGGAGATCGCCAGGGTGGGGAGGCGCGCTTGACGAGCCTTGCGCCCACCCCTTCTCCCGCCTGCGGGAGAAGGTGGCCCCGCGAAGCGGGGTCGGATGAGGGCGGTGCCGGCACGGCTCCGACGTTTCCCTTCACGCCCGACGCCCCTCTTCCGACCCGACTTCGTCGGGCCACCTTCTCCCGCAAGCGGGAGAAGGAAGGTGCGCAGCGCTCGCCCGAAAATGGAGGCCCGTCATGGCAGCCCTGAGAAAGCACGTCGCCGTCCTCTACGGCGGCTTGTCGGCCGAGCGCGAGGTGTCGCTGGTGTCCGGCGCCGCCTGTGCCAAGGCGCTCGAGGCGCAGGGCTACAAGGTCACGCGCGTCGACGTCGACCGAACGATCGGCCAGCGGCTCGCCGACCTGCGCCCCGACGTCGCCTTCAACGCGCTGCACGGCAATTTCGGCGAGGACGGCATCGTCCAAGGCATCCTCGAGATGCTGGCGATCCCCTACACGCATTCCGGCGTGCTCTCGTCGGCTTTGGCGATGCAGAAGGACCGCGCCAAGGACGTCATGAAGGCGGCCGGCATTCCCGTCGCCGAGGGCATCACGATGCACCGGCTCGAGGTCGCCAAGGGCCACCCGATGGCCCCGCCCTACGTGATCAAGCCGGTCTCCGAAGGGTCCTCCGTCGGCATCCTCATCGTCAACGAGGACCACGCCCACCCGCCGCAGGAGTTAACGCGTTCCGATTGGGAGCATGGCGACATGATGCTCGTCGAGCGCTTCGTCGCCGGCCGCGAGCTCACGTGCGCCGTCATCGGCGAAAAGGCCTTGGATGTCATCGACATACGCGCTGCCGACGGGGGCTGGTACGACTACCATGCGAAATACGCGAAAGGCGGCTCGATCCACGTGCTTCCGGCAAATCTTAAAGAAAATGTTTACCATTCTGTACAAGACTTCACCTTAAGGGCGCATCGCGCTCTCGGATGCCGTGGCGTGAGCCGTGCGGATTTCCGCTACGACGATCGCCCCGGAGGTACGGGCGATCTCATCGTACTGGAGGTCAACACGCAGCCCGGCATGACCGAGACCTCGCTGGTGCCCGAGTTGGCGGCCTACGTCGGCCTTTCATTCGGCGAGCTGGTGCGATGGATCGTGGAGGACGCCTCCTTAAATCGCTAGGCGAAGCGCTCGGCGCCAGGTTCGCGCCCTCGTCGCCTTCGTTCGCCTATGCCGGCCCCGTCGACCCCTTCGCCTTCCCGACCCAGCCGCAGGCGGCGCCCCACCTGCCCCGTCGCGGCCTGCCGCGCCACCATCGCCTGCGCTGGCGCCTCGAGCAGCTCGTCCACACCCGCTACCTCGGCTCGATGCTCGCCGTCGCGTTCCTCGCCGGCAGCCTGCTGGTCGGCGCCGTCGAGGGCGGCGGCTATCGCGACTTCATCGAAGCGAACGGCACGATCCCCGACATCCTCGCCCGCGGCATCGGCTTCAACATCAAGTCGGTCTCGATCGCCGGCGCTCGCGAACTCACGCAGGACGAGGTCCTCGGCATCGCCGGCGTGCGGCCGCGCAACTCCCTGCTGCTTCTGGATGCGTCGGCCCTGCGTGCGCGGCTCAAGGCGATCCCGCTGATCAAGGAAGCCAGCATCTCCAAGCTCTACCCGAACCGGCTGATGATCGAGATCGAGGAACGCAAGCCCTTCGCGCTCTGGCAGAAGGACGGCGTGGTGCAGCTCGTCGCCAAGGACGGGACGCCGATCGACGACATGCACGACGCGCGGTTCGAGAAACTGCCGCTCGTCGTCGGTGACGGCGCCAACGCGCAGATCGCCAGCTATGTCGCGATCCTCGATGCGGCCGGCGAGCTGCGCGACCGCATCCGCGCCGGCATGTACGTCTCGGGCCGTCGCTGGACCCTGAAGATGGACAACGGCATCGACGTCGCCCTGCCCGAAGAAAACCCCGGGGAGGCGATCGCGCATCTCGCCGGGCTCGAGCACGACGGCCAGATCCTCGAGAAGGACGTCGTCTCGCTCGACCTGCGCATGCCCGACCGCGTCGTCGCTCGGCTCTCTGCCGACGCCGCGGCCGCACGCGCGGACTCGCTTGCCAAGAAATCCAAGAAGAAAGGCGCTCAGACATGAGTTCGGCGTTGCTGCCGCCGCGCATGCGTCCGCTGTCCGCGCGCCGAAGCGCGATCTTGTCGGTGCTCGACGTCGGCACCTCGAAGATCGTCTGCCTGATCGCGCGCCTGCAGCCGATCGAGCCGTCCGAGATGTTGCGCGGGCGCACGCATCGCTGCCGCATCCTCGGCATCGGGCACCAGCGCTCGCGCGGCATCAAGAGCGGCACGGTCGTCGACATGGAAGCGGCCGAGGGCGCGATCCGCCTCGCCGTCGACGCGGCCGAGCGCATGGCCGGCGTGCAGGTGCAAAGCGTCATCGTCGGCATGACCGGCGGCCGACTCACCTCGCAATTCTTCGACGCGAAGATCGCCGTCGGCGGTCACGCGGTCTCCGATTCCGAGGTCCATCGCGTGCTCGAGGCCTGCCACGCCTCGGTCCCCGAAGGCCGCAGCGCGCTGCATTCGCTGCCGATGGGCTTCACGCTCGGTGCGGCCGGCGACATCCGCGATCCGCGCGGCCTCGTCGGCGACGAGCTCGGCGCGGCGATGCACGTCGTCTCCGCCGACACGGTCGCCGCGCGCAACCTGATGCTCGCCGTCGAGCGCTGCCATCTGGCGATCGAGGCCGTCGTCGCCACCCCCTACGCCTCCGGCCTCTCCGCGCTCGTCGACGACGAGGCCGAGCTCGGCACGGCGCTCATCGACATCGGCGGCGGCACCACCTCCGTCGGGCTGTTCGCCGGCGGCAACCTCACACACGTCGACGCCTTCGCCGTCGGCGGCCGCCACGTGACGATGGATCTCGCCCGCGGCCTCAACGTGCCGCTCGCCGATGCCGAGCGACTGAAGACGCTGCACGGCTCCTGCCTCGGCTCGGCCTCGGACGACCGCGAGACGATCGCCGTCACGCAGGTCGGCGAGGACGGCGACCACGCGACCCACGTGCCGAAGTCGCAGCTGACCCGCATCATCAAGCCGCGGGTCGAGGAGATCCTCGAACTCGTGCGCGACCGCCTCAAGGCCGCCGGCCTGCCTTCGCATTCCGGCCGGCGCATCGTGCTGACCGGCGGCGCCAGCCAGCTCGCCGGACTGCCCGAGACGGCCAAGCGAATCATCTCCGGCCAGGTCCGCGTCGGCCGGCCGCTCGGCATCCAGGGCCTGCCCGAATCCGCCAAGGGTCCCGGCTTCTCGGCGGCGGTCGGCCTCCTCGTCTACCCGCAGGTCGCCGGCGTCGAGCACTTCCGTCCCGTCGGGGCGAAGGTGCGCGAGGCGACCAACGACAATTACATCAGCCGCGTCGGTCGCTGGCTGATGGATAGTTTCTGAGATGTCACGGTCGAAGGATATGGCGCGGCGGCCATTCCCAAACCGGGACAAATCAGTTTGTAATCAAACAACGGCGCTCCGGCGCTCCCATACGCAAGAGGCCATGCGATGACGATCAACCTGAAAGCCCCGGAACTGCGAGAACTGAAGCCCCGCATCATGGTCTGCGGCGTCGGCGGCGCCGGCGGCAACGCGGTCAACAACATGATCGTGTCGGGCCTCATCGGCGTCGACTTCATCGTCGCCAACACCGACGCGCAGGCGCTGGCCTCGTCGAAGGCCGAGCGGATCATCCAGATGGGCCTGCAGGTGACCGAGGGCCTCGGCGCCGGCTCGCATCCCGAGATCGGCCGCGCCGCCGCCGAAGAGGCGATCGAGGAGATCCGCGACTACCTCGCGGGCGCCCACATGGTCTTCGTCACCGCCGGCATGGGCGGCGGCACCGGCACCGGCGCGGCCCCCGTCATCGCCCGCTGCGCGCGCGAGATGGGCATCCTCACCGTCGGCGTCGTCACCAAGCCCTTCCAGTTCGAAGGCCAGAAGCGCATGCGCACCGCCGACGGCGGCGTCGGCGAGCTGCAGAAGTCGGTCGACACGCTGATCACCATCCCCAACCAGAACCTGTTCCGCATCGCCAACGAGAAGACGACCTTCGCGGACGCCTTCTCGATGGCCGACCAGGTGCTCTACTCGGGCGTCGCCTGCATCACCGACCTCATGGTCAAGGAAGGCCTCATCAACCTCGACTTCGCCGACGTCCGCGCGATCATGCGCGACATGGGCAAGGCGATGATGGGCACCGGCGAGGCCTCCGGCGAGAAGCGCGCGATCCTCGCCGCCGAGGCGGCGATCGCCAACCCGCTCCTCGACGAGGTGTCGATGAAGGGCGCCCGCGGCCTGCTGATCTCGATCACCGGCGGCAACGACCTCACCCTCTACGAGGTCGACGAGGCGGCGAGCCGCATCCGCCAGGAGGTCGACGAGGACGCCAACATCATCCTCGGCGCCACCTTCGACGAATCGCTCGACGGCATCGTCCGCGTCTCGGTCGTCGCCACCGGCATCGACAAGGCGCTCGACAATCGCGACATCGCGGCCGCCGAAGCGCGAGTCGCCGACGCCGCGGCCCGTCTGCGCGCCCAGTCCGAGACCCGCCGCGTCGAGCTGCAGACCTCGGTCTCGCAGCCCGTCTACCAGGAGCCGGCGCCGGCCCCCGTCGCCGCCGCCCCGGCCCCGCAGCACTATGCGCCGGCGCCGACCGCCGGCGTGCAGCTGCAGCAGGTCGCGCCGCAGCCGGCCCCGAGCTTCGCCGAGCCGCCGCGCGCGGCGCAGCGCGAGCCCGAGCGCTACGATGCCGCGCCCTATATCCCGCCGGCGCCCGAAGGACCGGTCCTGCGCTCGCAGCGCATGCCGCAGATCGACGACCTGCCGCGTCCGGTGCAGGATCAGATCCGCCAGCAATACGCCGCCGGCGACGGCGCCGACGTCAAGCGCCGGACGCTCCTGGAGCGGCTGGCCGCCTTCGGCATGAGCCGCGACGAGACGGCGCCGGCGCCGCTCGAGCAGCGCCCGATGCCGCAGCTCGGCTACCAGAGCCAGCCCGGCTCGCAGCAGCGCCCCGCCGCACCGAACCCGGTCCATTCGGACTACGGCAAGCGTCCCGCGGCGCCGATGGCGGCCCTGCCGCCGATCCCGCAGCGACCCGTGCAGCACGGGCTCGACACGCACGGCCGCCTCGCGGCGCCGCCGCGCCAGAGCGAGGACGACCAGCTCGAGATCCCGGCGTTCCTGCGCCGCCAGACGAGCTGACCGCTCCGCTCCCATCAAGTTAAGCCTGCCAACGGCGCCTTCGGGCGCCGTTGCTGTTTTCCGAAAGCCCGTGGCAGGGTGTGTCGCGCCGGCGCCACCCACACGAATTATTTACCGGCGCCGGGGCCGCGCCACATTATTGCCGCCGCGTCCTCCGACGACTTGCGCTCGCGAATGACTGCGGCTCGTCCGCCCGGCCCACACGAGAAGCACATGACCCTGCCCCTCGCCCGTCGCCCTGCCGTGACGCGCTCGCTCTGCGCGGCGGTCGCCGTCGCGGCGCTGCTGCCGTCGATCCCGGCGCGCGCCGACTTCCTCGATTCCATCAACCCGATGAATTGGTGGAAGGACGAGAAATACGCGCCGAAGCCGATCAACGACCCGCCGCCGAGCAAGCTGTACGCGAAGGGCATCAAGGACATGCAGGATCGCGACTACGAGACATCGGCCAAGGTGTTCTCGACGCTCGAGAAGGCCTATCCCTACTCGCAGTACCAGCGCAAAGGTCTCATCATGACGACCTACGCGCAATACGAGAACAAGAGCTACACGGACGCCATCGGCTCGGCCAAGCGCTACCTCGGCCTCTATCCGAACTCGCCTGACTCGGCCTACGTCACATACCTCGAGGCGATGGCCTATTACGACCAGATCCCCGACATCAACCACGACCTCGTGCAGGCCGAGAACGCGGCCAACGCGTTCAACGAGATCGTCACCAAGTACCCGAACTCCGAGTACGCGGCGGACGCCCGCTACAAGATGGGCATCGCCCGCGACCAGCTCGCCGGCAAGGAGCGGGAGGTCGGCCGCTGGTACCTGAAGCAGGGCAACTACACCGGCGCCATCAACCGCTTCCGCACCGTGCTCGCGAAGTACCAGACGACCCGCCAGGTCGAGGAGGCGCTGGAGCGCCTGACGGAAGCCTATCTCGCGATGGGCCTGCCGCAGGAGGCCCAGACTGCCGCTGCCGTGCTCGGCCACAACTATCCCGACTCGCCCTGGTACAAGGAAGCCTACGCAAAGCTGCAGAGCAGCGGCGGCCTGCGGCCGAACGAGGACAAGGGGTCCTGGATCTCGAAGGTCTTCAAGGGCGCCAAGATCGGCTGAGCCGTCTGCTCCCGACCATCCCGCGTCTCCGATCATAAAGTCGATCTTGATGACCCGATCGGGGCCGAGCACAACCTGACGTCGCAGCCGGACGGGGCACGACGTTGGACGAAAGCGCGGCCTTCGAGGCCATCGAAGAGGTCAACGAGGCGGCGGCGCCGTCGCAGCCCGGCGCAGCGCGGCGCGCGCAACACGCCAAGCACCACGGCTGCGTCGCCGCGACGTTCACGATCCGGAACGACATCCCCGCCGATCTGAGGGCGGGCGTGTTCGCCACCGTCGCGAGCTAT
Organism: Melastoma dodecandrum; assembly: GCA_029817715.1. NCBI lineage: Eukaryota > Viridiplantae > Streptophyta > Magnoliopsida > Myrtales > Melastomataceae > Melastoma > Melastoma dodecandrum. The sequence continues at coordinate 79,702 of JARUPY010000305.1, forward strand.
CCCGCTAAAGTCCGCTTCTCCAACGGCCGTCAGTCCGATGATCGGGACGGCGACGCGCACGGCATGGCGATCAAGCTGCTCGACGTGCCGGGCACCAAGCTTCTCAAAGGCCAGGAGACCGAGAGCGCGCAGGACTTCATCCTGGTCGACAGCGAGACCTTCTTCACCGGCGACCTCGATCTCTATGTCGGCCTGAACCAGCGCCTGATGCAGCCGAACCAGAGCCTGTGGGACCAGATCGCCTCGCGCCTGTGGCTGGTCCTGCACCTGCCGCTCGCGCTGCGGGCGAAGCGCTTCGCCAGCCGCACGCCGACCTCACCGCTGACCCAGAGCTACTTCGGCGCCGTGCCCTGCTCGATCGGCAAGAGGCCGGTGAAGTGGATCGCGCAGCCCGCCTCGACGCGCACGGCGCGCCCGCTCGACGGCCCCGACGGGCTGTCCGAGGCGCTCCGGCGCGATCTCGCCGAGGCGCCCTTCGTGTTCGATTTCGGCGTCGACGTGCAGACCGACCCGCAGCGCCAGCCCGTCGACGACCCGACGGTCGCCTGGTCACAGGCCGGCGCGCGACGCGTCTGGCTCGCGCGCCTCGAGATCGCCGCCCAGGCCGTCCAGCCGCGCGCCGCGCTCGCCGAGGACATCGCCTACTCGCCCTGGCACGGCCTCGTCGCGCACATGCCGCTCGGCGCCATCAACCGCGCCCGAAAATCCGTCTATCGCAAGCTCGCGATCCACCGTCACGAGCTGAACGGCGTCACGCCGGCCGACACGTCGGAGCTGCCGTAGAAGCCCCGCGGGCGCTAGAGCGCGGCGATCTCCAAAATCTTTGCGCCGCGGCTGTCCTGCAGTCGGTTCGCTTCGCGCCGCGCGGCCTCGAGCGTCGGCTTCGGCTCGCTCGCGCGCTCGCGGCCGAGCGTGTCGGTGTAACGGACGACCCAGGGTCCGGCGTCGCCGCCGCTGACGGGGAATTCGGGCGCCGCGGTCGACGTCAAGGGCGCGGTGTCAGTGAGGACGATCTCCTTCGGCCGGATGGTGGTGGTCCAGACGCCGAACGCGAGGATCGGCAGCACGATCGCCGGGAAGACGAACGGCAGGAACCCGACCCAGCCGGCGTCGCTCGTAGCCAGGAGGGCGAAATGGATCGCCACGAAGAGGGTGGCGACGACGAGGCCCGCCGCGCCGACCCATGTCGCCGCCATCACCCAGGCGGGCTCGCCGGCTCCGTCTCGCCCCTCGCGCCGCAGATAAGCGACGATGGCGATCGCGGCGAACGCCTGCAGGAAGATGATGCCGAACGAGCCGAAGCCGATGAGCACCGGCATGCCGGCCTTGTAGGGATCGAGGCCGGAGAGCGCGATGGGCAGCATCGCGACGGCGGTCAGGGCCGTGACCGTCGCACTGGCGCGCGACGGCGCCCCCGAGCGCGGGTTCGCCTTGCCGAACCACGGCAGCAGCAGCCATTCGCGGCCGAGCGCGAAGATGTAGCGTGCGGCGGCGTTGTGGATCGCCAGATAGGTGGCCAGGATCGACAGGCAGACGAGCACGCCCATGATGTCCGTCAGCACCTCGCCGCCGTAGCGCGTGAAGACGTTGAACATCAGCTCGCCGTTCTCCTTGGCGGCGCGCGCGGCGATATCGTCCGGCAGCACCGCGCCGACGACGACCCAGGCGGTGAACAGGTAGAAGACGGCGATCGAAATCACCGCCGTATAGGTGGCGATCGGGATCGAGCGCTTGGGGTCCCGCGCCTCCTCGCCGTAGAGGGCGGCGGATTCGAAGCCGATGAAGCAGGTGAAGGCGACCATCAGGCCGACGCCGAGCCCCGGCGTGAAGGCGAGCGCCGGCGACCAGGCCTGCGCCGGCAGCGCCAGCGTCGGGCCCTTGGCGGCGAGCACCGTGGCAACAAAGATCACCAGGATCGCCACCTCGCCGATCATCAGCGCGCCGAGCACGACCGACGAGAAGTCGATGGACCGGTAGCCGAGCACCGCGACGAGGACGAGCCCGATCGCGGCGAGGACCGGCCACGGCACGGACAAGCCCGCCTGGCCGAGCACGATGGAGGTGAAGTACCCGAAGGAGACCGCGAGCCCGAAGGTGAAGGCGAGATAGGCGACGAGCGCCGTATAGGCCGAGCCGATGCCGGCCGAGGTGCCGAGGCCCTCGGTGATGTAGGTGTAGAAGGCGCCGGTGTTGACGATCCGCCGGCTCATCGCCGCGTAACCGACCGCGAAGCAGAGCAGGATGCCGCCGGCGATCGCGAAGGCGACCGGCGTGCCGGCACCGTTGCCGCGCCACAGGGCGATCGGCAGGTTGCCGATCAGCGAGGCCAGCGGCGCCGCCGCGGCGACGACGAGGAAGACGATGCGCGGCGTCGAAAGGGACGCGCGAGCGGGCGGGCTGTCGGACACGGACATCGGGCGACTCTGGCGTTAAACGAGCGCTCGCTTAGAGCAAATCGCCCGCTCCGTCATGCCGGGGCCGAGGCCGGCAATATGGAGGCGGCTTCCGGCCGGCCGCCGCCCTTATCGGTGCGCCGGCAAGCCGGCCAGTCGCCCGTCAAGCCCGACGTCGAGCATCCGCGTGTTGGCCTTGCACGACCAGCTCGCCGCCGCCTTCACGTCGCCGCCGGCGAAGCTCGCCTGCGTCGGGAAGGGGCAGAGCGGCATGGTGCGGTCGGGCGCGACGCCCGGCGCCGGCTTGTCGTTGGGGTAGTGCGCGGCCATCAGCGCGTCCGGCGCCTTGCCCTGCTCGACCCACGCCTCGAGCGGACCGAGCGTGTCGAAGAAGTTGGGGCCGGGGCCGCTGCCACAGTGCTGCATGTCGGGCACGGCGAAGAAGCGCAGGCCGCCCTGCAGCTTGTCGTAGCCGCCGTGGCGCGCCGCGAGCGCCTCGTAGAGCACGAAGCTGCGGAACGGCGGCAGCGCCGGGTCGCTGAGCCCGTGGTACCAGATCATCTTGCGGCCCTGGGCGATGAAGCGATCGTAGAGGGACGCGCGTGCCGCATCCGCGCGGCTCGTCTTGTCGTCGAAGGCGCGGATCGCCGCATCGGTCGCCGTGCCTTCCGAAGTCACCGGGAACGCCCGATAGTCGTAATCGGGATCGAGCGCGTAATAGTACTGCAGGATGTGATCGGTGAACTGGAAGCCGGTCGGCGCCGGCTTGAAGCCCTTGTTGCCCCACGGGTCGGGGCTGTTCGGCGCCGAAGGCGCGACCTCGCCGATCGACCATCGATCCATGCCGCCGTTGGCGAAATCGGTGATGGAGAAGCCGGGATAGACCACGCGGCTCTGCTGGTCGCGCAGCGCCGAGATGTAGGTGGTGAGCTCCGTCGCCTGGGGCGCCGACAGGCCAAGATCGGTCGTCTTCACGTTGCAGGCGGCCGGGTTCTGGATCAGCCCGTCGCTGACGCCGTCGGCGGCATCGCAGGCGGCGCGGACCTTGGCGTCGATCGCCGGCAGCGCGCTCGCGGGCAGGTAGCTCTCCGGCTTCGCGAACAGCGCCTTGTACTTGGCGGCGGCGGCGGTGATCACCTGGAGATCGAGAAAGGGCGCGCCGGCGATGATGCCGTCGAAATCCTCGGGGTAGCGCGTGGCTTCCACCATCGCCTGGCGGCCGCCGTTCGAGCAGCCGTCGAAATAGGCGCGCGTGACGGGGCGGCTGTAGTAGGCCGCGGCGAGGCGCTTGGCGGCGACCGTCACCTGGTGCGTCGCGCGGAACTCGTAGTCGGCGCGCGCCGCCCAGTTCGGCTTGCCCTTGGCGAGGAGCGCGAAGCTCGCATCCGTGCCGCCCCCCTTGTGGCCCTCGTCGGTGATGACGGTCGCATAGCCCTTCGGCAGCGCCGCCTGGAGGTCGACGGGATTGGCGCTGAAGTCGGCATAGGTCGCGCCCGCGAGCCCACCGACCCCCCAGAACAGCAGCTTGCCGTTCCAGTTCGACGGCAAACGAAGCTCGAAGCCGGCCGATCCCGGGTCCGCGCCCTCCCCCGACGTCGCAACCTTGCCCTCCACCTTGCAATAGGCCGGCGTCGCGCCAGCCGCAGCGACGGTCGATGCGGCCGCGATCGTCGCCTCCTTGACCGTGCCGCCAAGCCCCGCGACCGAGCAGTCGGCGCGGGCTGGAGCCGCAATGGCAAGGCCGCCAAGTAACGTGGCGAGGCCGCTCGCCAGGAAAAGGTTGCGCCGCAACCCATCGATATGCCGCGATCCCAAAGGCTTTCCCCGCTGCGTTGTCGACCACATCGAGGTCTTTTGATCGACTTCGCAGCGCGAGGGCAATCCGCCGAACGGGTCCTCAGTGGGATACGCCGTTGCGCGCCTTCATCGCCTCGACGAGGTCGCGAAGCTGCGTGCGGTTGGCGAGCGAGCAGCGCTGGACGTCGAGATCGGCCTGAACCGAGGCCGACAGCCACCAGCTCATCGAGACCTTGGACATGGCGAACCGCGTGTTGGGCGTCATTTTCTTGCAGCGCTCGTCATCGCCGAACGCCGGCCCGGGAAGCGGTCCGAAGGACGGCGCCACGTCGACCTTGAGCCAAAACAGGCCGTCGTCCGCGAAAGCGGCCTGCGCCTGCCCCATCGCCTCGTCCGCGTGGCCGTCGCCGGTGCCGACGAGGGTCTTGAGGGGAAGCGCGGCCAACGCGACGAGGCGGCCGACGAAGGCGTTGAAGCCCGTGAAGAGAAGCGGCGTCGGCGCGGTGCGTGGCGGCACGCCGGAACAATGCCGCGCCAGCTTCAGCCGCAGCTCCTCACCGCCGGGCGGCGTGCCCGATTCGCCGGCACATGCGGCGATGTCGGCTGCGGTCGCGTCCGGAAGTTGCGGATTGTTGGAGATCGAAACGAGGATCGGCTTGAGATGTTGCGCGCGGAGCGCCTTTACGACCTCGAGCGCGGTCGTGATCCCGAAATTCTCGAAATAGCCGCCGTCGACGACCTGATCGCCGTAGGGCTGCGGGTCCATGCTGCCGCCGACGCCCTTGTTGTCGCGCGCCTTCGTGGAGAAGATGCCGGCCGGCGAGATCACCGGAAAGCGCGCGCTGATCAGCGCCGCCGTAGAGAGGCGCACGTCGGGTCCGTCGACGGGCGCCGGCCTGCCGCCGCAGCTGCCGAGCAGAAGCGTCTGTTCGTTCTTTGGTGGTGTCTTGTTGGCGGCGTCTTCAGGGCGCTTGTCCGGATAGGCGACGTTCTTTCCGTTGGCGGCGTCGATCAGGCGCTTGATCGGATAGGCGACATTCTCTCCTTTGGCGAGTGACGGCAAGACGTCAGGGCACGGCGACGACATCGCCTCGCGCAGGTCGTAGGCCTGCGGATAGAGCGCACCGCCGTCGACCGAGGCGGCGTCGTTCACGGCCTTGAGGTCGGCGGAGATGATGCGGCGCCAGGTCGTGACCGACGTGCCGTTGAGGAACAGCATCGGCATCCACGTCTTGCCCGGCTCGATGAACGCGGCGGGGTGCGCGGCAGGCCGGCAAAGCCCTTCGGGTGTCTTGCCGTCGCAGCTCTCGCCGCTCAAAAACGAGATCGGTTGCGAGCTGAGCGTCGCCGAATAGTGGCGCTGCCAGGACAGCTCGAGCAGCGCGGCGCGATCGGCCAGCGGCGGCAGGCCGATGTCCTGCCACGGCGGCGCGGCGAAGTCCCGGAAGGCCAGGCCGACGATCGTCGGCGAGAGGTAGTCACCGCTCGTCAGCGCCTGCAGGCACTGGCGCCAGCTCATGGTCGGCTTGTTCTGCCGAGTCCAGTCGTCGTAGCCGAACCAGGTGCGTTGCGCCGAACGACACGGCGCCACTCCGGAGCTCGGTGCGGCCTGCCCGTCGCGAAGTGCCGACTGGATCACCGCTGCGCCATAGGCACCGCCGGAGACACCCGAGATCGCGAACAGACGCCGACCGGGCGATGGCACCTCGCCGCCCTCCGCCGCGGGCACGTTGTCGAGCAGCTCGCCGACGAAGGTCGCCGCGGTGAACGCAGCCCGGCTCGCGCCGCCGTCGATTGCCACGACGATCGGATGCGGGCACGAATCGCCCGAGCAGGCGTTCGCCGCCTTCCATCGCGCTACGGCATCGGCGACCGTCAGTCGCTCGTCGGTCGACGGCGTGCCCTTGTCCGCTTGTGGCGAGGTGCGCAGGGCATCGAAGTTGGTGTTGCACGCGGTGAGCACGCCGGCGACGACCCCGAGTGCCACGAGGAACGGAAACCCCGTCTTGTTGCCGAGCCGCTGCAGCCAGCTCGTGAACAGCACGAGGCTCCCGAACAGCGGCGGCACGAGAAGCGCCCGCGGCAACACGAGCGCGGTATGGATCGGGAAGACATAGGCGCAGACGAAGATCGCGCCGGTGCCCGCCAGCGCCAGGCGGTGAAGGGCGGCGCTCGTCCAGGACGCGAACCAATCCTTGCGCCTGATGACGAAGTACACGAAGGCAGCCGCGAAAACCGCGTCGAGGACGAGGAGCACCAGGAGCTGCGTCTGCGCGCGACCGATCTCCGGAAGCACGTCCGCCCTGCCGATCGCGCCGTAGGCGCCCCAGATGCCGATCGCCAGTACGAGGCACGGCATCACGCCGAGCACGCGCGGGATCCATTCGATTGCCCCGCCGTAGCGGGCGCGGACCTCGCCGATGATCGCGTCGCGACAGTGCGCGGGAAGTCCGTTGCGCGTGGCGCTCTGGATGATCCAGCAGTTCTTGTCGAGTGTCTTGCGCGCGCCGTAGTGCACGGGAAAGGCCCAGAGAAAGAAGGTTGCGGCGAAGACGCCGGGCCAGAACAGGAGCTGCCAGCCGTTCTCGAACGACAGGTCGGCGAGCAGGTCGTCGGCCTGCACCGCAAACCAGAACAATAGGCCGCTCGAGACGACGTTGATGACGCTGACGCGGACGGCGAAGAGAATGCGTGCGATCCACGTGATCGCGTCGATCACCTCGCTCATGCCGGCCTCCCGCAATGAATGGCGGCGCATGCGATGCCGATGGCACGGCGCCCGAACCAGAAAAACGGATAGTGGAGGGTCTAAGCGCCGCCCGGCTATTCGACTTTGGCAGCGATCGTCAGTCGTGCCGCAGGAGCGCGGCGCGCAGCGCCAGCACGACGAGCATGGTCACCAGCGCGCCGCCGCAGACGTCGGAGAGGAAGTGCGCGCCGAACGCCATGCGCAGCAGGCCCGTCGTCGCGGCGAAGGCGACGGCCGCGCCGAGCGCCAGGCCGCGCCACGGCGGCGGCGCCAGGCTCGCGGGCGCCAGCATCCAGGTCGTCGCCGCGGTCTCGCCCGAGGCGAAGGCGCAATTGTGCGGGCAGGCCCCGTCGAAGCGCGTAAAGGGGCGGAAGGCTTCGTGGCCGCCAAAGGCCGTGACGTCGTAGGGCCGCGGACGGTGCGAGACCTCCTTCAGCCCCGCATGCACGAGCAGGCCCGGGCCGATCGCCAGGCTGAGGGTCAGGAACAGGATGGCGCGGCCGGAAGGCCCCGCACGCCGGCGCGCCTTCGACACGCCCCATGCGGCCAGGAAGCCGAGATAGACGAGGAACGGCAGCGCCCAGGCCGTATAGCGCACGACCGTGCCCGCCGGCGTTTGGCCGATGAAATGGGCGTGGCCGACATAGAAGGCGCGGGCAGCGGCGAGGTCGAGATCGGGGTCAAGCGCCAGGACGGCGAGGACACCTGCAAGCAGGAGGGCGATCGGCAGGCAGAGCTTGGCGAGGGCGCGGGTGGAGGAGCACATCGGGGCGGCCCTTGTGTCACGTGGGCGACCTCGGGCAAAGGGGGGCATGCTCAGCCCCGACGAGATCGAGCGCTACGCCCGCCACATCGTGCTGCATGACGTCGGCGGCCCCGGCCAGCAGAAGCTGAAGGCCGCACGCGTGCTGGTGATCGGCGCCGGCGGGCTCGGGGCGCCGCTGCTGCAATATCTCGCGGCGGCCGGCGTCGGCACGCTCGGCATCGTGGACGATGACGCGGTGTCGCTCTCCAAGCTGCAGCGCCAGGTGCTGCACGGCACGCCCGACGTCGGCCGGCCGAAGACGGCAAGCGCGGCGGCGGCGATCGCGCGGCTGAACCCGCATGTCGCGGTCAAGCCGATCGCGGCGCGGATCGAGGCCGGCAACGCCCGCGAGATCGTGCGCGGCTGGGACGTCGTGGCGGACGGTTCGGACAATTTCGACACGCGCTATGCCGTCTCGGACGCGTGTTTCCACGAGGCGAAGCCGCTCGTGACGGCGGCCGTCGGCGCCTTCGATGCCTCGCTCACCACCTTGCGGCCCTTCGAGATCACGGCGTCGGGCGAACCGAACCCGACCTACCGCTGCCTCTTCCCGGCGCCGCCGCCGGAGGGGTCGGTGCCGACCTGCGCGGAGGCCGGCGTGCTCGGCGCGCTGACCGGCACGCTCGGCGCGATGATGGCGCTCGAGGTGATCCGCGAGATCGTCGGCTTCGGCGAGGGGCTCGTCGGCCGGCTGCTGCTCGTCGACGCGATGACGATGCGCTTCGAGACCATCTCGTATGGTTGGGACCCCGACAACCCGCTGAGTGGGCGCGTCCCGTCTCCCCTTGCGGGAGACTGATCGTCGCCGGCTAGGAGGCGCGCACGCCTTCTCCCGCTTGCGGTATAAGATGGCCCGACGACGTCGGGTCGGACGAGGGGCGATGCCGCTCGGCTGGATTGAGAGGAGAGAGGCGGGCAGACCCCTCGTCCGATCCCGCCTCGCGGGGCCAGCTTCTCCCGCGAGCGGGCGACGGAGAGGCGGCGCCCGTGCTCCACTTCCACAACCGGGCGATCGGCAGCGGCACCAGCATGAAGGCGTGCTCGGCCAGGGCCAGCGCGGTGAGGCCGACGAGCAGCGAGAAGCCGACCGTCGTGGCGCGGCTCGCCTGCGGGTCGGCCGCCGCCTCGACGAAGCCGGCGACCAGAAGCACCGCGACGAGCGCGCAGAGCGGGAACAGCGGATTGACAGGGCCGCGGCGGAAGTAGGTGCGCAGATAGGCGATCTTGTCCGGCATCACCTCGTCGTTGAGGACGGGCACGCCGAGGAAGAGGTTGACCTTCGCCGAGACGCGCATGATCCACAAGACGAGAAAGGTCTCGGCGCCGAACGGGTTGGCGCTCTGCCAGGTGACGGCGACGACGGCGCCGCTCGTCACGAGGAGCGCCAGCTCGTGGTAGAGGATCGCGCCGAGCGCGGCGGCGAGCCGGTCGAGGCCGGTCGCGCCGGGCGGGCACGGCAGCGGCCGCGGCCCGGTGAGGAAACCGGTGAGGAAGGCCACCTCCTGCGTGCCCCACAGCACGATCGCGGCGGTGAAGGCGACATAGACGCCGGCGACACCCGTCGTGCCGGCGCTCGCCGCGAGCACCGCCAGGCAGACGGGGAACAGGCACGCCGCACCGATCAGCCCCGCACGGATGGCGGCGCGTCGGCGCAGGACGACGAGAAAGACGAGCCCGGTCGCGAACCACCAGACGAACAGCGCGTAGAGGATCGCGAGGCCCGCGTCCTTCATGACGCTACCAGGCCGGCGCGAGGAGCACGGTGTCGGGCAGCGCGGTGCGCTTGACCGGGAGCACGAAGAGCCGCGCGAAGATCGCAGCCGCGGCGACGCCGAGCGCCGCCTTCTTCAGCTTGCCCCCGACGCCGCCCTCGGCGTGGGCGGCCGCGCGCGCCTCGGTGATCCGCCACAGCCGCTCCAGGCCGGCCTTGAAGGCGGGATGGTCGAGGTCGAGCGCCACCGGAAACACCTGCTTGGCGATCTCGTTGGTGATGCGGAAGACCCTGAAGTCGTAGTCGGTCGGGTCCATGCCGACGGCCTCGTGGAAGGCCGGGCGCATATGGTCGCGCACGTACATCGTCGCGTAGACGGCGAGCAGGAAGAAGCGGATCCACAGCTTGTTGCGGCCGCGCAGCAGCGACGGGTCGGCGCGCATCAGCAGCGCGAAGGCCTCGCCGTGGCGGAACTCGTCGTTGCACCACTTCTCGAAGTACTTGAAGATCGGGTGGAACAGCCGGTCCGGGTTGCGCTCGAGCTGGCGGTAGATCGTGATGTAGCGCGCGTAGCCGATCTTCTCGGACAGATAGGTCGCGTAGAAGATGAACTTCGGCTTGAAGAACGTATACTTCTTCACCTTGGTGAGGAAGCCGAGGTCGATGCCGATGCCGGCGTCCTTCAGCGTCTCGTTGATGAAGCCCGCGTGGCGCGATTCGTCGCGCGCCATGTAGGTGAACAGCTCGCGGATGTCCTTGTTGTTGATCTGCTTCTTGATCTCCGAGTAGAGCACGCAGCCCGAGAACTCGGCCGTCAGCGAGGAGACGAGGAAGTCCTTGAACTCGCGCCGCAGCTCGCCCGGCAAGCCGTCGATGTCGGCGTCGAACGGACCCTCGCGACGGAAATGCGCCTTGTTGTGGTCGGCGCGCAGCTCGCCGATGCAGGCGTCCCATTCGGCGCGCACGCGGCCCACGTCGAGCTTGTCCATCGCTTTGTAATCGGTGGTGTAGAAGCGCGGCGAGAGGATCGTGTCCTCCTTCGCCGCCTCGAGCGAGGAGCCGGAGCTACCCGCCGGGCCTCTTGGGGCGAGCCCGGCCTGCGCGCCGCCTTCCATCGCAATCATTGCGCTCTCCCGTCAGAGAAGCTGACCTCGTAGAGCTCGGTCAGTTCGAGGTAGCCTTCGATATGCGCCCACAGCCGCTGCAGAGGGCCGGCGCGACGCACCGTCGCCGTGCGGGCGAGCACGGCGCGCTCGCCGAAGGCGATCGAGGTCGGTGCGTCGTGCACGATCACCTCGTCGCCGGGGCCGACGACGATGCCGTCGAGATCGACATAGGCGTGCAGGCTGTCGGGCGACTGCTCGAGATCGATCGTGCAGGGCACCAGGATCGTGCCTCTCGGCGACGTGTCCCGCTCGGCGAGCCCACTGCTCGGGCCGTTGCCCATCGCGCTTCCTTCCCGCAGGCCTTGGCCTGTCACGTCTTTCGCGGCGCCTCGAGGAAGTCCGCGAAGACCTTTTCGTTGGTCGAGCCGAAGGCCTCGAGCTCGAAGCTTTCGCGCGTCGACGGGTCGGCGATAGTCAATCGCCCATCGGCCCAGCGCGTCAAGCGAAATGGCATGCCGTCGGGCTCCCCCGCACGACGGTGGCCGAGGACCAGCGCCCGCATGATGCCGCGGAGGAAGTGACCGGACTGCGGCGCCACATTCGAGACGAGCCGGCCGGTGGCGGCGTCCTTGATGGTGATGCCGCCGTCCGGCAGGTCCTTGAATGAGAGGTCCACCGTGGCGACGGCCGCCGTGGGCGGCATCGTCACGTGCTCGGCGTTCGTCGCATGCGTGATGCCGGCGAGCGCGATGGTGCCGGCGAGCATCAACCCGACCGAGATCAGCACGCTGCGCGGAAAACCGCCCTGGATCGTGATGTCGACCATCGCGCCCTCTCCCTAGTTCCTCAAGCCGCCGCCACGCCGACCTCGCCGTGCGACGCGCGTGCCGGCTCCGGCGCGATCGCGATCGCCTCGCCGGCCGGCGAGGCCGTCAGCAGCGCGCGCGACAGGATGTTCGCGACGCCGCGGACATCGGGGATCGCCCGCAGCATCGGCTCGGGCTGCCGGAGCCGCCACGGCCGCGCGTGCGGCCACAAGAGGAGGTAGGCGAGCTTCTGCCGGCCGAGCGAGAGCGGGATGTCGCCAGAGCAGTCGGCATTCAGCTTCACGCCGGCGCCGAGGATGCGCTTCAGCGGCAGCGTCAGCGCGATCGGCAGCGCGACGCCGATCTGCATGATGACCCGGCGATCGGTGATCGTGTAGTGCGTCGTCGCGGCGATGAGCCAGGACATCGCCAGGAACACCAGCCCCGCGACCGCCGCCGGCACCGCGACCCACGCCGCGGCGCCGAGCGCCGCGCTGGCCCACAGGCCGTCGGCATGCGCCGAGGCGAGGTTCCAGGCCGCCAGCACGACGAAGTAGCCCATGACCACGCGGATGTGGAACAGCGAGCGGGTGAGGCCGAGCGTCTGCGGCCGGCCCTGCCACAGCACGGTCTCGTCGGGCGCGATCGCCTCCGAGCCCTCGCCCAGGAACAGGGTCTCGAGGAAGTGCTCGCGCCGGCTCACAGGAGCGGCCCCATGCGGTCGGGGGTCGCGTAGAGGTGGCCGCCGGCGAAGTAGCCGACGATCTTGTCCTCCTCGAGCTTGGTCACCTCGTCCGGGTTCTTCAGGACCGGCGCGTCGGCGAACTGCGAGGCGAGGATGGAGGCGACCTTGACCACGCCCCTACGGCCGTTGACGCGCGCCATGGTCATCGGCAGCAGCACGGTGCGCGGGCCGACCTCGACCTCGAGATAGCGCACGATCGTCTCGGAATGGTCGATCCAGGCATCCTTGACGGTGCCGGCGACCGCGCCGTCGGCGCCGAGCACCGTCATGCCGATCGGGTTCGGCGTGTCCGTCGAGATCGAGTGATCGGTGGCGACTCGCAGCGGCTGGATGATCGGATGCCCGAGCACGCCGAGCTCCGGCACGTCCTCGCGCTGCGCGTAGGACGCCGGGCCGACGCCGTCGATCATCGGGTTGCCGGTCGGCGCGAAGGGCGCGCCGGGCCATTCGGCGGACGCGGTGACGGGCGCGTCGGGCCGGTCGTTGCTGTAGGCCGGCACGACCAGCGTGCGTCCGTCGTGATTGAAGAAGGCCTTCTTGCTCGGCACGTCGGGGTAGCCGCGCACCGCGACGCGGGCGCCGGGGGCGCGCTCGGTCTCGAGCGGGTAGCCCTCGCGCTTGTTCTCGCGGTGCAGATAGAAGACCAGCCCGGCGAAGAACAGCCAGAACGCGTAGAGCGTGATCTGCGCAACGTCGATGTAGCTGCCAGCGGCTTGTATCATGTCAAACCTCCCGAGGCTTTTCTTTGTAGACCGTTGAACTCGAAGACCCTCGACACCCTGGCCAGAGGCCCGAGCGCGACGAGCGTGGCGAACAGCAGTGCGATCTCGCAGTGCCAGACGAAGCTGTAGCCGACCGACGGCTGGTCCATCGCAGCACCGAGCGCACCCGAGCGGGCGAGCGCCGACACGGCATCGCGGAGAAGGCCGCCCGACGCGACGGCGAGACCGGCGGCCGAGGCCTGGACGGCGCCCCAGATGCCGAGCACCATGCCGGTCTGGCCGCCCTGGGCGAGGCCCATCGCCGCCGTCAGCGTGCAATGGGCGAAGATGCCGCTGCCGAGCCCGATCATCGCGACGCCGATGGCGAAGAGCGGCGCCGAGGCGAGCGGCTGCGCGAAGATCACCGCCGTGAAGGCGGCGATGCCGATCACCACGCCGGTGGCGGCGAAACGGTAGGGGTCCGCGCCGCGGCCGAGCCAGCGTGCGGCCGAGATGAAGCCGGCGAAGCCGCCGAGCGCGAGCATCGCGGTGAGGCCGGTGGTGGCGCCGACCGAAAGGTGCATCACCTGGCCGCCGTAGGGTTCGAGCAGCACGTCCTGCATCGAGAAGGCCATGGTGCCGAGCGCGACCGCGGCCAGCCGGCGCACCGCCTGGCCCTGCGCCGCGAACAAGGCCCAGGCCTGCGCGAAGGAGGGACGCGCGAGATCGCGCCGCGTGGCGCCGGGCCGGCGCGGCTCCTGCTTCCACAGCGCGACGAGGTTCAGCACCATCGTCGCCGCGGCGGCGCCCTGCACGACCTGGATGAGGCGGATCTCGGAGAAGCGCGCGAGCAGCACGCCGAAGATCAGCGCCGAGGCCATCATGCCGAGCATCATCATGACGCAGAGCAGCGCGACGACCTTGGGATGCGCGTGCCGCGGCGCGAGGTCGGTGGCGAGCGCGAGGCCCGCCGTCTGCACCGTGTGCAGCCCGGCGCCCATGAGGAGGAACGCGAGCGCCGCGGCGCATTGCCCGACGATCGGCGGCGCGTTGGAATCGCCGCTGAGCAGAATCAGCGCGAAGGGCATGATAGCGAGGCCGCCGAACTGCAGCAGCGTGCCGAACCAGAGATACGGCACGCGCTTCCAGCCGAGCGCGGAGCGGTGCGTGGCCGACTTGAACCCGACTAGGGCCCGCGCCGGCGCGAAGATCAGCGGCAGCGCGATCATCGTCCCGACCAGCGAGGCGGGGACGCCGAGTTCCACGATCATGACCCGGTTCAACGTCCCGATCAGCAGGACCAGCGCCATGCCGACCGAAACCTGGAACAGCGACAGCCGCAGCAGCCGCGACATCGGCAGCTCCGCCGTCGCGACATCGGCGAACGGCAGCATCTCGGAGCGGACGCGGCTCCAGACGTCGGCGAAGCTTTTGCGATCGGCGCGGGCGGTCATGATCTCACGACCTCCTGCGTCTGCGAGATGTAGAAGCCCGAGGCGATCCGCCGGGATCGACCGAGGCGCCAGGAGGAAGCCTGCTTTGCGGCTTCGGCAGCGAGGCGGTCACGGATCGTCCGGGGGGAGGTCGGGACGATGGCCGGGGACCTGTCGCCCCTCGGGAAGAGCTTGCCCGCCGCATACATGAGCGTCAGGGCAGGCGTGCTTGGCGCGAACGTGAAGACCAGCGAATGCTCGACGCGCGCCGCGAGACCGGCGACGGCGGCGGCGAGGTCTCTGGTCTTGTAGTGAATGAGCGAGTCCATCGCGACCGCGTAGTCGAAGCGGCCGAGCGAAGGATCGAGCATGTCGCCGGAGAGGAAGGTGATGCGCCCTGCCCCGAGCGACGCCGGCGTGCGCTCGCGGGCGAGGTCGACGAGCGTCGGCGACAGGTCGATCGCCACCACCTCGGCACCGCGCCGCGCCGCCTCGACGGCCAGCGCCCCGGTGCCGCAGCCGGCATCGAGCACGCGTAGGCCGCGCAGGTCCTGCGGCAGGTAGGACAAGATCTCCGCGCGCATCGCGTCGCGCCCCGCCCGCACCGTCGCGCGGATCTTCGAGACCGGCGCATCCGATGTCAGCCGCGACCACGCCTCGACCGCGGTGCGGTCGAAATAGGTGAGCAGCTGGCTCCGGCGGTCGAGGTAGGAGGGCGAGTGCATGGGGTCCTGCTCGCTCAATCGAAGCCGAGGAGATCGAAGATGTCGCGGTCCTTCATCGGCTGCGGCCGCAGCTCGTCGGTACCGGCGTAGAGCGTCTCGGCGAGGCGCAGATATTCGTCCTGGACGGCGACGATCTCGGGCGTCGCCTCCATCTCGAAGAGCGTCTGCTTCTTCAGCCGCGACTTGCGGATCGCGTCGAGCATCGGGAAATGCGCGACCTTCTTGAGGCCGACGACGTCGTTGAACTTGTCGACCTGATCGGTGCCGTCGGAGCGGTTGACGATGACGCCGCCGAAGCGGACCTTGTAGTTCTTCGCCTTGGCCTCGATCGCCGCGACGATGCGGTTCATCGCGAAGATCGAGTCGAAGTCGTTGGCGGTCACGACGAGCGCGCGCTCGGCGTGCTGCAGCGGCGCCGCGAAGCCGCCGCAGACGACGTCGCCGAGCACGTCGAAGATGACGACGTCGGTCTCGTCGAGCAGGTGATGCTCCTTGAGCAGCTTCACCGTCTGGCCGACGACGTAGCCGCCGCAGCCGGTGCCGGCCGGCGGCCCGCCCGCCTCGACGCACATGACGCCGCCGACGCCTTCGAAGACGAAGTCCTCGGTGCGCAGCTCCTCGGTGTGGAAATCGACGGTCTCGAGGATATCGATGACCGTCGGCATCAACTTCTTCGTCAGCGTGAACGTCGAATCGTGCTTCGGATCGCAACCGATCTGCAGCACGCGCTTGCCGAGCTTGGAGAAGGCCACCGAAAGATTGGACGAGGTCGTCGACTTGCCGATGCCGCCCTTGCCGTAGACGGCGAAGACCTTCGCCGTGCCGATCTTGACGTTGGGGTCCATCTGGACCTGGACCGAGCCCTCGCCGTCGAGGAAGCCGGCGGCGCGGCAGGTCGTCGGGCCGAGGGGCTTGAAGGGAGCGTTCATGGGGAGCGCCTTTCTAAGGGGTTTGCCGAGACCCAGCCTTCTCCCGCCTGCGGGAGAAGGTGGCCCGACGAAGTCGGGTCGGATGAGGGGAATCGGGGCCAGGCGCCCCGCGAGACCAAGGCGGCACGATCCCTCATCCGACCCCGCGTCGCGGGGCCACCTTCTCCCGCAAGCGGGAGAAGGAAGGATCGAGGCTCACTTCGAGAAATGTGCTTTGGCATCGTACAGAGTGTCGATCGTGATGGAGACGATCGCGCGCTCCCTCGCGTAGGCTTCGGTGTTGCGGCGCGCCTTCCCGCGGACGAAAAAGGGAATCTTGCCGAGTTCCTTCTCGGCCTCGGGCGTCCACGACAGCGACGCCGCCTCGGCCGGCTTCTCCAGCACCGCGACGTCGGCCTGCGGCTGCACCAGCGGCTCGGGCGCGGCGGCGTGGCCGCCCGTTGTCGCGAGATGCGAGGGCACGGCGCGATCGTGGAACTCGGAGTCCTCGCGGAACATGCCGAGCAGGTGCTCCTCGAGCCCCATCATCAGCGGATGCACGACCGTGTCGAAGATCACGTTGGCGCCCTCGAACCCCATCTGCGGCGAGGTGCGCGCGGGGAAATCCTGCACGTGCACCGGCGCCGAGATCACCGCGCAGGGCATGCCCAGGCGCTTGGCGATATGGCGCTCCATCTGCGTGCCCAGCACCAGCTCGGGCTGAAGACGCGTGATCGCCTCCTCCACCGCGAGGAAATCGTCCGACACGATCGCCTCGGCCCCCTAGCTCTTGGCGAGCTCACGTACGTCGCGGGCGAACTCGCGGGTGTAGGTGCCGATCGCGACGACGGTGAAGCCCAGTTCGTCCCTAGCGATGCGCGCGGCGGCGAGCGCGTGCGTCGCGTCGCCGAAGATGAAGACGCGCTTGCCGGTGAGGTAGGTCGAATCGACGGAGCGCGAGTACCAGGGCAGGCGGGCGTCCTCGGCGGCGAGCAGCGCGTCCGCTTTCGCCTTGATCGCAGGCTCGCCGGCTGCATCCCCATAGGAGAGAGCGGCAAGCTCGACAATTTCCTTGATGAAGTCGCCGGTCGCGCCGACGCCGATCGGCACAGTCTTCGTGGCGGGTTGCCTGAACGCCCGCTCGAGCCACTTGGCGGCCGTGCCGGCGGTCTCGGCGTAGAGCACGACGTTGAAGTCGGCCTCGCCGAGCCTTGCCAGATCGGCGGGTGTCGCGCCCATCGGCGCGGCGACGTTCACGTCGACCCCCAAACGATCGAGGAGCCGCGTCACCTCGGCGACGTCGTCGCGGTGGCGGAAGCCGAGCGCCGTCGCGCCGAGCAGGTTGCACGAGGCCCGACGCCCCGGCTCGCGCGCG
>JARUPY010000579.1:0-132662 GCA_029817715.1 Melastoma dodecandrum
CATGACAACTTTAGTGAATTTTTCTCTCCTCTATTTATCGCCGCGTCAGCCTCATCTCTTCTGTTATTCCAAACATTCAACAAAATTATAGATTGTCTTTCTTACTAGAGCAAAGTGACCAGCAAGCCATCTATGCACCCCTTAAAGAAAAGCATTGTAGATTTCGCTTAAATTTCGCCCGTTATTATCCCCCGATGGTAGTTTACCATCGAAACTAGAGAGTCAATTTGTGGCTTCTTATCCATCTCATAAAAAAAATCTACTGACTCTGGAATAGTTTTCAAATATGACGCAAATATTACTTCATCTTTGTTGCCAATAAATTTCGTTACAGCAATAACTTAGCCTTTTTTTTCCTATGAAGATTCTTGCTACCCTCGTGTTGAAGTTGGCCTCACTACATGACGTATGCAGAACCTCCACCTGTGCAAATGGCGAGACCGTCTAACCTACTTTGCACATCGTTTACTGCCACGCTAAAAATACAGAATGCCTATCTGAAATCAAAAAATATGCCCTAAAAATCTCATCGTCCCAAAGATATAAACGTTTTCAGGCAATTTCTAGAAACCACTGCTCACACCCACGGACCGATAGCTTTCTTCATCAAACGATTGTAAATAGCAGACAAGGATCGATATGATTGCTCGTCATCTAAACTAAATGCAATTAATAACTTATGCTTGTATATTTAACATACAGAAAGGTTCCGCCACAATACTAACACTAGAGGGCGACAATAAACGGAAACGATGTTACGGCAGGACCAAACATAACACCAAAACACCTTTGGAAAAAACAAACTCTGAATCACTAACCATGTATGAACACCTCCCATGTCAATCGCAAGTACTCTTGGGGTTTAGAAGTAGGGAATCTTACATTCAACAATCAAATGCGACAAACTCATTGTAATGATTCACCCAATAGCCATATATTCACGAAATTGCTTTTTATTTTGGCATCTCACAAACCCTCTCACACCCTTCTCCTAGGGACTTTCGTGTTTCATATTTTTTCCCCTCCCTTACGACATTGCCGACACGAGATTCAACTTTAACTTTCCGGAAGTTATGCTTACAAAGCTTCTAGAAATAAACAGATCCATGAAATTTGAATCCAATCTGTACATGAACACGTGATTAAAAACGGGATTAATGCAACTATGAGGTTGTCCAACTATTTTGTCACATCAAACTTCAATCATCATATGTCTCTTTGTATCACCCCTTATATGTATCTCTATAAGCCATTTATCTAGATTTTGAACAAACAAATATTTCACAGTTTCTTCGTAGATTCAACAACCTCATAATTGTAGTGACCTTAGTATATGAAAATTGTTCATCGCATATTTGAGTTCGTTTTCTTATTTCCAGAATCTCCTTTTCTTGTTATTTGTGCCTTTTATCATAACCAACTCCGTCAGATCCATTAACAATATTTCCATTGGAAAAAATCATCAAAAGCTCAATCGGCGACTTTGAAACACGTATACCTATTAACAATTGAGCTACCAAATTAGAACAATGTTCTTTTAAATTCAAACAGAGGTTAATTTCATTAATAGGAAATTAGGTTAATTACGAACCCTTATTACATGTTAATTAGGTTAAATTAGAACCTCTTATTCAAAATTAGGTCGATTTCTTAATACATACTGTTCAATTACTTAAATTTATGCATTAAGTTAATGCCTTAATCAAACAAATCCATACTAAAACCCTAATTAATAATAACCCTCAATTACAAACCCTAATTAAACTTGACCTCACGGGATGGATGCGGCCGGGGGAATGTTACAGCGGGTATGAACGACGACAAGGGCAACCACCCCCCCCAACGACGGGGTGGTACGTGTAGATGGGGTGTCGGAGGGCGGGGAATTCCGTGGTACGGGAGATCGGCGGTCCGGGACGGCGGGCGGACATATGGGGACAGGCATCACAGGTCAACACTTCAGGGGCTTCGCGAACACTTGGGGCGGGCGTCCGAAGACAGGCTTGAGGCTTAGGGAAGAGGCCGAGAGGGGTTGGAGTGCTTGACTAGGATGACCTTATGTACTAAAAGTGGGTCGGGATGTTTAAATCACGAAGGAATCGGCCTTTGTGAAGGCCGAACTTACTTAACGCCCTATAGAAGTCGGCCTTCGTTAAGGTTGACCTCCCTTGTGCCAGTACCAAAAAACTTCTAGGTGACTGAGGCAAAGTCGGCCTTTGTTAGGCCGACTTTTTCTGTGTTACTAAGGAAGTCGGTCTTACAAATGACAGACTTCGAATGTTATAACCCTTTAAAAGAAAACAAAAATTTCAAGGCCGACGACGGAATTAGTTTTCGAAACAAACGTTAATCTGGAAAGGACAAGCTGAGCATGGGGCGACTCCGTGCTTGGTCCAACCTCACTGAGGGGACGGAGGTTAGGGCTTCATGGATTCCGATGCTTGGACATCACCTGACAATCGGCTCGGCAGCGGCTGGAAGGCCGTGCGGCTGCGCTGCTGGCGAGACGAGGGACGTATCAGCGCCGTCAAGACTCTCCTCATGAGGTCCCCCTCCACTCCTATCCTAACCACCGAATTCTTCATCGCCAAGCTCCAGACGTTCGATCGACCTAGGCGGCACCGACTGGCGAGGACTGGAGTCCTTGTGCAGGCCGCACCGGAATGATCTCGGATGAGAGGTGGGAGAGCACATGCAGGTGGCCTTCCTAGAGTTCCTCCGGACGTCGCTGCTCCTCAGCACGTGGCGCCGTGGGGACACCGCAAGGGAGCTTTTCGGAGACAGAGGGCGGTCGATAGGCGACCTGGCCGAGGAGGAGGACACGATCGAAGTGGTCGAACGAGACGAACCGACCGCTACGCGAGGAAGGGATGCAGACCTGTGGTGGAACAGGTTGGGAGGCGAAGACACGAAACATCAAGGACGTGCGATCACGCGAAGAAGACCAATCGGGTGACCGGGAGCGAAGGACGGAGCTGGTTGGGTCTAGGTCGGGAGGATGCGGAGTACGGCATCGGCGCCTCCTCCGTGAGGGCGGGAGCAGGGGGAGTTTGGCAACCGGAGGAAAAAAGCGAGAGGATTTATTTGAAGGGGGAGGGGGGGTGTTGGGAGGTGAGGAGAGTAGCGTAATTTCACAAGAGGAGACACAGTTAAATTGGTTGGGAATCAGATAAGAGTGTTGTTATTAATTAAACGACCCTGCGTGCAACAACCCCGGGAAAATCTTCACAACTCCCTTTCTAGTTGCAGTAACATTTCATATACTAGCGAAACAACGACCAGACTTTAAACAATTAAAAGTTAGTATTTAACAAAAACTAATGCAAATTTCACGTGATGGTTTTTTATCCTAACATTTTTTAAAATTAATTTAAATATTTTCAGACATTATCTCTAAATATGTACCCATCTTGCTGGCAACTCGTTGACAATTTTGTCCCAAAATGAAATGGATCCCGAATCCTAACAAAATAAAATCCTAATCCTAAGCCGAATTCCCAAATCGATCCATCCTCACAAGAAATCAAAACTAGTCCGCAGGGCTCAATTGTTTCTGGCTTATCCTTGTTTCAATTTCTGCTCTTGCCTCCCGTCGTAGATTGTCTCTTCCCGACCCTCCGATTTTTCTCTCAACTGGGTCTGTCAGTTATGAGTTTGTTTTGCCTAATTTAGCTATAATTTTATCGGTGTATTCTAGTCGGAGGACAATTTTCGAGGAGCAGCAAAATTCTAGTGATGTAAAAATAGAAAGGTGTTTGTGCGGCGTAAATGTGGGTGGGCTTGAATGTCGTGTCAAAGACAGCACAGCACTAACAATGAAGAACAAACGTAGAATTTTTGTTGGATGTTCTCGTTACAAAGATGATTGTGGAGGTTGTCGTGAGACTCGGTTGGGCGGTGGATTGTCATTAAAGAAGCCATGATATTGGATGAAATTGATTCGCCCTTTGGAAGCACAATTAAGAAAGGCCCAGATGAAGCGAACTAAGGCCGAAGCAAAAAGTAGAGATGCTCAAGACCAAACGTAATAGAAAAGGCGATTTCTTGTTTCGCTTTGTATCGTCATGGGGGGTTACTTTACTTCTGTTGTCCTAAAATGGTCTATGTATTATATTGTAACTATGTTGTCTTGTAGTTAGTGAAGTTGAACAGGAGATAAACTTATAAGTTTTTGGAAAAACATTGAAATTCAAACCAAGGTTCATAAACATACCATAATTATATTGGAAATTGCAAGTAGCACGAGTCGTTCACTCATACAACATGATGTTTCGGAACTTTGATTCAAGATATTATTAAAACTAAAGTCATATGTTTTCGTAAAGACGATAATCGGATGGGAAAACTTAGTGTTGAATTTTGACAATTTTTTCGAAAAGTCATTATCTGAAATAATGTCTTATATGCTTAAAAAATTAGTGTTGTTGTTTTAAATAGCAATTTACAGAAATCGTATTTCGCAAATCTTTTAAAAACTAACATTACGTAAGTACAAATCTCGTTTTTGTTTTTCAATTTCTCTGTTCTGTTCCCGCTGCTGTAGGACGAGGTAGAACTCGAAGCATAAGTATGTTGTCGGGCCTATGCATGGGCCCTTAAATGAGAGAAACTCGGGCCTAAGGCCCAATATCTGGCCTCCTAATGTTATATGTACATACGCGTATACTACCGGACATTATGAAAACTGTGCATCACACACGAGTTACGTGAAAAGTTCACGAGTACGTTTCATGCAATGTAATGTTACGTTACAGCAATAATTATAAATAATACCCCTCCCCCAACCCACAATGCCAAAACAGAAAAAAAAAAAAAAAGGAAAATACAAAGAGCTTACACCATACCAAGCCTAGTTTCATGTATAGATACTAAAAAGACAAACAAAAATCATCCTCCACCCTGTATGTATCATTGTATGTATTTACTAATCAGCCAAGAGTATTCCAGCGTACACGATGCCGACGGAGCTACAGAATATCCTGTCGATGCTCGGGCCACCGTTTCTCGATACGAGAGGCGCTCGCGTTATATGCCTGTCGTGTTCCGTTTTTTTCCCCAAGAGTCCATTTCCCATGTCTAACGCTCACTGCCGTTATCACCTGCTTTGCTTCATTACAAAGGTTTGGTCGGCGTTATGATGAGGAAAGATTTTATGCGCCTGAGATTGGGGGGACACGAGTTCGAGAATGGTTACCTCTTGCGCTTGCTCTTCAAGGCTGTGGACGAGGAAGGGTTGCTGTGCCAGTTGCGCTTTCTCTGGTTTATAAACCAGTTGTTTATCTGCTTTAGTTGCAGCCCGGTTTCCTGCACTAATCGCGCCTTATCCTCCTCCTGCAGAAAATAACACACATCAGGGCATGATTTTCATCTGGGTCCCGAATTTTCTCCCAGCGGATGCTTTTTGTTTTTGGCAGAAATTGTACCGTAGGGTATGGCCACTTGGAATGTGATTGCCACCAGGCTTTGAGAACGGAGGTCGTGTCCCCGGGCAGTTTTCCTGCGCGTCTCTTACGGAGAATTTCCTCCCTTATGTCTACTATCTTTTCCTTGTAGCCCTGAGTGGACAAACACCGCCAGATCAGGTACAGAATCTCGAGTAATTAAACGAGTGGTTGGGAAATGCCATTAGTTAAATACCTGCTTAAGTTCGTGCTTCAGTTCCTGCCTCACCCGCTCCATTAACGATCTCTCGGCATCCGTAGGGATCAGAGGACCGATAAACCCATTGTATCGGTACCATCTAAACTTCCATCGAACAAGGTGGCGTCACTATCTACCTGATCGTCATCATCATCGGACATTGTTTGGCCCCGGTGCCCTCTCCCGGGGAAACACCTGATTGTGCAACAAAGAGATTTCAGAGGGCGAGCGATCCTAATGACAAATTCTTTGCCAGAGAGAGACAACAAATGACCAGTTAAACTCTGCAGGGACTGCTCGATTTCCCAACAAGCCATCACAGCTTCCATTGCATGGACACGGACATGCTGCTGCAGTTGCTCTTTGAAGGAACACAACAACAGGACATAGTGCGTCTGTCACGAAAGAACAAGGGACTGTAAATGGTATATGGTCAATGATCAGTCTATCAATGTTCAAGACGCTGCCAATCGGAACCTCACTCTGCCCAGAAAAGCACGTCTTCAATATACAAAAAAGACTTGTCTACGAGACTAGCCCTAATGATACAATTCGTGCAAAACAGCTGCTCTCAAGGATCGGCTAGGCGTATCCTCGAGATATAACAAACTCCAGAGTCATCCACAGTGCATCCCTACCCATACTGGGTAGCAGAGCCTCTGATATACAAAAAGCAAGAGCCCCAACTGCTCAAGGATTTATCAAGTTCAAACGGAGTATTAGCATGAACAAGCGAAATATTGCAATAGAAACGGTGCAAATATCTTCTCCGCGTATGCGATGAATGCATTAATTTCTCTCTATTCTTTGGAGATGAACAGAGATGCGAGATTGAAGCTGTCGGCATGTACCGAACAACAAATTTGCAACAAATAGAAAGCCGACCAATAATAATAACATCAGACCAGTCAAGCTTCTCCCCCAAAAAATCAATCACAGCAACAAGAACGGATCAAACAAACACCACATGGATGATTGCGATCGATTGAGGATAGAAAAGGTCAAAGTCGATTCCTTTGGAATTTTACCATGAAAATGATCGAGCTCCTTGTTATCATCCCCGACGAGGGCCGGCCCCTCCCAAACCCGAGTACTTGGACACCACGTCCTGGGACTGAGCTAACTGGGCATCTATCCTGGGGAGCTGGTCGACCGGGGTGGCGATCCTAAGGCACGCGACGTGTGCCGACAACAGCTGCTCGTAAAGCGGGTGCGCCAAGATCTCGGCTTTTCTCCTCGCCATAAGCCAGTCCCCTCCTCCTCCCTCTGACTTGCTGATGTTGCTGCTGACGGCAGTGGGGTTGGGCCGCGGGACGGCGGAGTCGCCAGGAATGGAATCCTTGAGATCGAGGGAGGAGGAGGACTCGACGGGGAGGAGGCCGGGCCACTGCGAAAGAGGAGGAGGAGGAGGTGGAGCGGGGGCGGGGGAGGAGGAGGAGGAGGGGGAGGTGTTGAGGTGGAGGAAGTTGCCGGTGATGTTGGGGGTGGGGGCAGCGGAGAGACAATTAGGAGGGGAGGGATGGTCGGAGGGGAAGGGGTAGAGGGTGGTGATGTCGAGGTCTTTGCTGCTGCTGGGGGTGGCCGTGGTGGTTGCTGCTGTGGAAGGCCATGGGACTCGACAGGAAGGTGATAGGAATTCCGCCGGGGGTTTGGTCACCGGGGGATGGGCGACGTCAGTGGGGCCATGGCGTGGTGTCTGCGTTTGGGGCGATGGTTGAAGAAGAAGACGAAAGAAGAAAGAAGAAGACGAAAGAAGAAAGAAGAAGATGGAAGGAAGAAAAAGAGAGGGAAGAAATGAAAAAGAAGACAAATGGAGAGAGAGAGAGAGAGAGAGAGAGAGAGAGAGAGAGAGAGCTTGTCATGTTTTGGATGGACCCCCTATTATTAAATAATTAATTAATTAAAAATACTACGTTGTAAGAAAAAGTCTTTCAGTCATAAATAAAAATTAAAAAAAAAATAAAAGAGGGGAGAAAACGAAGGGTGGTTCGGAAGAGTTGGTTGTATATATAATTTAAATTATATATTAAGTAATTATTTAATTAGACAATTTAATAAAAATACCCAGCAGTCGGCGACTTTTAATTAATCATGTATAAAATATAAAAAATGTTCATAAACGAGTTAAAGTAAGCATTGTCGTATGTATTTGTTTGTTTGTTTTTTTTTTTTGGTCATGCTTAACAGCTCTTGCTTTGTAAATAATTGGGTTAATAAAATATGAAACCAATTTAATTATTTGACGTCGTTGGTTAAGTTTGGTGGGTAAAAATAATCACTTAAGTTAATCCTACTTGCAACGCAGCAGCAACGCGTGCACCTCTGGGTAAATTCATTTCGTGTGTCATTAATCATTTTATATTCTTTTAAATCATTATCATTTTATTAATAATATTTTTTTTAAAAGAAAGAATTTTATCGAGGAAGATATCAATCAGTTGGTGTTTGAAATTCGAGTGAAGCAACTTAATATAAAATTATTACATTATACAAAAAGAAGAAGAGGCCTAACCAATCATGGTATGGCTTTTTTGGGTATTAGCTGTATATAAACAAAATGAACACGTGACATCGAGTGCTGCTCGAATAAAGGGAGGAGGAGGAGGAGGAGGAGGAGGAGGTGGCGGGTGGGTGTGTGGCTTCTTTTTGTCTTATCAAATCTCCCCTTTCCTTTCCAAAATAAAAAGAAAAAAATAATAAGTCAAAATATCGGATTTTGGCTCTAATTATCGGGCTATTTTCATCTGTGGCCATAACTTTATTTTTTTTTATTTATGGTCATAACTATGACATTGATTTTGTTTATGGCCTCATCGTAACGCCGTTGGTGGATCTTACCTACGTGGACTAACGGCTGAACTCGTGGCAACAAACGTGGCCATCCTGTCTTTTAGATAAAAGAAAAAATATCGGATTTTGGCCCAAATTATCGGGCTATTTTCATTTGCGGCCACGACTTTATTTTTTTTTTAATTTATGGCCATAACTATGACATTGATTTTGTTTATGCCCTCGACGTAACGCCGTTGGTGGATCTCACCTACGTGGATTAATGGCTGAACTCTCATGCGAATGTGGCAATAAACGTGGCCATCATGTCTTTAAAAAAAAAACCCAAATTAATAAAAACCGTAAATCCCCTCCCCAGATGTTCACGGCCCTCCTTAATCCTGCTGCCTACTCCACAACCAAACTTTTCGTGGCCTTGCAACCCCAGCAGCAGCATCGCATGTTCAAGGTGAGGTTCTTCGCTTGGATGGTGATGGGCATCCTGTTCTGTGAATTTATTCCCCCTCTCTCCCCGACGGCTCTTATATATGGGACATCGAGGCCATAAACAAAATCAATGTCATAGTTATGGCCATAAATTAAAAAAAAAATAAAGTCGTGGTCGCATATGAAAATAGCCCGATAATTGGGGCCAAAATCCGATATTTTGTCTTTTTTCTAGAAGACAGGATGGCCACGTTTGTTGCCACGAGTTCAGCTGTTAGTCCACGTAGGTAAGATCCACCAACGGGGTTACGTCGAGGCCATTAACAAAATCAATGTCATAGTTATGACCATAAATAAAAAAAAAAAAAATTGTGGCCACAGATGAAAATAGCTCGATAATTGGGACCAAAATCCGATATTTTGCCATAAATGATCTGTTAGATGTTGGAGCCATTTTTTCACTCTTGAAAATTACAAAGTAGCTCGAGATGGGCGGAGAAATGTGAAAATTAAAAAAAAGGGAACAAAAATTAAAATGTTGTATATATCAATAATATAATCAAGTGGGGGGGGATAATACAAGTCTCACGAGGGGAGGGAGGGGGTTGTTCCGCTGATTTTTTAAAGAAACGACGTCGCTCCACGTTTTCTGCGCCACTCACGGCGAACCTTCGTTTTGGGGTGGGTTTGCCAGGACACGTGTCAATCAATCAAGGGACAGGGAGGGACCAGCAGTTGAGGTATTATTCCTGGTGGCAATAACCTTTGGGCAAAATATCGATTTTTGGCCCCAAGTATTGGGCAAACTTTTCGATTTTGCAAATCGTTTAAAAATTTTTTAATTTGGCCTTAAATCGATGACACTTTTGTATGAGGCCTTATTTGTGACGGACGTTAGATTTTCGCGACGTGTCAATTAGCCTCCGTTACCTTAGCCTACATGGCGTCCGACGTGTGAATTACTTAATTTGTTGGCCTACGTGGCAAGCGCTGGGAAATAAAAAATTAGGAAAAAGAAAGGGGAAGAAATTGGGGATAGGGTTTGGGTTAGAAATCGGGGTTAGGTTTGATTTTGTCTTCCCTCGCTCGATTCAATCGTTAAACAATGTGAGGTTGGGGTTGCGCGTTCTGTTTGTGTGGTTGCGCTGTGTTAGTGGGGTTGGAGTTGCGCGCTGTGTTTGTGGACTGTATTCTTGAGGTCGGAGGGCTTAGGCTGTTCTTCGAAGTTCCCATTCGGCAGGAGCCCTGAAGCACAGGAAAAGCTCGAGGTTTAAAAGACGAGATACATTGACCTTTTGAGTGTCGAGTTAAGTCAGTCGAGTTTATTACCTTCAAGAGGTGGGGGAGGAGTGGTCGCAGGGGTGGCGGTGAAAGCGGCGGAGAGGAGCAACAGTAGGGCGAGGGGAGCTGAGTTTAAGGGTGACATTTTGCCCTTTGCCTGGTCTGGTGTGGAACTTTGTTTAATGGGGGGGGGGGTTTGGGGGGGGGGGGGGGGGGGGAAGGGGGGTGAGGCGGGGTACGAGGCCACCCTCTATTTGTCTTTTTAACACGTAATTCCTCCCATCAGGTAACTTCACGACAAAAAATATTAATGTCAATGCCACGTAAATAATTCACCAACATTTCCGTCAAAAATTTAACGTCCGTCACAAATAAGGCCTCATACAAAAATGTCATCGATTTAAGACCAAATTGAAAAATTTTTAAACGATTTGCAAAATCGAAAAGTTTGCTAATACTTGGGGCCAAAAATCGGTATTTTGCCTAACCTTTGAAGTAAAAATGTAGGACATGAATTATATATAAATTATTTATCAAAATCCTCCCCATCAAGCCGTACACGTGTCCAATCCATGGACCCCCGCCCCGGGGCGCCTTCCCGACCGCCGCCGCCTTTTTGGCGGTCCGAGAAAGAGAAGATATAACCGAGGTGTTCCCCCAAATCATTCATTTTACTTAATGAAAGAAGTCGTGGAGTTTATTTACTTACATGAAGGGAGGAGAGTTTTCAGCTTTACCTTTCTTTTTGTAGCCCATGACAAATGAAGTTAGGCTAAGTGCTGACATAAAACAATCCTACGAGGATATTGCTTTTATCACTAACTTTGGATTCTATCTTTTTTTGTGACCTAAGGACATGATACTAAGTGTTGACGCGGAGAAAACCGAGTTCTACGTGGGTTTGCTTCGTTGGCGATCTTACTTGGAAATAAAAAATTATATTGGCAAGTAGGACACATTAATAGAAACGAGATTGTTCTTCTCCAAATGTCTGAATTGAACAGAAGTAGACCTCGGGGTGTATGGAAAAGACTGATGAATGAGTTTGTAACCACAACATGAGGGTAATGTACATATTTTAGAATAAGAGGAACCTAAGTCATCAATTCTTTGTTTGTCTTGGAAAGTAATGTTGGTATTGTTATTTCTGTTTTTTGATATGTTTGCAGTAATGTTGATGATTCTGTGTGGTTTAGTCATTGGACAAGGACTTTCCAGTTTCTTTGATAATATCCCCATAACTAGCAGCATTGACTAAATGGCCAACTAAGTTTCCTAGAATCGGCTAAGAAACAACACAAACAAAGCAACCTTCTCCTATGCCATGCCATCCTCCTTGTTGCCCTTCCTCTTCCTCACAAGGTCGCATGTTTGGCATTAATTCTGAAGGCAAAGCAGATTATTGTATCGTTTATTGGCAATCATAATTGGTCCGTCCTTCTGCATGACCGTTTCTGCTTTTGCACGTCATCCTATTATGACTTTTGATTTCCATGCATTTTGCAAGCGATGCGCATTACTCTCCAAAAGCAAACAACTGAAAAATGAGTTTACTTTGCCTAAATTGTTTAAATATGAAAGATGCAAAAGCAATAACAGTATAATTTTATGGCCTATGATAGAATCATATAACAAAAATAGCAAAATTAACCCCAAAGTTAAAGTTATAAAAGTACATTTTATTTTATATAAACATTCTAAAATCGAATGACAGCAGTCGCGTCATGTGATATTTTTTCATATCGTAGTCCTGGTGAGCCTGAATTAGCCGATGTTAATAGTTTGTTGGGTTTTGCGACTGAAGATAAGTTGTTATTAACCAACCACCTGTGGGGTGGATATCATATCCCGAGTCACGCATGAACATTTCAATTTTCGTTTTACTTTAATATCCCCCCACTCTTCTCTCTCTCGGCCAATTTGCCGACATAATGGGGGGGGGAGGGGAAGCAAGTTCTTAAATTAATAATGTCATAATTCACATCCTTCTTACCTGACAGAAGTCTTAAAAACATCTTGATAAAAAAAAAGGGTTGGTTCACATGATTTATGATTATTGTCGGTTCGTTACCCATTGAATTAAATTTGGACCAAGCAGGGAACGATCAGTTTCAGTACAAGAAAAAGGTCATCGTTTTGGGGAAACAATTTGCAAGGATGGATAGGAGAGGAGAAGGGGGAGACGTAGCATAAGGTAGCATGGACCATCAGCCACCTCAACGCGACCCTGACCTCCCAACCACAACATGCATTACCATCCACAATTTCATTATTTGTTTAGTGTTTTTTTCTTCTTCTTTCTATGTTGATTGCATGAGGGGATTAGATTAGATTAGATTAGAAGAGTTTTAATTAATCTCATTGGGGTCCACAGACTCCTGACATCGTTTAATTATTTCATATATACACCCAATAATCATAATAATAATAAATAAATAAATAATTTAATCTCAATCAAAAGACTATTTTAGCAAATAAAAGAGAACATTTGGTGAGGGGATGGGGGATGACTTCTGGTGTGAGGAAATTTAAACGGGGGACAAGACGAAACAGAATTCCATAGACGAGGGCGGCGAAATAGTTGTTGTTCTACCACCAAAATTTTTGTTTTGAAATTAATTGGTTTTCTTCCCCTTTTGAGTCCAATCAATTTGACCTACTACTTACTATATGTTGCAGGCGAAGGCGACGTGATTTCTTATTCACTGTCACCGCAAACAATGAGAGCCGTCCCATAGAAACATGTCCGAGAGTACACTTGTTTTGCCGTTGAGGGAGCCGGAGAATGCCAGGTCAGGGTTTGTTCGCCTTGCACATGGCCGGCCACCAGAGACGGGTTTTCTCCCTTTGTTTCCCGGAACGAGATTCGTGCGGAAAAAAAAAAGGCATCATGGGCATAAGTGAAAGTATCCACATCCACAGGAGATGAGATGCCTTCCTACTTCAAACAACACGAGAATCACAAAAAATGACAAAAAAAAGGGGATCCTGAAGAAACCAAACACACGCCCCCAAAACGAAATGGTAAATGCTGTCAATGACAAGTAGTTCAAGAAAGAGACGAAGGGGGGAGATGCCCATGCTTTTTTTTAAAATATTTTGGCTTCAATTCCATGAATTTAGGATAAGATTAGGGAGAGGAGCATGAGATCCCTCCCACCCCTTTTTTCTTCCCAATTGGGTTGGGGTTGGGGGGGGGGGGGGGGGGGGGGGGGGGGACCCCCCATCAAAGAGAAGAGTGCAAACAATGAGAGTGAAATAGAGAGAATTGGAATAAGGGCCTAGGACCACCACCTTTGAGCACTCAAAGACATACTTTTAACCACTTCCTCGTCCAGTAACCTCATGGATGGGGCAACATGACACTTCTCGTCCTACCCTCCCTCCCTCTCCTTGTCTACACCTTAACCATCGAAACATTTTGTTTGATATTATCATCATCACAATCACAATGCACTTTCTTCCCAGGGGCCGGTTGTCCTCTGTTACTACTACTACTACTACCAGTAAGTCAACTCAATCGGCAAACCCCCCACAGACCCACGCTGTTCTACATCGCTTCTGCCTTCCCATGAACCGAGACATCAACTCCACCAACAATTCAAGTGGCACGGAGCCTAATTTTCAGCAGAGGGATTTTCGAGCAAGTATCTACTAATGACCCACAAGTCACCTAATCCTTATTGCTACAGAAAAAGCATGTGGCACCAGGACTCTATTCCATCCAGTGGCCCTAAACATTGACTCTTGTTACTCTTGAGCAATTCCCAAAGCACCAAATCTAGACAAGAGCCGTCTGGACCACGAGCCTAAGTATGGGGCCAACACTCGGAGCAGTGGCTCGCTGGGTCCATTTTTACCATGCCGGCCATTTCAAAGGGACTACAATGATTTGTAGATCCTACAGCGCACTTAGGTCTCCGTTTGCCAGCGCTCAACTACATCAATCGGTATTGTGATAGTATCTCAATAAGTTTAAATGCGGCAACCAAGCCTAATAATCACTTAAGAAACAGTACTATATGTCGAGCCATCAAGATTTACATGCCGAATACATGAACTTACCTCTCAGGACAGTCACCTGATCCATTTGCTTGTCCCTCCGACGCATTGCATGATCTATGCCTCCCCATATTGGAGGACCAACAGCTTAATCAAGCCAGAGCTTGGGTCAAGAGATCCAGAGAGCATCCACCGATTCCTCTGATGATGTAAACATCACAAGCACGAAGCAATATCTGCACCAATATTGCCAAATTCTCTTCCACTAGGGAGATTCTCCACCGGGTCGCCATCAATGATATGACAATTATGTAAAAGAGTTATACTGTCCCCATGACACGGAGATGAAATGGAGGACCCCGACAGAAGATAGGTTCATCATGTGACGCTGTCCTTGCACGAGCCCTCAGAATGTCATTCGCATTTTCTATCACCGACGTGGCCACTAAAGTGTACTCACCGGGGACCAGAAAGTGCAATGAGAATGAGTGTCTGGTCTCTTGTAGCGGCTGAACCTCCATGGCGATTTTGTTCAGAACCCCTGTCCAGAATTTCGGTACAGATTGTCATAATGAACAAAGAAGTATTCAGAAAATTGTAATACATCAGGAAAATCAATTTAAGATCTCTGCAGAAACAACCAAAAATCGTTGGAATTCTCCTCCATGCGCATCCCTTCATGATGAAAACGAAATTGGCCTGATAAGGACAACTAAGAGGCTGAAGAAAGAAAGATTACCTGACCATAAGACAGCAGAATTGCTATCCTCGATACAATTCTCTCCAGTAACATCCACGCATGAAATGCTTAGACACAGCCTAATCACCTCTATTGTGTTATTTCGCACCAAAACTTCTATTGGTGTGATATCATTGGCCAGAACAGAACCATTCCCAGAGGTTGTCTCTGCAGGCATATCAGAGGCTGTCATTCCACTCAGATCTCCATCTTTACCGATGACATCTTTCACCAGTCTGAACCCAAATGTCAATGGATCGGGTAGAAGGACATCCATGACAGATGTCTGGAGAGCCTTCATAATGGGATCCTTGGTATTCATCTCACCCGAACTATTTCGCCCTGACTGCCACTTCACTTTTATTTTCGAGATAACCTTCTCAATAGAAGCATTAAGTTCAGCTTTTGCATTCTTTTCAGAGAAGCTCGAGCTTCTGCCATTTGTCACGGCCCCATCAGTTCGATTATCCCGCAGCAAAAAGGATTCATCGAGCACGGGTAACTTGAAGTTCTCCAGTGGAATGAGTACCCTAGAAGCATAATCGCGGTCGATTCGTGTTTTCGGGTATGAAAATTCAGCAAGGCCATCTTGATCTAAAACCTGGTTCCCATCACCCACAGGATTGTCAAGCTGGACAGAAACGCTAATCTCAAATACAACATCTGTGGGATTGGAGAGCTCAAGCTCCAAAAACCGAAGTCCCCAACTTCCCCGGAAAGGATCCATCTTAACAAATTTTTCCATTCTAAAGCTTGACCCAAGAGCTTCTGCAGAGGAAGGGCTCTCCTTGGAACCTGGCAGGGGGTTTTTTTTCACTAATGTGTGCTGGAATCTCCATGGAAAGCAGACGGGCTTTAACGAGGGACAAGCCCTGGAGAACACATATTGGTAATGGAACGAGTAGTCTCCGGCCTGGTGGAACAGCGACAGGTTCATGGGTAGGATCTTCGGAAGTTGCAAAAGGTCCTAATAAACCAAAAGTAAAATAATCAGCAATACAGAAAAGCTGATCCAATAGGTGACAGCAGTCACCATTTGAGCTATCTACAGATTGCTAATAATCAGAGTCATACTCGTTTAAAATAAAAAAGTCCAGAGAAGGTTATTTCCAGGACATGGACAAAAAGTGACAGTGATGCGGAGATAATACAGTTTGCATCTCATTGCTACTTTTTAAGCTTTCTATTCCTTGTTGGGTTCCCGCTAGAATATGGGAAGCAGCTACTCATTGGGAGGTAGCTTGGTGGTGGGCTGTCAACGATTTCACAAGGAGTCAGACATCACTCTTCACAGCACAAATAGGGAAATGGGGAGAGGAGTACCTGCATAGTGAATCACCAAGAGAGGGCCACTGGCATCCTTGTGATGCCTACCCATGCTACCAAAGGCACTTTTTGCAGTAATATCAGGATCCACCGAGCCGACCTGCCAGGCTTTCAAGGTCACTTTTAGGGTTACTTCCGCGCCAGGTTTTAGGGGAAGACGGGATTGTAGAGCATCATATGATATTGAAATTACAGAGTCCTGGTTCTTCCCAGACAGAGAAATATGAGCCTGTTCAACTGGCACTGTGCCTGCGTTAGATAGACTGATCCACACATCTCGAATTTCTCCTTCATAGAGGATAATGGAACCATCACCACCGGAGATGTGTGGGACAAGGAGGGGAAGTGGTTGGACTACGCTAATGGTGGGAACATGAGCAGTTTTCACCTTCGCAGAACCACAGCATCTGAAAGGATCAGAGAGAACAAGACCTTGACCTGCTCCAAGAAGCAAATTCTCCACATCCCTGAAAAGATGTTCGGTAATGACACCAAAACAGTGAACTGTACACCCGGGTATTCTAACCTGTCCCACTGATGTTGGGATACCAGACAAGGATACCACCTTCGAAGAATTAGGTGGAAGATTTACACTAACTGGGAAAGCATCCACATTTCCTGAATGCACAGATAGATATATACTGTCAACTCTCAGGTTAAACCCACAAGGATTTGCCAGTTCAACCAACACCTGAATAGGTTCTCCCACAATCCACACTAGCTCCTGCTTATTATTGTCATTAGTGTCTCCCTTGCTAAATGGCGTGTATATGAAAGGCCCTGATGAAACTGAACCCATCCACCAATCTTCTCTCGCCCGATTGCGTTTTACTATGTCGGACTGTGAAGAGACTAAAGGGAATGAATACAGCCTGAAAGAAAGGAAAAGGAGGATCATATCAATGAGTGTGCCCACAATATTATCACACATAACTGCAAACATAGATAAAGGTAATTAAAAACGGGGATGCATCGACTATTCACTTAGGTAGCACCTTATGAAAGGTAAGGCAGGATCAGCACAGCGAGTCCCTGAAGGCAGTCTCTCAGCAGAATTAGCCAGTGCATTGGCAAGACCATTTTGGCCAGCTGGTGTAATAAGAGGATAATATGACCGCAGAAGCCGAGCTGCAGCACTCCATGCAGTGAGAGGATCACCGGCACGAGCAGCAGAAAGCAGTATCTCTCTTAGCACGACCATCTGAAGCGTGCTCCATTGACACTCGAATAGACAAACAATGGACTGGTGCAACACCTTCGAGTTAGCATGGCCAGATACATTGTCCTTGATGGCATACAGGATAAATGGTTAGGTTAATATGGAACAATTACAGTCACCAGGTATCCTCACCTTGACCATTTCTATAAACGAAACAAAATATGAACTTCTAATGGTCATGCGTGCACAGCAATTATGCAAGCTTACAATACCCATGGGGCCACCAGCAACTCCGCATAAGCACAAATTTTCCACCAGAATTAGTTTTTTTTTTTCAAATGACGAAAAGTCCATCAAATTACAAGCTCAAACAGATAGCACAGTCAACCATCTTTTGGTCGATTATGCTATTTATGTGTATATAATTTTGGTCATAAAAAATAGCTTTCTGCTGACCAGAACACAAAAGAAAAAGAATTGACAAGAAAAAAAAAAGAAAGTGTTGTCCCCCACACCATTCTTAAATAATAAAAGAAAAAGAATGCGAGAATGAAATTTATGGATGCATCATCAAACTACTCACATCATCCCGGGCATGCTGAGTTGAAGATGCTTTACTTTGAATACGATAAGCTTTTGTGGTCATTGCTAGAACTTGCATGGCGCTGACAGCAGCCAATCTGTTCTCCTGTTGCAAGTACAACTGAGCCACCTGTCTAGAGAAAAAGGCTGCTTTCCGATGATAACCAATTTTCCCATACAAGCGAGCTATCTCAACAAATAATATGAGGCGATCACTTGCATCGATCAATGATTTAGCCCCATCTGCAGTATTCGTCAATAACTCCACCACATCCTTAGTCATCTCTCTCCTGTGATGCAAGGTTATGTTAAAAAAGGCATTCCAGTGAATATGATAATGAGAAACAGGACCATGCTCATACTGTTCATGCATATCCCATCTCCCAAAACAATCAGTCCCTTTGATAATGGGAAGAGAAAGCCGATCAATTACAAGAAATGAAGAATCAAAGATAACAAGTAAGTACACGAGTATGAATTAAAACAAAAGACATAATTTACTGGAAAAAGTCACCTCTGGATAATAATTTGAATCCAATTCCAGACATTAAAGGGTAAGTTGCAATAAAGATCTGGATTCACCTGCACAGGAACCTGGCGAGTTTCAAAGTGGCCTCCAGCTCAAAGGTCAAAGGAGAAACTCTGTGCCGAATTAAGTACACCAGATTAATAAAAGAGGACTTTGTTAAAAAAATAAAACATTGCAGGAGAAATCAGAAGCGGCATACAATATCAGATGGATAATTAAATTTTCAGGCAATAACAGATACTTCACCTCTGCACGTTATCTTGTATGGCCGACTTCCTGTAGTGAATGATGACACTGTTGTAGCGATACTTGACCTCATCCACTAAATCTGAGTCGATGTGGCCCATCCGATCTAACTGAATACAAGATTGAGGAGGTCACAGGACTGCAAATCCTACAGGAAACTCCCAAACAGAGAAGATACGCCTACTAAAGATACATGCAACTAAAAGATCTCATTATAAGGTTCCAGAATCATACCAGTAGCGCACACACGCTGCCCTCCAATGCCCCAGCATACCAGAAGTAGTCTGCAGTCAACCTAGCAAGTTCAAGTGCAGTGGAATAATGGGCATTGGCATCGACGGGTGATCCAGCCAAGAGACAATAATCCCCAATAGTCTTTTGAGCACGGCCAAGTCTACGCTTTTTCGCCTTAATTACCTAAAATTACGTGACAACATAAGCTGATTTCTATGATATTAAACAATGGTAAAGTTTCACAGACAGTTAAAAAAAAGGCCGTGAAGATAATGAACAAAACCCGAAATCTTTAGGACACCTAAATATGAACCTCCTCTGAACTGAAGTTCGTCTGAGGGTCGAGTGGCGTCTTCAAGATAGTCCCGGAGGACTCGGCCTGAAGGACCCACTTCTCGAACTCCATCAGCAAGCACGCGGCAACGTCCTGCATCATCGTCTGTAAGTGGAACTCCAGCGTCCGCCAGTCGGCCGGAGGGAACAGCTTGAGATTAGGGTCTTCCCTACTCCCATCCTCCAGCTGCAACAACAAAAAAAAAACAGAGACTAAGGAAGTCACAAGCTGTTGTCAAAGCTTACTCTTTCTAACATTGTCCAAAAACGTTGCTGATGCCATGGGGAACGGTCACTCAAAAAATAATCGGGGAAGCCCAAAAGAAATGAGACCTGAGAATCGCTAGGGCAGAAGGCGAAGCAGCGGTGGACGAGGGCGGAGGAGTAAGAGCGGCAGACGGAGCGGAACTGGCGGGTGACGTCGTCGAGGTCGGGGGAGGAAGGGCAGTGGCAGAAGCCGAAGACGGCGAGTACCTTGCGGTTGGATTGGAAATCCTCCCAGGGGCTGGGAGGGGTGCCGCCGAGGAGGAACTTGAAGCGGAGGGAACCGGAGGGGGAATCCCAGGGCTGGTGGGAGAAGGGGGACTTCTGGTGCTCGGTGTAGAAGGAGGAGACGGAGGAGAGGGAGACGGTGTGGTTGGAGAGGATCATGGAGGTGTAGTCCCGGAGTAGTTGGGTGGGGATCTCCCCGATCGGGAGGACCGCCACCCTTATCATGGCCATCGTCTCTATGCTCACCTCCGGCTCCATTAGATCAGATCGATCGGCTGATTCCCGATCTGGAGTTACCAGATGCCGATTTATGAACAACTTTTTGGTTTAACCACCGTCCTGTTGTGGACACATTGCAGTCAGCAGCCCCAGCCCATTATCTTGCTTTTGATTTAATCGTATTAATTAACAAATTAGTCCACAACATTTTTCCAAATTAAGTGATTAAAATATATATAACTTGTTGAGGGTAACATTTTCTTTTCCAATAGCGCAGAAAGTTCCCCGGTAAATTGTCCCCAAGAATCTTTACAGACTGCGAGAAAAGAAGAAGAGTGAGAAGCAACCAGGGATTACGACCATCAAATCAACAACGTCAATCACCAACTTCTCCACCTGCTCCTGCCCACCGCCTGTTTCTACCACCCACCCCCCCCCCATCAAAAAATTATGACTATCCCATCCCTTCCTCTTCTTCTTCCTCATTTACTGGCCCTTATCGTCCCAGGCAAGGATTCTTATGGAGGGAGGAGGCCGAGGTGACACGTAACCAACTGGTAGATGAAAAAAGAACAAAAAGCCCGTTGGCCCTGCCTTTTAGCTGCCCGTGACTCGGATTGCCTCCGTGGCACCGTGTAACACTTCCAAGGGGAAATCGTCTTCTGAAGGAGTCATGTTAAGATCCGGAAGAAGGAATCCCCCATCTGGTTCCTCACCCGGCAAAGAGACCTGACAGGAACTAGAACCCACCCTCCAGCAAGCATCCTGTGATGATGGAGGGGTTCGGTGTGTCAGGGCGGTGTCCTTCTCCAAAGATGAAGCTGTTCCTTTCTTCTCATCAGCAGCCATGTTTGATCCATTGGCAGCATTCAAGTCAAACCCAAGCTGCAGAACACACATCAAAAAATGTCAGGAGAAATGCAAACCACCTCGTTGCATTTAGTGGCTGCAACATCGCATATCCTCTTTCAATCCTTTCGTCCACATTTAAATATAGTGGACCAGTAAAGCACCAGCCTAAGGCTTTGGACGGTAATGAAAGAAAACCACGGAACTAGAAGGAACCGCAACATCACCTTCATTCTCTTCAAGTTCTCATTTGTGGCAGCACGCTCCTTGAAGGTAATTCGCAGGGTCGCAATTTCCTGTCCAGAGGAAGCAAGCGAGTCAAATAATGCCTGAACCCAACAGAAAAGCCACCATGGCAGCAGCAGTAGCATGAGGTGATGACAAACCCCACCTCCTTCAAGTACACTCTTTCCTTGAGCAGCTCAACCTCTTCATCTTTAAGTTCAGCAAACGTCTACATACAGCAGTTAAATCACACAACTCGTTGATGAAACGGCAACCCAGAAGAGAATCACAATCTGTTCTTTCTCTCTGGCATCTTAATGAATTGGCTGTCTCAACACAAGAGCCAGAAAACTACCTTCTTTCTCTTAGACTTCTTCGCATCTGTGGTACCGGGATCGTCAGCGCCAACGACCTGGAACATACAAAAAAATCAGAACCCAGAAGCTAGTAACACATTCACAAAATCAACAACCAGAAGCAATGAACACAGAATCCCCCCAAGTCGTGAAAGAAAGACCATCCCAGTCAAAGAGCAAACAAGTCAAGGAAGCCGAGATGCGGTCACAAACAAATAACAGAAGTCCACAATCAACTAGCAATCGAAAGATTCTTCCCGTAGGAAACAGACAAAGTGGCTTTCCTAGGGTGGCACAAAGCGCCACGCAATGTCAGCAAAGAAGGATCCACACAACAAATTGGATCATGCCCCCCTCCCCCCCCCCCCCCCCCCCCCCCCAACCAAGTCTCACGTGACTCTCGCAGCCCCCTCCCTGTCAACATTGGATATGGAGCGACCGCTCCTCCCCCGAATGGAAAGGGAAAGGACATCCTTTTAATTCAACCGCGTCAAACCTTACCCGACAAGTTCTCAAATCAACCCACAACTTAAAAAAATAAAATACAAGGACAAAGGGGGACACAACAATGCGACCACCGCCGTTGGATGGAGGCGAAAGAAGCAAAAGACGCAAAGGGATTAGTGGGTCCCCCCGATGGTCGATAATGTCAAAGCCCCGCAATTCTCTCTCCCCCCCCACATCCCCCAACATACAAAATGCTCTCCCCTATCGGGGATCGGATCCAGAGACTGCTCAAAACACAACCCGACCAGCAGCATCCATCGTCATCACCCACATCACGACGTGGGAGTTTCTTTTTCAATATTCGGAGGGGGGTCGAACGAGGAAACATCCTCCGCCTGAACCCACGGGAAAACCCCCCCCCCCAAACCCCAAACCCAAGAGCCAGTCACCCACTAACTACACACCAGCACCAAACAGAATGCACGGGAGGGGACTCCGCAGAACAGAACAAGTCGAAAATGACAAAAGTATCTCCCCCCGCCCACTCTATCCGAAAACCTAGAAACGGCCTCGTGAGGAGGACTGACTCCGGGACTTAACTGTACTTTTCGTCCATCCTAACACGAGACCGTCCCAGACGATTGATCTCTCTAG
The DNA here is from genome assembly GCA_029817715.1 of Melastoma dodecandrum. Classification (NCBI taxonomy): domain Eukaryota; kingdom Viridiplantae; phylum Streptophyta; class Magnoliopsida; order Myrtales; family Melastomataceae; genus Melastoma; species Melastoma dodecandrum. The sequence continues at coordinate 22,530 of JARUPY010000579.1, forward strand.
CAAGGGAGGGGGGAAGTTTCCCACCCCCAACCCCACCACCATTAGACCTTCCTTCTCAGTTAACACCAAAAAAGTAAAAGATCGAGAGATCGGGACGGGTGAAAAAAAAAACACAAAACCAAAAAAGCAACGAACGGAGACGAAAAAATAGGATTAAGGAAAAGGACATGGACTTGGGAGGGAAATGGACGCGGACGTGACTCCAGTGAGCTGATCTCACTCACAAACCAAAAATGGAGAAGAGAATCCGTTTTCGGAAGTAGACTGGGAGGGATTGGAGGAAATTTTGCGCCCAAAAAAATTAAAAACACAAGGTGAAGAAAGAAAGAGTTTGATGAGATTTCGGATTTCTCGGAGTAAAAATTAAATAAAACGCACGAAGAGAAAGGGAAAAACGCGAGCGGCGTGTTCCGGAGAGGCGGGGTATGTGTCCGTACAACGGACCGGAGCAAACCATCGGATGTTGATTCCCGACGGCTGAGCAGAAGAAGAGTAAAAAACGGAGGTGAAAAATTGACGAGAGAATCCGGCCACGGAGAAGGTACGGCCGCCGGCGGTGGAGGAGAACCAGGTCGACAGGGGAAGAAAAACGACGAGAACATGACCGATCGTGGAGGAAAACCGACTGACGAACAGAGAGAAGTTGACGGCGCAAAAGACAAAACAGACAGTCGGTCTCCACTTCCCCAAGGGTATGCATATTCACCTTAGATCTGAAGCCGAACGAGCGGAAAACCGGCAAGGTGGACTCGTCGGAGCCATTGGTGGCGGCGGAGGAGGACACGCCTCCGTCGCCCACGCCTCCTCCTCCGCCGGTACTCCAAGCGAGGGGAGTCGTAGGGCTGTTCCTGGCGGAATCCGGCTTCTTCTCGGGGGAGCAGGAAGGGGCGGCGTCGCACCTGTAGGCCATCCTGCTCCTCGGCAACCGAATCCCCCACCGCGGGGGCGGCAGGGATGACGAAGACGGCCTCGCGAACGAGGCGGAGGAGGAAGACGAAAAGGAGGGGGAGGGAGAGTGCGGGTGCCTGAGGCGGAGGAGGAGGTCGGCGACCATGCGGTCGTCGGACATGGCGGAGCGGAACCACTCGTCCTTGGTAACCATCGAGGGGGACGAAACGGACTGAGACGGTTAATGGAGGGGCAGGCGGAAGGTGTTGGGGTGGGTTTCGGGGGGGGGGGGTATGCGTGGGACGGAATCCAGAGGAAGAAGAAGAAGAAAGAAAAGTGTGAGGGTGTTGTTGGAAGGAAGGAAAGGAAAGGAAACAGTAGAGATAGAGAGAGATTGAATAGCAGGGAGTTTGTTTTATATATGGACGGGAGGGGAGTGGGGGTGGGGAGAACGAGAACGGAGAGGAGGGGGGGCGGGGGGTGCAGGCAGAACTAGAAGAGGCGCCGAGGAGTTTTCCGTCATTTGCTCTTTCGATTTTTTTATCTACTTGGAGAGAAGTCTACTTGACGTGTCTATAATCAATCTGCCCACCGCACGAATACCTCAAATTACTCTTTTTTTTTTCATCTTAAGATTTTTTTTTGGTGAAGATAACCTTTCTATTTATGTATTCAACATTTTAACATGTTTGCCATCGATTTAACGATGAAGATTAATTTACTATTTTTTTTATAAAAATTTTCTCATGCTCCACATCAATGGCCAGGTCTTGGGAAATCATTAATTGCCGCATCCCCATGAAAGGAAAAATGGGAAAAAACTGACGGGCCTCAAGGCCCAATAGCCATCGCTAAGGCCCATTAGACATCATTAATGGGCCGGAAGCCCTGAAATCGATGAGGAAGAATGTGAAATGGCTTTTTCAGAACTAAGATCCAAATTAAAGAGGAGATGTAAATAACTAAGTATTATTGTTGGTATGGGTGAAATCGAACTCTCTCTCCTGCGTTGAACCAATGGTTCCGACAGTCCTCCCCTCCAAAATTTTAAGACTCTGACAGTGGCCGAAGAAGCCATGCGTTATTGCCTCACGTTATAACGGTGTGAGAAAACGCCCCGTACCTCCCACAGGTCTTAGTTGACATTGTGGTACGAGTCCACGATGGCGTCTGCAAGGTACTCGCACTTCGCGAGGGAGAGCCCAGCCAAGGATATTCTCCCGTCCTTCGTCATGTAGACGTGCCATTTGTTCGTCATGTTCTCGCTCTGCGTCATGAGGTGGAAATAGCAAGAATAAGCCGTAGAAATGCGTCGTGCGTGAGCGCAGAAAAATGGGCGAGTGATTGAGCTTGAACTTTTCAGGAGCGGTTTTTTTTTTTTACCTGAGCCTTGTTCAAGCCGGTGAATGAGAACATGCCGATCTGCCTCAGTATGAACGACCAATCCTTCCCACTCTTGTCGTTCCCAGAGAGGTTGTCGTGCAGCCTTTTCCTGACATCCTTTATCCTTCCGGCCATGAGTTCCATCTCGGACTTCCATTCGCTGAATAGGACTGGATCGCCCACAACGTTGGCGACAATCCTAGCCCCGTGAACTGGAGGATTAGAGTACATTGGTCGAGCAAGTCGCTTCAACTGGCTCTTGACTCTGAAACACCACAAACCTCAGCAATTAGACAGAAGGGCATGGCTTTGCAAAAGAGTTAAATAACATTTCCCAGATCACAACTCAGAATACCTCACAGCTGTATCAGAAGAGGAGCAAACTACATTGATTGCTCCAATTCTCTCTGCGTAGAGACCTAGGTTTTTGCTATAAGACTGTGCCACAAACAGCTCCATGCCTCGTGCTGCAAACAGCCTCACTGATGATGCATCAGCATCCAGACTTCCACTTGCGAATCCCTGAGTGAAGAAAATAATATAGCAAATGATCAAACTTCGCAACTCGTGGCTAATATTTGATAACACTGACGCCAAAAACAAATCGGTACTATATTCTCGACAAGAAATGAGTCTGTCAAAAGTTACCTGGTATGCAACATCAAAAAAGGGAATGTGATTCTTCTCTTGGATGACATCAGCGATCTTTTCCCATTGCTCAGGTGTTGGGTCAATTCCAGTTGGGTTGTGGGCACATCCATGAAGCAAAATAAAAGACCCACTGGGAGCAGCCTGGAACGAGAACAAGCCGGTGGATGTGCCATCACATTAGTACAGAGACATGCGGACAAATTATGGCAGAGCTGAACACGTAGCTCCCATCTAAAGTTATATAGTTTTTCCAATGTATGTACATTAAGTTACCTTGATGTCAGCAATCATACCATCAAAATCCAAGCCTACTGTTTTCGGATCATAGTATCGATACTCAGACCAGGGAACTTTGGCATCATTGAAGATGTTTTTGTGGTTTCCTGCATAATTTAAGCAATGACCATGAGAACCAGACAGAAAGAAAGGAGCTGTATCCAAGATTCTAACAAATAATAAGTACTCACCCCAAGTTGGAGCCGATATCAGAACCTTTGCACCTGGGAAGTATCTCTCTATGAGAGCAGCAGCAAGACGAAGAGATCCAGTCCCCGATAGCCCCTGAACAGTTGCCACCTGGAATGAGAAAAGAGAAGAAAAGAAAAAGTTATAGTCCCTTCAGATCGGCATTGATTTAATCATAGCATACCTTCTCTTGCTTTATCAAGGGGTTGTCCGCTCCTAATAACAAGTCTGCCGTCGCTTTGTTAAAAGCCGCCAGCCCTTCGATTGGTAGATACTACGGAGAATAGCCAAAGCCAGCCAGGTAAGGTAAATTTTAATAACAGCAGGATCCATACCAATATGGCAACCAAAACAATCTTACCTCCTTGTTTTCACCTCTCTCAAGCATGAGATTCTCAGCCTAAATGCAACAAAAGACAATACAGATGATTTGATAAGATGGTTTTCAATGAGATGATAGTTGGGTAGACGTTTTGCAAAAGAGAGAGCAACCTTTTTGACAACTTGGAGTACATAAGGCTGAAGTTCTTCTGTCCTATAAGCTCCAACTCCAAGGTTGAGCTTCTTTTCATCCTTGTTGGCTCTAAAAGCCTCCGAAACCCCGAGAATTGGATCGGGGGGTGCCATTGTGATGCCCTCAAAGCGAGAAACATTAACAGCAACATTCATAGACACTCGGCCAAATTGCTGCAGACAAAAAAAAAAAAATGAAAAACAGAACATACTCTCAGTAAATCAAAAGGGCATGCCCCAAACTCTCAATGAAACATCGATTAAATCGTTTTCATGAACAAACTATACTTCTTTCTGATGAAATGCTATTTCGAGAACAAAGAGACATAATACAGCAGGCCAAAGCAACAAATTCCGTTAATGGATAGCCAAACAAAAGGATCCGCCCATGTTCAATAAATCAAAAGTTACATGCACAAATCCACCACTGCAGCCCAGGCATAATCCAGCTGGCCAAAGCTGATATCCGATTGTAAATAGCCCAAACGATTGCAAATAATCCAGTCTATAACACATCAAGACAACAAGAAGTAGAGCAAAGACTGAGAACATGCCATAGCCTGCGGAAATGGGCATCTCTCTTGCAAACACCCGATCCTCGTCCTCCCCTGCGACATCAATCCACAGTCACCCCAAAAGAAATAAAAAAAAAAGAAGCAGACACTGCCAAATCCCAGATGAGGGGGGGAAGTACCCGTCAGGAGCAACAAGGTTCAATCTTTCCCCCCATCAGTCCACCGTCCAAGCAGAAACACACAAACCCATTTTCACCAAAGAGATCAATCCCACTGGCGTACCTTGAAATTATCACGGACCGAGACGGAAGCCGAAGCCGAGGGCGGGCAAGCGAAAGAACGGATCGTAGAAGCCATCTAGGTCCGGCGAGAAAGGTATAACCACAACCGGGAAGAAAAGAAACAAGTTAAGAACAAAAGCCTCAAACGAAATCGAAAATCAGACAGACAAGAAAGGCAGACCATATGCATAGGGAGGAGGCGTGCGAGAGTGAGGTAAGGAGACAGACGAGGCGACCGCTACGACGTTGGAACCCAAGTCCCCCAAATGTATATAACCAGTTGGTTTGTCCGCTGGTGAGAAAAATTCTCAATTTATCCCTCATTTTTAAATTATTAATTAAAAGATAATTTTGTTTGACCAAAAAAAGTTGTGTTTTTAAAATAGACTTATCCTTATTCATGTAATGTCGTTTTTTAAAAAGAGGCGTTGCTACTATTTTTTTTTTAAACTGTTTTTGGGGTTGATTTTAATACATTGAGGATGTAGCAAATGAAATAAAAAAAAAAAGTAGGTATGAGCAAAAGTTGATGTAATGTCGAGACGCTGTAATATAAATTCTTCTTAATTCGGGTATTTCACAAAATATTTTTTATGCTTAATTATTTAAATCAATTTTCTAAATTAAATAAATTATTTCACAAAAAAAAAAAAATTCGTCGCTGGTTGTTCGAATTGATTAAAATGTTTCTGACTTTTTTGGTCGATTTGATCAGCAATCAGACATCTTTTTCTCTAGCCTTGATCCAAAAACTAACATTGGTTGATAAAAACATTTTACTTCATTGTCCGGTGGCGGAACCATCGAACATAAGGGCTGGTCTTCAATAGTCATAAGCTAACCCTATATTCGCATAATCCTCCGAATTTTAAAACCCGTTTTGTGAAAAAAATCTTGTTTCGAAAGAATAACTCCATCTTTCTCAGCGCCCTAAAACAAGTTTTAAGTTTCGCGTATTGAATTGACCCAGAAGAAAGCGAGGAGGCCATCGGCGTGCGCCTGAATGTAAAAATGTAAGGGGGGATAAAATTGATTATTACAAAGCTGTATTTGTCCTTTGGGATTCACCAGCAGTCCGTCTGTCCCTGTCTGTGCGCGTGACAAGCTGGACTTGCCGACAAAAAGTCAACGGAGACTCGTTCCTAAGTTTTAGAATCCACATGCACCACCCCTCCACATTTTTTGTTTAAGCATGTTTCGCCAATAACACCAGAAGTTTCAAGGGCCGACACAATCTTGAGGACAATAACACAGTTAACTTACATCTTTTCCTTAAGGCAAGACCAAGATATGTGCTACTACTGACAGAGGAACACAGCCCGGGAGCACACGACCAGGTGATTATGCAGCCAACAACCCCAAGACATCATAGTTTAACGACAGGAATGACAATCCAATGGGACAAAGCCGGCAACAACAGCTTAACTCAAGTCCATACAGAAAGGGAGCTGCCCAATATCAAAACAAGCTCTAAAGTTACAGGTTACAGGATGCTGGGTTCGAGGGCATTCTCCTAGGTCCCATGAAAACGGAGGCAAAGCCTAAGCAGAAGATCCATAATGCATGGTTTCTTAGAAATAAGGCCATCCAGATGAGCACGAAACAGAAGCCAGGAACGCACACTCACGAGCATTAACTATCCGTAAACAATGAATCACGAACAGCACTACAACAGCCACAAAGAGAGAACAACACACCCTAGATGAGAGCAACACAAGGCCTATCGGCTTTTGAAGGTCCCAGATTCTGCTGTTTTTGGCTATCTGTATTCAAGGAGGGAGAGCTGCTAATAAGTTTACGGGTATCACCAACCAAATCATCAGGTATCAAATTCCCGGATGGGCATGACTACTACTTGGGAAAGAAAAGGCAACTCCCTAATTCATTCCGTAGCTAAGAAATTGAGACTCGATGGAGATTCGATCCTCAAAAATACACCGAATTCATTACATTGATAACCTTAACAAAATATTCTTCGAAAAACAAACCGTCCTTCCAACAACATAGAAGCAACCTTACGGAGAAACCGAAAATCCCCTCTAATCATCCTCAAAACCCGAGCTTTGTGCGGCGCCAGTGCCTGCGCTTCGCGTTGTACCTAGAAACAAAGAGCAAAATACGGTCACCGTCGATCCAGGGAGTTGTCGGAAACAAGAATAAGCCGCCGGCAAATATCGCGACAAGGACCCAACCTGATGGTGTTGTCGGTCCTCATGCGAATCCAGTGGGGGATCGGCCTGTTCTGCCTCATCTTCTTCGCCAACTTCTTCTTGATCCTGAAGGTCTTGTGCGAAGGCTGCGTCCAACAAAACAATCGGATAATAAATCAGCCGCACAAAAACCCAACCTCATCGACGGAAAGAGAAGGAGAAGAGAAGCACGCACCATTTCCGCTGATCCCTGCAGGTACTGAGCTCCGCAGCCGGAAGAAAACCCTAGACGGCGACACTGGGGATTGACGAGGACGACCCGCTACTTTATATATGCTAGGGTTCGGGGGAAACATAAATGGGCCGACACTTTGAGCCCAATTAGATCCTTGGAGTTGAAAAAGACTTTGGGCCTTCTAAGGCTCCATTTTTTTTTTGTTTTAGTATTTTGTTTAAATTGAGATCGTTATTGGGTGATTGGAGCGAGGTGAGGTTGACAACACTAAACATTTCACTTGCTCTTAAAAGTAAGAGAAGTTCTCTTAGAAGAAAACCTCCGTCGTCCTAGGATTGATTAAACTTTGGTTAGCATTTTTTTAAAGAAACGCGGTTTCAGAGGAAAAAGACATGAGGTTTAAACATTGATCTCCTCGAAATTCCAGGCAGCTATCACATGGCCTTGCCTATGAAAAAGAATAAAAATTGTACAATCAAAAAAGGCTCTGCCAATAGTTTGTTCACAGTTAGTCATAGGTTTGGATGGGAGGTCGGAGTGAAGAAGGCACATGGATGGACTGGACTGTTTTTAATGCTATGAGAAATCGTTCCCCTCCTGTATGTTCATGGAAAAACAATGGACGATGTCACGTTGATGCGATTTTGAGATAGAGACCCTTCGTTGCGAAATCTAAGGAGATTTAGGAGATATAACAACACTAAAGAATAGACGTAGACACAGACTATTTGCAAACCTCCACACGAATATGGTCGTATTCGAATCGCTAACATCACAAACTACTCTTAGTCTTCCATTGTGTTACCCCCTTTTAAGAAAAATCAAATCGTCTTAAAACTCATTTAGTCAATTCATCATCGTCTAGCACAGTTTTGTATCAGAATATATAAATCCACGTGCATGGAGATAGATAATGGTGTTTCAGTCTATAGTTACTGCTTATATCCCCAGTTGTTTTGCTTGTTAATACTTTGGAAACACACGTGAATGTGATTTTCAACGTTAATTATTGGATAAGATACGCCCTCACCTCCCTCCCTCTAAGATTTTTCCTCCTATTTTTGACACATTAGGGTATAAGTAAAGAAGAAAGAAAAGAACAACATATCATCAATGCGTTAAGTAGTCTTAACGTTAGGTGACTTCTTGACGTACGTACTAACGACGCATATAATCGTAGTTAAATATATCTATATAACAGTTTGCAAGGGTAGGAGCATAGACAGTTTGGTAAATGCTGAAAACTAAAACCATGTAAGGGAATAGCAGCTTGTTCACATGACAGATTATTTTGGGCTTAAATTAATTCTGGTCCACGAAAAGCCACACCGTAACTCATTAAGACCAGAAGGAAGGCGTAGGCCCGTACTAAGTCTACAAAGGCGATTGACAAGTCTACATGGGTCCAAATTGATAAATAATATGGATAAAAGTCATAACCGCCGAGATCAGATTGTTACCGAGATTTTCAGGAGTTAGTTGGGAGGAGCACGATCCGAAAAGACATTCTGAGGACATGTTCGACATCCCAGGCATACGAAGATTTAGTATAAAAGGAGAAAAGTTCTCTCTTAACAAACACGACAATCAAACTCAGACACATTTTGCATTGATTGTTAACCTTAGGTTTTAGTTAAATAGGCGTCCAGACCCCGACCTGGGTGAACTCGCCAGGGTTCTTGGTCTTCATTTCCACCATCAGAGTGAGCAACCGTAGCTCTGGTAACCAATCTCCGCCTTCCTTTCATCGTCGGGTCAGGGTGAGCGACCGTAGCCTTAATACCGAAATTTCGCCATCACTTCATTGCAAGGGTGAGCAACCGTAGCCTTGATAACCAAATTCCGCCTTGAATCCGTCATTACCTTCAACCATACTCCGTTCGCCATCCTTTCAGAAGCCGATTTCCACCACTCCAGTCCGCAAGTCTACGGCGTCACCACCATCCGCACCAGCAACTTTTATTTGTTTTCATGGCTGTATGCTTTTTAGTTCTATTGTAAGACATCGTTTGATATTGTTTGATAAATCCAATTCATATTTTTCTTTACTGGCAATCACATCTGAATCTCTGTGAGTAATCGTGCCAAATATTTCCAACGTGATCCGTTTCGACGCGAACACAGACAAGAAGAGAGTCGTAGATAATAAGGTTTTCTGCCCGGGGGGTCACATGGGTGGGGGAGATCAGGAATGAATGGGTCACAATATTCTGCTGGGAGGGTCATAAGAATTAGTCATGGGATGGGTTGTTCAATGAACCGGGTTTCTGATTCCTTTGTTCCCATTTCAACGAAGGGAGGCACCCAAGTCAATGTTAGCAGTAGTAGGAGAGATATCACGCACCCAATCAGCCTTATTTATATCAGCTTTGGTGTGGATATGTATACTAGAGGGGTACTTGACCATATTGATTCACGGGCATTTAGAGAGACCGCATTAAAATAGGGTAGAAAAGAGAACCCTAGTATCAAGGTTTTTGCCTCTGGAACTCGGTCTGGTCTTACATCAGGGGTTTGGTTGAGGGGAGGGGAGGGGAGGGGCCAAACCTTTTCACATGTCCCGAGCATCACTGCTTGATTCCAAGACTCTTCTTGATCTTAAGAGGGGGGGGAACACTCGTGGTATGTCGTTATCTGAGGGGCTGCCATGCCACAACTTCACATGAAGAAGAATCTTTGTATGACTGCGACCTTAGATTTCATGCATAATATACTAAATAAAACATGTCATGCTAGTCGGTCTGCTGTCCCCGAGTCATAATATTTTTATTCTTCTTTCGTTTTCTTTTATTTGTTGCCGTTGTCGTTTGTTGTTTGAATTCAGAATAATTTGTTTAGTAGTCACGTTGGTTGAATTTGGACGGTGTAGTGAAGTTAGAGGATTTTAATTAGCGTACGGTCAGTAAAAAAAAAATATTGCCAAATAAGATAGGATGTTACAAGAATTATTGCTCTTAAGTCCTACTTGAACTAGCATCAATGAATGAATGAAGTTGCTGCTTCAATTAGCATCTTAGTACTTTTATCATACTAATATGGAAATGAAGAAATCGTTAATGTTTTCCTTCCAATTTTGTATTTGTCCCCTTATCTTAACAAAAAGACGTTGCCATTGAATTAGTGACTTCGTTCTTCAAATTATGTCACTTAGATTTTTTTCTTATTTTATTTGTCTTTAGTTTAATAAGAAGAATTATACATTTTTTTTTTTACTTTCAGTTACTTCTTTAGTTTAAATAGAAAAAAATCTTTATAGCTATTTCTTTATCCCCTCTTTTTTAATAAGAATGAAGTCGTTATTTCAAGTAACGAGTTATTTCATTTCGGATCTAATTATGACCATCATGGGCTAACTACTTGAGGTAATAAAATCATTCAAGATATTGTAGCTAGTTAGTTCAAAAAGCGAGTCTTGTAATATATATGCTAGGCATTTTCAAATTCGTTGTACTATTTTTGCAAAAAGTTTTTTATAACCAACGGAGTGGGGGTGGTGGAGGTAAAATCCCCTCGCGTCCATGTTATTGGTCCAAGTAAGAAAATTACTAAACTTGTCTATGAAGAAAAGGTAAGACGGATTTATTTCATGGTCTTTCGTTAAAAAATTTAATTCAATCTTATTTATATTTCGAATGGAAATTATATTTAAAAATCTATATAAATTTGTCAAAAGTGGGACCCGCCAACACGGCCTAAATTTGTAGCTGATGGAAACTAGATTTAGCCCAATATAAGTAAGAAAATCCACCACACACTAACCACAAAACAGAAGTCCTCTCCCTCTCTTCTCCGCACTAGCAATTGAAGGTTGTCCTGGTCCTGGGCGCGCTATCCCCGAAGGGCCCTTGTGGCTTCACCTACGTTCCATGGCTAAGTCACAGCAGCGTTATCGTGGCGTCCGACAGAGGCATTGGGGCTCTTGGGTTTCCGAGATTCGTCATCCCCTGCTGTAAGTTCCCCAACGTTTCTCCTGGCGTGACGATGAGAAGGGAACTCAGAGACTTCCTTCTACTGTTCTTCGCGATTGGCAAGGTCGCTCGTTGAATGTTTTCTGAACGGGGATTTTTTCTTTTTTCTTTTTTTTGTTATCAGGAAGACTAGGATTTGGTTGGGGACGTTCGAGACGGCCGAGGACGCCGCAAGGGCATACGACGAGGCGGCAAGGCTAATGTGCGGCCCGAGAGCCCGGACCAACTTCCCTTACGACCCGAACACGTCCCAGTCGCCCTCCTCGATGCTGCTCTCGGCTGCATTGACTGCCAAGCTCCACAAATGCTACATGACTTCGTTGCAGCTGACCAAATCGACGGTCCAGTTCCCCGAGGCACATCAAGATCAACCGATTTCGAGCCTCGATTTCAGCCAGAGCAACATGTTTTTGAATCAGGGGGTGGAGTTCCAAGGTACAGGTTCCGTGAACTGGGGTGTGAAGCAAGAGCAATCTGCGGCGGAAATCCAGCCTCTCGAAGATCATGACATCGAGCAGATGATAGAGGAGCTCCTCGACTATGGCCCCCTCGAGCTATCCTCCTCTACATCCAACTTTTAACCCATTTCACCATGTGAAATCCGCAGAGCTACTCTTCGGCAGTCATTCCTTTCTTCTTGTTCGATCACATACAATAGAAAACGTAAAAGAATCGCTGCCATCTTGGCACATTTACGCGACCCTAGTTTGTACAGCCCATCGTAATACCACCATTATCTACAAGCAGAGTTACCTACACAAAGCCTTGATCCGTTTGACAATATCATCGTGTACACTTACTCTTCCTCAAGTGGGATAAGCAGGGGATCCATCGCGGTCCTCTGTTTCTTTCACCTATCGTCAAAACCACAGGACTCCAATCGAGCTCCACTTAGAACAGCTAGCGCGCGAGCGTCCTAGAACATTTTGTCCATGCTATACCAATGACAAAGAAAGTGACAACCTCTCGACAAAACCAAAAAAAAAAAAAATCAAATTTAACCAAAGTGAAAAGAAAAATTACAGAAGAGAATAAAAAGAATCTATTACAAATAATTAAATTTAAGTTGATTCATATAGTTCGTGAACAATAATTTACTTGGGATAACACTTAAAATAGCCCATTTAAAAGTCACGATATACTTAATTTTTTCAATAATAACAAATTGTGGGCTTTACTAATTTCGAGTCTACTTCTTACCCTTTTCTCTCCTTAAGAAGAGACAACAGAATCGCAAAGCTGATTTTGGTACCCACAAGTTCAATCTAACGAAGGCAAAACCTATCTTTCCTAATCATTTCCAACCAGGGGAAGTTAGTAATCTTTCCTATCATGAGTAGTAGTTTGAATAATTCTTGTTACACCTCAGTGATGTGATCAATCCCAACCATCCACCTTTTCTTTTTACCCACACATCCAAATTAACCCCACCAAATCAAAAGAAATGTTGCAAATGAATGACATGGTGAGTGTTTTAAGGTGAAAAAGGACAGGGAAAATTAGACCAAATGATCTCAAATTCTTTTTTTTTTTTTAAACTAGGCTAAATGTACAAAATCAAAGGGGAAGATTGGAAAAGTCGGGTAGTCAAACCCAAAGATGATTATGCATGAGTTGAAGAGAGCTTCACCTTTTCTTTTTAGGGTTTTTGTTTCTCACACAAATGGGTATCACCATCATCTTGTTTCCATGGGTTTGTTTGCCTCGGATCAGTGTTTTGTTGGATGGTGGTGGAAATGAATATCAGTGATTGTTTTCATTACAAAAAGTCAGAGGTCATGGGTGAAATAGACATTTTGATTTATTTTTTTTTTCATGCCATCTTCACATGGAGGTTTAGAGGATTGTCATGTGCATATGATTTCCTCTTAACTATGTAGTCACATGGGGATGGAGGGGGGTTTCCTAATCTGCTTTTTACTATGTGCTACCACCATGTTCATGAACCTGACTACTCCCCCACCTCCCCCCCCACCCCTATAACATCCACTCATTTCTTCCGAATCCTAGGTTCTGCCCTGAGAAATTAATGAATATAAAATAGTCATGACTTAGGAAAAGAGTCCGAAAACTCGGCGTACATTCATTTCCGACATGTAATAACATGAAACAGCATCAAAATCATCGGTCTTCATCGCCATCTTATATCACATTTATTTCACATGAGAAGCTTAATCGGGAGTTTGGGAAATAATGGTCGGCCCGTGATTGATCAGAAATACTCTCAAGCTTACCTTACATGGCAAAAGAGGGATTGGGGCACACGCTCACACTGGCAGAACGAGGAAATAGTCGACTCTACTTATATATATATATAAGTAGACTCGACTCTAGAAAGTAAATTGTAAGTCATTAGTTATGAGAATGTTTAATTTCCTTTTAAATGAATAAGAAATATACAAGTGTTATAAGAAAATTAGAAAAAAATTGTTAGAATTGACGCGTAGTGTAACACAATAATACATATTATTAGAAGACTCTGAGATTCGGTTGTTATTAATTTGAATACATAATACATAATTTCAAGTGACATAAAATAAATGGTCGATTAACATGTTTCTTTTAAGTGCAAAGGGTGACTCCTTGCTTCATTGAAACTCGATATCCCAACCCTTCTTTTTAAGGGTGAAGGATAACCCCTCTTTCCATTAAAATTTTATTTTTCTCGAGTTTTTACGAATAAATTCAGATGACGACTATGTTATTGATCCAAAAATTTGTGGTGATCTTCTTTTAGGATCATCTACGCTAATAGCCCACAAAAATAGGAACAGTTAAACGTAAGAAGATATGGCTCTCGACTGTCGGAATTCACCCTTCCACGTTAACCCAGTCGATTCGATAGCCCAGGTTGGGCCATAAACTTCCCATGTTATAAGACTGGTATTAGTTTAAGGATTTTAAAAATAAAGATTGTTAGTTATGATTTAAATATGTCCGGGTTAATCATAAGACAAAAGGAAAGAGATATAAACTATTAAACCCAGTTTCTAACTATCAGCATTAAAAAAAAAAAAAACCTTCCCCTCAAAAGTCCCCCCGAAAAATGTCCCCCAACTCCTCCCGTTTCCGACCCTCCAACGCCGACGACCCCAGCCCCGCCGCTGCCCCCCCTCCACCGCCGCAGGTCCACGACGATGCCAACCTAACCACCTCCCTCTACCACACCCACCTCGGTATCTTCTCCCTCACCTGGTCCAAATCCCTCTTCTGCCGCTCCCTCCACCTCCTCCTCCCCGGCGGCCCCTCCTTCGACTGTTCCCCATCCTCTTCCACCATCTCCTTCCACCTCCACATGAACAATGTCCTCTTTTGGAAGAAGAAGGGGTCCAAGAAGCTTAGCTGCCCCGGGGATGACCCCTGCGCTAGCGTCGTCCGTCTCTTCTGGGACCTCACCCTGGCGAAGTTCGGGTCTGGGCCTGAGCCCGTGTCGGGATTCTATGTCTCCGTCGTCGTCGATGGTGCGATGGGGCTGTTGGTCGGGGATTTGGAGAAACTGGCCTTCTCCAGGACGAGGGCGAGGGGGTCGGAGAAAACTGCCTGCCGGGCTTTGTTCTTGCGGAGGGAGCACGTGTTCGGGAACAGGGTTTATACTACCACGGCGAGGATCGGGGAGAAGAACAGGGAGATCTCTGTGGATTGCAACGTGAATGGGGAAGGGAAGCTGAGCTTTTGCGTGGATAAGAAAAGGGTGCTTCAGGTGAAGAGGCTCAAGTGGAAGTTCAGGGGGAACGAGCGGGTCGAGTTCGACAGGGCCAGCTTCCAGGTGTCATGGGACGTTTACAACTGGTTGTTCGAGGATGTTAGTGAAGGGCACGCGGTGTTCATGTTCCGGTTCGATAAGCAGGATGAAGTAAGGGAAGATGGCCGTTCACATAATGTGGGCGACAAGGATTCCCTCTCTACGAATAGTCACAACACGTTGTCAACAACGTCGTCATGCAGCTTTGGGATGAACGAGATAGAGCTGAGGAAGATACGGAAGAACATGGCTAGGACGGCAAGGAGCTCGTCTTCGTCCTCGTCCTCGTTGTCGTCATCCGCATCCTCATGCGGAAGCAATTCCTCAGTGATGGAATGGGCTAGCACGGAGGAAAACGAGCTCACCCGCCCTGTCGGGTTCTCGTTGCTGGTCTACGCCTGGAAGAAATGAAACATCCCCAATTCGTTCCTCTTCCTTTTCTTATTCTTCCTCCTCTGCTTCATACTAGGTAAATGACAACATTAGGCTTCTTGTTATTTGTATCATTCATTCATTACTCAATTACTTGGGAAAAGTGATTGATTGCAAGAGGAAAATATTTCTTCAAATTGTCGAATATACTGAACGATGCTGCGATTGCTGATCACTGAAATTTTTGTAAGAGAAACCATTCTTCTCTTCATGGGGTTGTCTAACCTCGCCTCGCCTCCTGTTCTTTCGCCTTAGACAACGTGGGAATTGGTCTGAAGGGCTCTAAAGGGCGTTTTGGTTTGGCTTCTTGTGTAGGAATGGAATACAGTAGCCGTTGTTGACAAATCATGATGTTAGAGAGAATGTGGTGGCTTCCCGTGACAGCAGTAGTTGGAGCCCACACTTCTTATTTGTTCTCCTTAAAGACTTGACCGAGTTTATCAGAACGAATTTTGAATTCGAGTTTATGATCCATCATTCATTCGGTTCCTTCAATTGCAGCCACGGGTTTCTGTCACGTTTCGTGATCCTAGCAGTTGTTTATGACCCTGAACGGGTAAGCGTCTATTTTGCGGTTCTGTTCAAGGGATCGGCCGCATTCAACAACCGTTGTTCTTTTCTTAATCCCCAGTTCCATTTGGAAATTGTCCTGGTCGACATGGGAAAAGTCTCCCCATAGTTGTTATTGGATTGTGAACCGGGTAACCTTAAAAAGATTTGTCTGCAAGATATGAATAAAGACATTGGAACTGCAGAAATGAGCTTTTTTGAGAAGAAACACAGTTGCAGACACCCAGCAACACGCCACATGCGAGATCATCACTATTGCCAATGCCAGCATCGTACATGCTATATAAATTTGCAGAAAAAGGATGATGACTGGTACAACAAACAACGTTCACCTAGCCAAAAAAGCAGTCCATGCAAGCTGGATGCATCAAAATGAGTGGGACATCCCATGTTACATGGTCGGATGATCAATCAATCAATCAATCACCACTAATGATGGAACTGGGTGGACAGCAAGGGTGCCTAATCTGACAGATATGTGTCCATAAGAGTCCCAATTATGCCAACAAAGTCACTTTTTTGGCATGAGTTTTTTCATCCCCAATAACAAAAGCCTGGGAAAAATCAAGCATCATTTGCATCCGAACATAAGGGGCAGCATACAAATTCATTTATACCTTTCTTCAACCAAAAGAAAGAGGAACTGAAAGCATTTTCTTTTTACAGAGAAAAGACATCATTGCAACTACACGTCCTTGAAACTTTAATTTTACATAAGTCACCCGTTAGGAACCTACCTCTCATACAGCCGACGGTTACCGGCTGGCTGGGTCATCCACACAAATCCCATAGCCCGTTGCATGTTCAGGACATGTGGACGACAGCGGCTTCCTCAGTTCCTCGCTCCCACATGGTGATCAGCGAATCAATGACATGAGACTTTCATCCATTTTCCGCCAGAAGAAAAAAAAAAAAGAAGCTTCAACAGAGTACGCGTATTAAGATTCAACTGATAGAAGGAAGAAGTCTGAAAAACGCAATCTCCCCTTGATACCACTGATACTGACCAAAGTTCGACTCACCACGAGGCTCTTTCTAGGTCAAATCTTTAGAGATATATCCGCGGTTTTAGCGGAATGGATCAACGACGAAGATGGGGGCAAACAGTGCCTTGATCTGCTATTTCTGCCGGATGAACGAAGAGAGCGTGTTGAGGACATACTTTCGGAGGGTGCACTCGAAGAGGGGAATCTGCTAGACAGGCTTCTTAGTTTCTTCTTCTCTCCGTCAACACCTCTATTTTCAGACTGAACATGGCGAATCTTCGTTTCGTTTAATCCAGCAGGAAGTACACAGTTGCAGAAAAATCCTGAGAAATTAAAACCGACATCGTCATGATCACAACCATATTTTAGAACCGACACCTCAGTGAAGATGATCAACAGAAAGACCAGCAACTGGAAGCCCACACGCGCAAATGGGAAATTAAAATGTCATTCTTTTAGGAAACATTCCCAGCAACAGCGCGAGGATCAACGATTGCCCAAAACTTCCATTGGACAAAAGATCACGGATGGTTCAGACGAGCAGGACAGATCAAGGAACTCACCAAGCCGGGCCAGCCGATTGATCCATCGAGGAATAGGCTTTCGTGTCAGCCTTACACAAGCATCATTGCAGAAGTGATTGCAATTCTTTGTAATCAGATTATAGGTATTCCCAGAGTACTCTTCGGCTAATTTTTCCATGAATGCACGGACTTCTCTGGGGCCTAAGTCTGTTCTCCCAATCAAGATTGACTTTCGAAATGTGAAACCAGGACACCGCCTCGGTTCAACCTCAAAAATCCCCGTGGTCGAATGGTCATGTGCTCCAAACCCATACTCTACACCATGTACTGCAAGCAGAACCGTCAAAAGCATCAGCAATTGCCTTCTGAGCTGAATCTGCGATTACTATCAACGAACAATATAGAATCTCACAGACACGAAAAGCAAAGCAAGGTGGAGGCCCGTTCCTCAAGTTCCGCCAAAGGAGCCAGATTTCTAACTCTCCGAAAGTGCTCAAAACAAGCAGGCACTCCTCCAGAAACAAAACCCAAAACCCAAAACCCAGAAAACCGGAGCTAGAGCTAATTCTCAGACCATTTGTTCACCCATTCCACAACCATGAACTTCAGTCCAACAAACAACTTGATTTCATACAAGAGGTGTCTTCCGTACTTCATATGAATAAGCATATGCGAAACTTCAAATACTAACACCGCCACCAGCAGGAACAACAAAAGCAAATAACATCAACAAGAACCGAATTAGATCCCGGGGGAAGAAATCATTTCGTGGACTGTCAATCCCCCCCCCCTCCCCCCCAAAAAAAAAACAGAAATCAACCCCAACTACAGAAACTCCGGGCTCCTAAAATTTGTACAACTTTCTTCAGAATGCATGATCCTTAAAAGGAAAACGAAGCCTGCCCTTGTCGAAATCAAGCCCAACGCTCCTCACAACCAAAGGGATGCCCAAATTTAGGAACTCGAAAGAAATCTTCAGTTACCTTGGACGCCGGAGTGGTAGATCCCGAGACCGACCCAGTAGGCGTAGCCATTGATCGGGGTGAGGTCGTAGACGTTGAGGTAAACAGGAACCGAGCCCCCCGGCTTGGTACGGGCCACCGGGACCATCCGACACAGCATCTTCCCTCCCTCTCTCTTTACCCCTAAAGACGGGAACTTTACCGACACCCGGAAATGAAATGGAAAAGATGGAACGAATCCAACTTTTTTTTAGATCAGAGTGTTGTTCATGGAAGGGAAAAGGCCTGGGGCTTTTACTTCCTCGGGAGTTGGAGTTGGAGTATGGAGTTTAGAGTTGGAGTGAAGTCAAGAGAGGGTTTTGCGGACAAAAGAAACTTCTGCTTGTCGGAACCCACCCACGAAAAAAGAAAGGAAATTAAAATCGTTTAAGAACAGAAGAGAAAGAGAAACTATATAAAAAAATCCAGGGGGTTCATAATTGTTAATCATTGCCCCACTAATCTCAACTGCACATTCCACAAAGGAGACCCAATTTTTTCTTGTCGTTTTACAAGTAATTGGATTCGAGTGAGTTGAGTTTAATGGAAAAAGAAGCATGTAAAAAAAGGAGAATAGAATATTTAGGGCACAGAATCCGATGCCTTAATTAGTAGTAAAGAAAGGATCCCCAACCCAAAGTCATGGTGAACCTATAAAAATAAAATAAAAGAAAAACGAAAAAAAGGGGAGGTCTTCTGTGTAATGAAATGGTGATTTACGTTACTGGGTGGGTTAGCAATATAAGACATGAGGACCCAAAGTAAAGTGCGGCGCAAGAGATTTCCTTATCAGTCAATCGAATCCTAAATATAATGTAAATGAATTAGTTAAACGTCGAACCCCACCCCACTGGTTTTTGCCATTATTTATTAATGGATGCATGTGGATGTTGGGTCGATGATTTACGTAAAAACTGATAAACCATTACAAGCAACCATTCTTTCTACTCATTTACTTTGGTTTGTTGGTTAAAAAAAAAACATAAGACTTTCAAATTATTTTCTATTACTTTCTTATTTATCTAAAAGTCGCGGGTGAAACTAACATCACCTTAAAATTGGCCAAGAGATCTTAATTATTTTTATTTTTATTTTTATTTTTTAAAATTATCTCCTTTTGAGTCACCGTAAATCTTGTGTCGCTGTTCTCGATCGCGACTTCCTTACAATTTAAAATATGCGGTTTAAAAAAAAAGAAGTAAGTAAAGCGGGAATTTGATAACCGGACGTTGTATTGCAAATTCGTAGAAACCTCGTCAAGCCATTACTTACTATTTCCCTTCCTTTAGGGTTGACTTTCGATTATTGCCTAATGCCGCGGCCGAACCAAACTGGAAGTACATTCTTTATTCTATCACATATTTAAAATAAATTCAAAGGAAAACTTGTCGAATAATTCTTTGAGGTCGTTCATCCCAGTATAATTTTTCTCCTAACATTGTTTAACTTCAAAATTAAGATAGAATTAAGCACATTAGCACTGGATTGTTCAGACCCAAGAGAATTGGTTATTAGTTGTGTTTTGGGGGAGGTTTAGCTTTTTCTTACAAGAAAGAGGTCAATTTATCCCATAATTTCACATTTATAATAATTCTTAATATAAGCAATCCACCATAATCAATCATCCAGCTTTGCTAATATTCATATCTTCATCACTCTGCGTCGAACCCGGAGCAGCCCACGAAATCTCTCACCGTCCCCGGACGCAGACCCATCCTAACGTCTATTGCCCCATCGTCCTTTGGGCTGCGCATTAGGTACGCGACGTATGGGACAGGCGCGACCAATGGGGACACGTAGTCCACCCGTTTGCCCAAGAACTCAACCTCGTGAAACGGGATCCTGGTCCAGTCGGAAATTATCGTCAGCTCCTCCAGTGGGGGCAGGACGGCAGCCTCAGCCCTCTCCAGCGCATTCATGTAGGCCTCAACGTAGTCGCAAGTGATGGACTCCTTTGCTTTCCTTATTTTCCTCGTGATGTCCTCGTAACTGGCCTCTTCCAGTTGTCCTGCTGTCAGGGCCACGGAGGCGAGGACATATGCGTTCCCTGCGAAAGATTTCGGCAGCAGAGGCACGACCCGGGTCCTTGTGTCGACTGCGAACTGGAGGCACACTATCGTTTGTTTCTTTATTCCCAGAGCCCTGGTTCTCGCCTGGATCACGGAAATTTATACGATACCATCGAAACGAGAAACATTTGGAGATAAGAATGGGTTGAGTCTTACTTTCCAGAGATGAGCGGAAACAACTTCGAAGGAAGACCATGTTGAGTTCTCGTCGAACCTCTTCCTGAGGCTCTCTAATTGTGCTTTACTAATACGGAAAGTCTGAAGAGAATACTTGTCATGCCCCGAACTCTGGTTGCTGCATCCTTTGGCAGCGGCATGGTCTATGGCCGCTTGCTTTATCAGCTGATGCATGTGTTCTATCCCGTTAGCCTTTGTGTTTGTAGTGTTTCGAAGGGGCGATGATGTACGGTCATCAAAGGTCGAGATCAGTAGCCTTCCTCTTTCGAAAACAGGGTTTCGGTTTTGGAGATCTCGGCTTCCCTTGGTCGATGTGGAATTCGCAGACCAGGAGCGCAGGAAATCTAATGCAGCAGGTCCATCGAACAATGAATGGCTTGTGCCAATCCCAATGGAGAAGCCCCCACATTCGAAATGAGTCACCTGTGCCGGAAAATATTCGTGACTAGTGCGTCTAAAGAAGGGACGATGGCACAACTTTCAGCAACACAACATTAAAATGGGAAACTTTGCGACTTCAAGCACTAATGGCAGTATTTCAATCGGACGGTTGTCTGAGGTGGCATATTTGTTCACCTGCGCAACGAGAAGAGGCATCTCTGATATGTTGCCATGATTTTTAGGCCTAGAAACAAGCTTCTCAAAGAACTCATTGTAGCGCGAGAGATTCCCAAGCTCCGGGATCTTCGCCGTAGTAACCGATTCAACAAGCACCGCCCCTTCATTGTTGCACAAGAGATCGAACTTTGGCTTCAACTTCCTACCTGCACTTTCTCCACCAACAATTGTGAGCCTACCTGCAGCCGGATACCAAACCGAGAGAGTCTCCTCCAGCGAACTCCTCAAGTCATCGAACATTCGACTAGGGGGAATCTTGTTCCTCTCGTAGAAGAACAACAAGTACATGTGAGACGGGCATTGCCGGTCCAAGTTGGACATCCTCAGGATCATCTCGGGATTGGGGACTTTTGATCGTACGATCTCCACCCTCCTAACGAAGAAGGATCCCATCTGCTGGTTCTCGTGGTTATTGCCACAGGCCATGAATTTGAGGGCTTCGATGTAGTTATGAACGAGTTGGAATCCTATCTCGTTTATAAGCAAGTGTTAAAGCTGTTCTTGCATGGCACTGCTCAGTGTTAGAACTCCAAAAAACAGTCTGGATTCGCCCCTTGAAAATGACCTTCTACCCACCTCTCTGCCTATTTCCCCCCCTCCTCAAAAAACTCCATGGACAAGCTCAGTTTACCTCCCAGCATGCTTTCGTGGGCCATCGTCTCTAGCGGACACGAAACATCTCGGTAGCAAAAGGACTCCGGAAGGCGGTCGGCTATGTCCGATCAGTCCCGGGGTTTATCCCCTTGTTCATTGCACTAACAATTCCAGGAACAATTAACAATTTGTCTAAACTGTTTCCCCTTTGCTTGAAGGTCTTGATCGACATGTACCAGGGCGAGCTTTCGAGCAGCAACGGCGACATTTTTGTTTGAATTCGGGGGCGTGAAGACAAGCATCCCTATAAATGGCTATTTGCTACAACAGTTTTGGACAGGATGTCTGGGAATTCTGTTCATGGAGGCACAGCTGCATTCTGAGTTCATCTCTTCCCCCCTCCACTGACAATGCAGCAGCAAACGAATGGCCCCCACTTGTCCAATCACCGCTGCATTGAGCCTCCTTATTGGAGCGACATGGCAGAGAGACTCGAACCAGAAGCCAGCAGAAGCGGCAGCATCTGCATCAGCAGCTTTTTCCCTTGTCCTTAACGAAAACAACTGGGAATGTTGCCTGCTTTTGCTTTCAGACCTATCCGTGAAAACCTTATCTCTTCATCTTTATGAAGAATGAGATCCCCTGGTCTAGTTTTTGCATGAGTGATGAAATGCAATGCCAGCCTCTTAGGCATATAATCACAAAACACATTGTGACACTACGGATGGAAAGGAAACTGCCAGTCAAAGCCTACGATGATGAAGAACTACTAGGGTATGGATTGGGTTTGTAAGATCAAGAATTCATGAACTGCCCTTTCCCATGTCAAGTCAGGTGAGGATGATGGTGCATGCAAAAAAGAAACATAGACAAACAACAAACAGGCTCCCGCTAGAGTTGGAGATAAAATGGTCGGCTTCATCACATCAGTGTAGCCACGCCAGCCAAGAAAAAAATGACCAATAATAGAATGGCCTAAACTGTCAAATCAAATAGACTTAGCAGACATCCTGATAATTCAGATGAGAAGGGTCACCAGTCATCATCATCGCCACCACTCAAGAGAGTTGACCCAAGATGTGAATTTGTCCTAAGGAGACAATGGGCATAGGTATTTTTCTCGAGTGTTATGCTAAATGGGATGGAGGGAGATGGAGACGGGGCACCTTAGGTTAGCATGTGCTGGGAAAGAGGCGTGACGATGAAAGGCCTGTCCCTAGGAGTTTTGTTCCAATTTAACCTTAATTTATAAAATAATTCGCGAAATAACCTCGTCAATTTCGAAATTCCGCAAATAACCTTATGAAATCGGCCTTAGAAAGGCCGACCTCAAATTCTTAAAAAAGGCCGACTTCATAAAAATAAAAATAAAAATAAAAAATTTTAGGGAAGTCGGCCTTCCCCAAATCCCCCGTTTCCTTGTTTTTTTTTTTCCTATTCAGTGGAAGTCGGCCTTTCAAAGGCCGACTTTCATCCAATTTTTTTTTTTATATTATTCACGAAGTCGGCCTTTCAAAGGCCGACTTTTTTAAGGAATTGAAGTCGGCCTTTCAAAGGCCGATTTTACAAGGTTATTTTACGAATTTCCAAATTGACGAGGTCATTTCGCGAATTATTTTGAAAAACAAGATTAAATTGGAACAAAGCTCCTGTCCCTCACCCCACACACCCCCCCCCTTCCATCTAATTATTGTTATCCGTGGAACTTTTGTCCCAAACTGTTAGTCACGACAAACAGGTGTGATAAGCTCGAACTTCCTCGAAATAATATCACGAAATCGGAGTTATAAACATTGCCTTTGTTTCTTAATAAACCAGATTTTGAGCTTTCTAAACTTTAACGTCTTTATGATTTCAATTTTACAGGGACATACGAGATAACACTGATTTTATTAGGCTTCAAAACACCAATGTCATCTTAAAAGAAAAATCAAAATCAATTTTGTTCTTCTTTCGTAGTGAAAATAGATTTGGAAACTCCGATTTCACTTTGCATTAAAAAAAACAAGTATAAATCTAAATTTTAGTTTTCTTTACATTTTTTGTTTTTTCCTAAGTAGAACAGAGTTAGAATTTGTAACTCCAAATTTACGTCATCTTGCTACGTGACATGAACCGGGTACACCCACATGAAACGAGTTTCAAAAAACTATATTAATGTTTTGCAAGTCGAAATCGAGTTTCTAAAAAACAAAAACACTTTTCTATTCGACGAATTTTGAAATTATAAGTCTTATTTTGAAATATATTTTCGCGACAACTTAAACAAACCTCGTCCTGCATGCCCACCACCACTACTTTCATGCATCTTGTCCTTCTGTCACCTTCTGGAACCTAAAACATGTGCGTTTGATTGCTACATCTCAACAGGCCTTTTCAAAAGAAACATCAGACGATCTCATCATAACATTCCACCATCCTTCTGAATGTCTTATATGTTTACTTCTATAGAAAACTCCGATGCCAGTAATTATTGGGCTTACAGACAAATGACCATAGGGCATATGAAGGTCTGTCTTAAAATCTATGAAAATGTTTTTTCTGGATAGAATCTACCATGTCCTGATTATGTTGGATACCCAACCAAACAAAAAAGGGAAGGATATGTTTTACCTTGAGTTCATGTCTGCAGTTGTGCTCTCAGTCTAGCGTTAATCATCGAGCACGATTACTCGTTCCAAGCTTTCAGCAGCCTGATTAGGTTCTGGGTCGCTCACGGGGGCAAACGCATCTTGCATTTCCACTTCTGGGACTGACATTAAGGTCACATCCACCGCCCCTTTGCTTACCTTGTCTACAAGAGTATCCTGCATCACAGCATCCACCTCACCAATGCTTGCATTTCCACCATCTTGGTTCGTTGATGAACCAGCCTGTGCACCAGCTGCATCTTCAGCTTGTTGGCTGGTACTTCCATTGGGATTTTTTAACATTCCAGAGTTACTTTCTTCAGGAGAAAGAATTCCGTTTATGCCAGTTAAAATGCTTTCGAGTGGAAGAAGGTTCTTCCGCAGCTTCAAACTTGCTGGGTTACTAGCAGCTGATGTCTGTATTAATTCCTGAACATTTTCTTCCAAGACTTTGCACATCTGCGTACAAGAAAAGACAACGGAAATGAACCTCGCTTTTCGTGTCTCTTGTACGCTCACAGTGTCAACTATCAGTCATAACATTATTTAAAGCATGCCTTGGAATGCGTTTAAGTAATCTAACCAAATAAACCATAGCAAAAGCACTACCCCAAAAAAAAAAAAACATAGCAAAAGCACTTCCAAAGACTTACCCTGTTATACAACCGCAACAACTCAGCTCTATTAGGATCATTATCACAAGCAGTAGAAACTTCCATCGGATCTGTCCAAGATTAACAAATATCCATAGACAAGAAACATGAGCAACAGGAGTAAATGTGGCTTGCGCAAATGAAAGATCGGGACATGCAGCTTTGTCGAGCTACAAATCGTCAAGCACACAACAGGTGTTTGCAGTAACTTTCCTTCGGAGGCACTTACTGATAGCTACAACTTCGGGCCACTGATCAGGTGCACATGCATCATTGTTGATGGAGCTCTGATTTGGGGTATCTTCAACCTTTGGTTCTACTTCTGGCTCTTCAAAAGGAATTCCAGTGGAATTTAATTCCCCCTGTGAAAGTAAGTAAAGCAAGAAAAGGAGCAAAATATCAATTATTCGTTATGTAAGAAATAAACCTTTCTCTAAAAGTTTATCTAAACTAATCTAATTCAACTCAGAGTTGTCGAAGCTTAAAAACTTGTGACCACTTTCTCGGCTTTAAAATAAGTAAAATGAACTGAGCTTAATTAGCAGTTCCTAAATGCAGAAGAACCTCCTCAACCTATAATCGCACCTATTCTAGATGAGTGCAGGTCGCTATTGGGTGATCTCGAGGATTTCGCAATCGCACACGTCGGGAGGGGACAAAACAAGGTTGCGGATAAGCTGGCCAAAGAAGCACTCAACCTTGAGGAGATCCCTACCACCTTTGTTTTTCCCCCAGATTTTATTTTGGACACCCTGCATGGGGACATTCCATGTGCTAGGACTTCTGTAACCTAAACCCCAAACGTTGATTCTAATGCTACCTTCTTTGCTTACCAAAAAAAAAAAAAAAAGAAGACAACTTCTGTCCAAGAGAAATAATTAACAGGCTGAAATGGGGATTAATTCACAACAATTGGCTGAGGTTCAACCAACACAACTTGACAAATTCCCTCCCCTAACTTGTTAAACAGAACTTTATCATTCTAGTTGATGAACTATTTCTATAGGGAGTTTAGGCTGGGTGAATTACCTCCATGATACTTGTCAATACATTTCTCGATTTCACAGAGAAGAAAATGAAAGCAACTATACTCTGAATACCCTTCCATGAGATAACGCCAGGAGATAAAACATACAATCCGTCATGTATTATAGCAGGGAAAAAGGACTCACCAGGCACGACTTCTGGTACTCCGCATTAAGTGTCTTTTCTAAGAGGAGGACCCTTTTCTTGATGAATTCCACCTGTCTTCTCTGCATATCTCTAAATCGATAGAAAAATGAGCTGTCTTGGTATACTGTTCCCTGATTTCCAGCTTCAGTTGGCCCTTGAGGTGCATTATTTGCCAAATCATTACTGGCCCCGGCCACACCGGACTGGCCAAGAGAAGAAGGGTTCACTTCCATTCTACTGACACCATTTTGAGGTTGAGAACTGCCTTGACCAGACATGGATATATTTATTACAGGAAGTTTTAACTCTTGGCATATAAGTTCCTGGAACTTTAAGTCTCTGTCATCCACAATAGCTTGCCATCGTCCATAGCCATGCCTAAACATTCAACGGGGTATCAAATGAGGCTATACCAAAAACAATATCATAATTGACAGACTCATGCGCACTCAAAACATATGCGTCATTTGCAATGGTAATGCTGGTGACAATCCTACAAAAAGAAAAACATTTGACAGTTTCATGACCGTTGGCTGACGCATAAGCCAACTATTTTTTAATTTTTTTTGAAATTAATAAGAAAAATCCGACAGAAAAAATATGATAATGACTGCAGCACCAATCATGTAAGAAAAGGATATATGAGATAACATTATAAGACATACTTAAGAA
The DNA here is from genome assembly GCA_029817715.1 of Melastoma dodecandrum. Classification (NCBI taxonomy): domain Eukaryota; kingdom Viridiplantae; phylum Streptophyta; class Magnoliopsida; order Myrtales; family Melastomataceae; genus Melastoma; species Melastoma dodecandrum. Next base: position 49,420 of record JARUPY010000579.1, read on the forward strand.
CTGCTCCAAGTAACAACAGATCATGTTCCTCTTTCCAATGTCTTCCACTCCTCAATCCCGGGAAACGACTCACAATATCCTCAGGAAAAAGGGGACTGCCAGGATTCTCTGATGCATAGTCTATCTGTAGGGAGGAAGGGGGGGGGGGGGGAGGAAGGGTTAAAAAATATTAATGTGCACGGCTAAAATGCCTTTTCAAATGCAAATGACATATATAGTCCCGTCAGCAGTTCGGTCTCACTGAATTTTTTTTTTTGGTAAGCAAAGAAGGTAGCATTAGACTACAGTGTAACACAGTGTGACACTCACTGAATTATATTCATAGAAAGCCTACAGTGTGACACTCCTATCAGCAACTTTCCATGGTGATGTTCTTTAATTATAAGGGGAAAAATCATTACGACACTTGATGCACCAGGATTTTTCAGAGAACAACATTAAATCAAACAACTTAGTGATCAGGAAACCAATCTATAGATAACAAAATCATTACCTCTATCCTACAAGCCCACTACCGAATCTACAAACTCATACCAAATTGATTTCATTCTTAAACTGATTTAGTATATTCCAAATATGCAAGAAAATACACATGGAAAAGACTAATGCTGAACATACCTTTTCTTTTATCAGCATCAGTTCAGCTATACGAATGAGGACGTCTTGAATTCTAAGTCCTTCTTTTGGGACTCCATCTGGAATTCAATTTCAATGAACATAATTTGTGAGATGCTGCCATCTAATTCACCAAATTCAATTGCGTCCTGTGAAAACAATTAAAAAGAAGGCCTAGAGAAGCAATTACCTGAGAAATTAGGAGAGTCACTAAGTTCTTCGATTATATGATTCAAAAAGAGTATTCCATATCTGCAGGCGTTTAATATTAAAGGACATTATTTTTCATGGAATTTGCACACGTTGAAGAACAAATTTATGTCAAGTAATGCTTCACATAATTAACTTGCACATAAGATATAAAGCTGTAACAATTTATCTTCAATTAAATCTAGTTAAAACAAGACAAAAATTCCCAATTGCTTTTCCACCAAGGGTCAGAGATTACTTGAAATGTCATGTTTAAGTACTGTAATTTATAATTAGCGGATGTAATGTTGTAGACATAAGGATTTCTCCATCAAGTTGTGATCCTACATGTGTGGGTGTGTTACCACACTTCTAATTGGATGATAGCAATACTTTGCTTCGTTATACGATGGCCAAGATCCAAAATAAAAGCCGAACTCTTACTCCTTAATTTCTTCATAGGTCTTTTGCTTTAACCGTGGAGTGAACTCCTTCCAGTCATAATCTCCGACTCCAAACCTGCAACAATTCTAATGTCAGCCCTATTCAAAGCTAAATTATTGGTTGAAGCCACAGAATCCAAAAAAGAAAAGCAAAGCCTTAAAATATGTAATCAAACTAGAAGCTTCCAATTGCCTCAACTGAAAGAATTTCAAAGATAGCAACGAATGGAATGCCACAAATAGCAAAATTGACCATGTTCTTTGGCCTGGATAAGTATATGCATAACATAAATAAATCTCTATGTTGAGGTAACCTCATTAAGATCTGCACAAATGCTGCCCTCTGATTCTGATTAAAGCCTAACACCCTGAAAGACCGTCCTTCCCCTTCCATTAGTGGAAGAGGCTCCGAGTTATCCACTGCAAAGAAATCTCATCAGGAAACAACCTTTTCAACAAACAGGAAAAAATAAAATAAAAAATTCAGCGAAGGAGAGCATGCCACGATTTCTTTTCCTGTAGGGTCTCTTCCCTGTCTGAATGCCAGGTAGAGCAGTTTCTCCATCAGTAGAATCAGCTTCATAATTATCATCCTCCTCATTGGAACTCACATCTTCTAAGCCGGCTAGGTCATCATCCTCAACAGAAACCATCTAATCCAAAATAACAGGTAAAAAGAAGTTGACTCAGTTCCATCAAATCAGCTACTTATAAATATAAAATTACTGTCCTCTACTTAACTTCGTACAAGTATTCAGAAACCATTTGCATAAGGCATGAGTATTTCAACCTATTGGTAGCCTCATCTACTGTTATATGAAAATAAACAAGCCAGGAAACACTGGAAAATATCTACCAGAGTCCATTCCTTCAGTAATCAAAAGGGTAAGGAGTCAATGAACTTTTTTGAACATGAACACAAAGGACACTGAAGGAACCTGCTTTCGGGGTCTCTTGCCCTTCCCCAAAGAATTAAATTCCTCAACTTTGTGAACTTCATAACTATCTTTTAGCAACTCCTCCCAGTACGCAGTTCTTTCTGAACTGTTGGCAGCTAATTGACTCTCTTCAGCAGCCTTTTGCGCCTCTAGTTCTCTTGCAGCTTCCTCTTCATCTATGTATTCAAAATTTGCAACCTAAAAGATGGAAATCCCCACTTATGTAGATGTTAAACAAATCAGAACCATCAACATTGGACTATGATTTAAAGGCCATTGACAGCCAGAGCCTGGGGCCTACCATAGCAAGAGAGCCAATTCAAATAATAGTGGTAGCAACAAATATTATTAAGAAAAGCAATAGCAGCGTCATTCATGGTAATGATGATTCCAGTCTCGCCTATCATGGACAAAATGGTCCAGAAGAATATTCTTTGACTGGAAAATGTGAAATCAAAATGCACTAGAACACAATGACCACATAGATGGAAAATTCTGCATCATTGTCTATATATTATTCTTAAGATCTTCTCAGGAAGAGCCCTAAATAGAATATATAAAAGTGTTTCCAATAGTACCCCCAAACAAAGGGCATTTTGCTTGCATTGCCATCATTATTTCGGTAGTCACGTGAGAACAATAAACAGGTATCAGCAAATAAATCACTTAATTACAATAAATGAAGTTCCATTGAATAGTAGCCCACCTTGAACGCCTTTAAAATATCATCATCCTCATCATCTTCCGTGGTCTCTTCACCTCGTGCTTGCTCTCGATCAAGTAGCCTGCAGTAATATCAATGAACTGGAGATCGAGAACTCTTATATCAAAATTAATGAAAAAATCACCTATCGATAGCAGCATCATCATAATGGATTTGCCGAGACTTTCCAGCTTCATCAATCTCATCAGTGAACAGTTCCTTTGAGCCATATCGTATTATATCATCCAATTCTTCCTGCAATAGAGTTATATGTGCATTCAGGATAGAGCTGTTTTCCTTAAGTAATTAAATCTTACTTGAAAGAGCCTCGAAGCCCTCTCAAAAGCCAGCATACAACAATCCAAACTACCCTATCTGAGAAACAAATCGGGTAGAGAACATAGAAGGAGAAGAATATCAGAAAGCTTCTGTTTATATCCTTTTACTACCAAGATTACATGACATAGAATGAGAGACCTTAAAGGAAAATTAACAGTCTATTAGGCTATTAACCGAGTATTTCTTTATGTGCTCTACCCTACCTGGTTAATGTTTTGAGCCTTTAACCTTCCAACAACAAGATGTTCCAGAACCATTTTCTTCTTAGTCATTTGCATCATCCTCTCCTCAATGGATCCTCTTGTTACGAGTCTATAGATCATAACCTGTGACAACAAAAAAATAAAATTGATATGCAAAGGGGAGTACAATAAAAATTCTATAATGCATCTTAAGTGCAGAAACTTAACTGCATTAGTTTGCCCAAGTCTATGAGCCCTAGCCATTGCTTGGAGATCAGCATGAGGATTCCAGTCACTGGACAATGGAAAATCCCACGCTTAAGCTGTAATCAACAGAACTGACCTTTCTAGAAGCACAGATCACTTCAGATTATAACACATGATTCTCATATTTCTTATTAAAACCCATTCAAACGAACTATTAAATCACTATAGAGATAAAATCATGTAATTTCTCAAAACCATTCTTGGGAGCCGGTATGCCCTGAATGCACACATTCATGGAAAAACTTCAACTTACCTATCATATATGATCACCGTATCTGCAGTAGCAAGATTAATTCCTAAGCCTCCTGCTCTTGTGGAGAGGAGAAAACAAAATCTATTCGAATTTTTTGCATTGAATCGATCAATTCGTACTTGTCTTTCGGCTCCTCCAACCCTGCCATCTATTCTCTCATACTGCCATTTCTGCACCAAAATTCACATGAAATAAAAAAAAAGAATGGTGTGAATTTCACAGACCACCAGCTTAACAAAAACTTTTGTAGAACCTTGTGAGTGCAGTAGTCTTCCAACAGATCTAACATGTGCTGGAACTGTGTATATATGAGAACTCTATGTCCCTGCTCTTTTAGTTTCACCATCATTTTGTCCAAAAGTTGAAGCTTGCCCGAAGATTCAATTAATTGTCTGCAGAGGGAGAAGGATGGAAGCATGGGCCAGACTTACTGAAGATTTAAAAGACACAACATACATTTTACACAAGCTGCAGGAATTCACATAGAATGGACTGTCGCATAAGAGTGAGAAAACCAAAGGACTTATCTTTGCAGTCAACAGCCAACTGAGAAGAAGCAATGAAAAGTAAAAGATGATAAATCCCAATAATTTTCATTCAAATGAAGTAGAACAGCATGCCATACTTATGAGATGATTACTGCAGATTGTCAATTCAAGCCACAAACCAGATGAATGTACCAAGAAAGGAAGTACTGAGATTTTAACAGCTAGCGTCAACTAGTGGGCTAATTAAGTCATTGGGGACTCGATAACCAAAAAGGAAAAAGAGCATATTTAGAAAATACCATTTGTTTTCATTCCCAAAGTGGGAGAAATAACAAACTATAGCATACCTGTAAGCTTCATGGCCGTCTCGTATATCAGGCTCAACTCCTTCCAGCATGTAAGGATGGCAACATAACTTGCGCAATTCCATGACGACATTTATAAGAGAGATCTGTCACAAGAAAACCAACCCATCGAAATGTTGTGATATTGACCAGATTCATGGAAATAATGCACACAACTCTTTACAAATCACTACCTGAGCACCCCCACGTCTTGTTAGTATCTGATAATTCCGAGTTAAAATGGCCCTGTAGTACTCTTTCTGTTTGCCACTCAAATCCACTCGTAGAATAAGTTCCTTCTTTGGAGGAAGATCTTTCATTACATCTTTCTTTATTCCTGCATTTTATCAAAATACACAAATGGCCAGATCATCGAGGGAATTCCAGAACATGTTTAAGCTCAACAAAAGTATTAAGGTAGGAGTCATCTGGCTCACAAAAGTGTCGGAACAAGATTTAAGAGAACTTAAATGTCAAGTGAAACTGTTAATTTGAAAGGGTATGCACTTTATTGCAAACAATTTTTTTTTTGGTTTTATTTGGAACTTTAAATCTGCTTCCAACTCTTGACATTTTCTGTGTACTAAAGGGGTCAAGTAAAGGACCAATCATCAGAGGAATGTACAAATATGGCGAAGATGAAGTTCAACGTCAAGAATGAAGTTTGTTTCAAGAATAAGGAGGGGAAATTAAATTAACTAATTGATGACTAAACAATTCAATCTTGGAGGAAATGAAACAAAGTCGTGTAAGCAAGTGTTCAGTAATACTTCGAAGAAGATGAGGGTGAAGCATTTTGTGAAGTCTTGAAATTTGTTCCTCTTGGTTGATGTCCTTGAATTCTTCCCGGAATTCTTCCAAACTTCCAAACTGCAAAGATCACCAGATGATAATTCATAACAGCTAATCCTAAGAATGACTACCTCTAACAAGATTTTTGCATCTCCCTGAAGATTCACTTGAATACCTTCCCATCATCAAGAAAATGCATAAGCATAAAAAGCTCATCCAGATTGTTCTGAAATAATAAAACAAAACATGGTCAGGGAACAGAATCTTTCAGCATACAAAAAGGGGTCACATCTAGAAGCAGCAATCCACAAATCAAATCAACAATAACACCAGATGAGTGCATAATTTAATTTCCGAGGTAACTATTCAATAATCTGTAATTAAAAGATAAATAATCATTAACACCTCTCTCTTAGACCGTTGCATATTGGTAAAGCGAGTTAAACTTCAAATAATCAGATCACGAACCTGAAGCGGAGTTCCAGTCAGCAGAACACGATGCTTACAAGAATACTGCTTTAGTGCAAGGAACAATTTGGAATCCTTATTTTTCAGCCGATGCCCTTCATCAACAATCTGTTACAGAGTTCAGTTTAGAAGCACCAAGTGAAGACCACAACTAAAAATTCTGTGTTGAAGGGTTTACCATGCACTCCCATTGTATTGGCTTTAAAGATGCAGTGTCAAGATTGATCATTTCATATGACGTCAAAAGCACGTCAAATTTTATTCTTTCTTGCTTTGTTTCAGCAATGATCTGACCGGACTTCTTCTTGATCTTCTTGCTTTTAGGGAAGTAAAATTCATAGTCTCTTATTACAGTGCGAGCCTGGCCATTACCAACATACATAACCTGCAACAAGCATACTCTGAAGAAATCATGCTGACTGAACAATAAAATAAATGGCCTAAGTCGAAGGTCAAGAAACATACAACATTCATCTGGGGTGCCCAGGTTGCAAACTCCCTCTCCCAATTCCGCAAAGTTGAAAGTGGGGCAACAACAAGAAATGGATACAGACCCTCTTCATAAAGAGAAGCCAAAAAAGCAATGCTCTGTATTGTTTTCCCTGCATCACAACATATCCAGATAACTTACAAGAAATTATGACAGCAAAAGGCAGCAGAAATAAAAAAACGAACTTGACATACCTAGACCCATCTCATCCGCAAGGATAACATGTGTTTGCTTTGACCAAGAGAACCGCAAGAAGTTCAGTCCTTCCAACTGATACTGATGCAGAACACCTACATGATGTGGAAGCAGCAAGGAAGCCAGACATCAGATGCTGATAGAGCGACAGCGGATTGTTACAACTATGAAAAACTGCCATGCCTCCAGTTAAAAATTCAGGAGTACGATCATATTGTTGGAATTCCTTCTGCTTCTTGGGATCAACAGGATCTCGAATGATGCTCTTCTGTTTACTAGAAGATGCTCTTCGAGATCTTGACTGGAAGCTATTGAATCTTTCAATTTCAGATTGAAATGTAGAGATATCCGATTCAAATTCCCAATAACATTCAACGTAGGAAAGCTCTTTATACTTCACTAAATACTCCATTTCATCATCTTCTCCTCTACAAAAACAATAAAAAGTGCACCTCAGCAAAAGCTTCAGAAAATATCTTAACAAATGATGAAACACAATAAGGAAAAGGAAAAAAGAAACAGAACAATGGAGCTGAATAAGGATGAGCGATGTCACCGCAATTTCACCAAATTCTGGGTTTAGATTTAGAAGTACTGTTCAAGGTCTTTAACTCACATAGCAATATTGATTGAGTCAATTTTCCACTCAAAACAACAATGATGACATCAAAGCAAAGCTATCCAGACTAACGAATGCTGCCCAAGTTTCAAACATACAAGCCAAAGTTTCAAATAACAACTCCAGAGCGCAATCCATAAATGGAAATGGACATACTGTTCTACAATCCAAAACACCCCACCTTTCCTTTTGAGTCATATGGGTAAGTATTTGGATCAAAATGAGGAAGCTCACAGAGCAGTCAGAACCATGAAGGGACATCTATCCCTGAATTTATAAGCTATATGTCCAATAAAACAAGATCTAGCAAGGAAAAACCTATGCTAAATATCATGCAAACAAAAAGCTAAAAGACATTCTATGAACACATAACACTGCTCAATCAGTGGAAGGTTTGAGGAAGTTGGACATATATGTACGCAACCTTTTCCATCACGTATAGCAAAGAGGCCATATTTACGCACGAAACGTAACACAAACGATCACTAAATGGTAACTTTGCCAGTACAGCAAGAATCATTGAAGGCTGGGTGTAGCACATTAAATGAATGCATAAATAACCCTTTGAAAAAATTCCAGCAAACTATTTCACCCTCTTTTTAGGATACTTCAGGAAAATATCAATAGTGGAAGAAGAAAGAAGTATGAAAAGGGAATGGAAGCAAGGAACATGTTCGTCCTCTCAAAGTAGAGAGGAGTACTCAGAAAGCCTTTTGAGTCATCACAAAGGACATCTCTCTGCATCATTCAAGTGGAAGGACAATTTAATGGGCACGGGAAAAAGGAAAAGCAACGCATACCAAGCTACGAGCAATTTGACTTATCCTGCTAAGCTATCCTCGGTGTATAAGGGAATAACCTCAAATTGATATATAACCGGTATCTAGAATGGGGATTCGCTTTATCCTGATAGAAAAGGGAAAAAAAACTCTAAAGAATTAAAAGCTTCATTGACCTCATTAGTACACTACTAAAAGATGAAAGATCACACATCTCACTCACATATTACTTTCAAACAAATCTAAAATTGATTTCGTGCGATCAGAATAAGAAAAATATCAGACTCCACGTGATCAGAACTCGGGTAATGGGTCGGAAGTTGAATAATAAACATGAGGAAGAAGTCCCGATGGCAAGGGCAACAACATGGATCAAAGAAAGCCCTAACCACAGTAATTGTAGTCCTTGATCAGGCTGATAATCACAGATATAAACTTCATCTAGGGCAAAAGCCACTATCACAGATAAAATTGGGGAAAACCATTTCTAACCCAATAACGAAGTATCAATCGTGAAAATTCTCACCTGGAAGCAATAATTCGATCAACCGTGGTCCATTCAGGTCGAATCGGGACATATTCATCCTCTGCGCTATTGTTCGATGCCATTTGCTTGTTGAAGTTGTTTACTTTAGTCTTCAGACGAGAATTACTCTTGTAAGCTTTAAGAAACTCCTTCTCAGGAATCCTTCACATGAAATTTGACAGCATTAAAGTTATTAAGAAGCATACATGGTTTCCATTACTAAAAATACAAGGTAGAAAATCTGGGGATATTAAATAAAAAGATAATCCGATGGAATTAGGTAACGAAAAAAAAGTGCCGGATCCATAAAGATATTTGAATTTCTCCCGCCGAAAAGAAAATATAAAATATTACCAGGTGCAGTGTAAATAGGATAATCCTTTCCACTTCACAAGATATTGTTTAACAAAAATTTGCTTGGACCCCAACTTTGATGCATCATCCTCTGATGCTACAGTGGGACGCATTTCGCAATCCAGTATTTTCTCAATATCATTGAGCGGACTGACCTGTAGTGAAATCATATTAGCTACGCATAAGTTAATAACCACAGGGGAAAAGAAAGGTCATGGCACGTGGAGGCACTGTACACATTCAGGGCATCTCCACTTTGTTGGGAAGGGAGCTTTAAGCGGCGGAATCAAGCACTTGGGATGGTAGGTGTAATTACAGGTATCACAGCTGAGAAGATTCTCCCCTTCTCCACATGCTTGGCATGCACCTTCCTTCTGTGGAATCAAGCAGATGAAAAGATCAACTAGAGAATATCAACATGAACAAAAAAAAAAAAAAACAAAGAACCAAAATGACGTGAGCAGATGGCACAAAGGTTGCAGATACATGAAGATGGATATATTCTATTTCAATAAGAAGTCAATAGGTAATGTTGTATTTCTTTTTAACTCAAAGATTGAGTCAAACTACTGTTAGTCTTGGAGAGGGTCCCAGAACCGAATATGTCCAAAAGCTCATCTCCGATAAAAAAGGAACTTAAATGTTGGATTATATCATCCCTTTCCTGAAAAGATACGATCATTAAATAAAGCAGCAGAGTTAAGCATACTGCATCATCCCGGATAATCTTCTCGAGCGTTTCCTGGGCGGTGCCGGGTTTTCTGGGCGCGAAGTCATCATCATCCGAATCATCGAGGTGGTAAACTGGCTTTTTGTCCGTCCTCGCGCGTAACCTCTCGACCAAGCTACTCATTTTCTGCAACGAAACACGAACAATAATTCTTTCTTCATCACTTAGACAAGATCAAAGAAGAAGGCAAGGGCAAATAACACCGACTTAGAAGAGGTAAAGACCCGGATTGGCTGCCAGATGCATGAGATAGTAGATCATCCAAGGACATCAAAAGAAAGCCAACGAAAATCATGCAAACAACTCAAACTACGGAAGCTACTACACTAGGGCAAAGATCCCCGGGGCAAAACATCATGATCAACAAACCACACATCACCATGACAAGACGCTTAAGACAAGAAAACCTAGCAACCCATTTTTAAGACGAGAACCGCAGTCGCAGTCGCAGCACATCCCCACACACCCACCAACATTCCCAAGAATCAACATAGAAAGAAGAAAAAGAGATTAACCATAAGAACAGGGAGCGAAAAGGGTGACTGAAGACGAAGGGAGGTTATCAGGAAAGCTCAAGAAACAACCAAAGACGGCTCCTTTATGAGACAACCGGGTGGGTGGGGGGGACTAAAGTCGAAGGAAAGCATTTACCAACAGCTTGGGCGCGCAGTCCCGAGCTGAGGAGGAGGAGGGATTGACAAATTGACTCTGGGGGAGTTGTGATTGATATAATTGGGTTGGGATCTGTAGGAGGTGTAGTTGTGGGTGTTCGGACAAAGGAAGAGAGGGAGGGAGGGGACTGATGTCGTTTAAAAGAAGAGGTTGTTGAGTCCGAACGGAATCCTCCGAGAATGAATGCAAGCAAACAAAAACAAAGAAAAAGGCAGCAAACGAAACGGAAATAATGGCCCAGCCACGCGCGCGCACGGGCTGCAAGACGACGGAAAATCCTTTTCCGGCGAAGGTATAGACTGCGTTGCTGCCTTCCTAATTACTATTCATATTCATACCATTCATAAAAATTTATATTCATTGTTTCTTTTTAAATATTTTCTAATTCAATTTAAATCGTTAGAATACGCTTCGCTAAATAATGCTTAAGACTTCTTTTAATGTGAATTATGGACGTGTAAAAAATGGTGAAATTATTACCAAATACGAGGAAAGATAATGCTCACATGCTACCCGATCATACATAGCTTTTATGATGGGATTATTATATTTTTATATACATTTAAAAGAAATTACAAAAAAGTAGGTGCACAATCTCATTGCCATTAATCACTTTTGGAAATAAAAAAGGCACATAATTTCATTTGTCCTTTTCGAATGTTACACTAAAATATCTGGAGCAAAAACACCCCCATTAATCTAAATTCCAGTTATAGAATAACACAGTTCACTAGTCAAAACGTCAGGTTGGTGGTGGCAAATTACACGGGCACCCCCCTTTATACTGCACTGTCCTGACGGCCGCGAAGTAAACCTTCCGGCAATCGAACAGTTTCAAGGCTTCCATAGCTTCAGGGTGCAGTCTTCGCCATATGTCGCGACGAGGTTCCGATGCGGATGATGGGTGACCCCGATCACATCCTTTTCATGCACCTGCCGAGAGATCAGCAAAACGTGAGGGGGTCACAAGAATAACATGACTACTTATATGAAGGAAATATAATTAGTTATAACAAAAACCAGAGTGTCAGCTCACATAAAAAAGTAAAACAACGATAGTTTGTTCCCCGCTAAATGCTACTGAATTGACACATATACAATCCCATCGACCTAGGTATATCGAGTTCTTCCTCATAAAAAAAGTAGAAGAAAAAAGAAAAACATACCTCCATAAGATGCTCTAATTTCCCGGATTGATAGCTGAAACAGTATATTTTCCTGGAGATTGTTCAATGCAAGGGTTAGTGCATTGTCAATGAATAAGATAATAGGACTATTGTTCTCATGCTAAAGCCAACCTAGTCTGAAGCGTCAAATAGGTGGATAAGAATCGTGTCATGCAGATAGTCTCTCCCGCTACTAATACATTTAACATCAAATTAGACATACATTCAGTTACGGATAGTTCATTGATAAGAATAATGCAAGTCCGCTGGGAATATTTGTCTGCTTCCACATGTTACTTTCTTTTTATTTTTTATTTTATTTTTTTTGCAAACCTTCAGGGTACTTCTTTTGAAATTAGATTGTTCGTACTTGTAGTTTCAGAAACTAGTTGAGATCAAGAAAAACAATAATGAGGAATCAACAACTTCATCGTATACCTATCTTCACCAACACAGTAAATCCACTCTCCTTTTGGAGAAACACATGCAGCAACGAAATCCCCACCCTCCCTTTTACCAGATGAAAAGCTCCTTACAACCTGCACAAGTAACAGTTTGAGATCATCACATGAAACTCTCGTTCCAAATCAATCAACTTATATTCCAGCTTCCATCATGCTTCCAACAACAGCAGTCAAGACATAAAATATATAGAAAAAGGAGCAAATGCCGACTCGCAAGATTTGGAAGTTTAATTTAAAGTGAATGAGCATGAAAATAGGTCCACAAGGAAACTCTATCAATGAGTTGCTTTAAATGGGGATGGACATTAACCTTCCGAAATTTTAAGCCACAAACTAACTTATCAATACTACCAGTATAACGTCAATCAAGACAGGCCCTAAAACATGATATAATCACCTGTCCCTGGAGGGTCATGATGTATATTGATGATGTTTTGTTACATACAAGGAAATGATCGGCATTCTTGGGAAGAAGATGGACAGAATTAACAGAAGCGTCACCACCCTGAAACCGAAAAAGGAGGTGACCAGCAGAACAACTTCAAGAGAATATGACAAACTTCAAACAAGCAGTCATTACCCTCAAAGGAGGCGGCGGCTTAAATGTCTGCAGGCAATCTGAAGATTTGACATCCCATACCTATTATGCAGCCATTTGTCAGAGATTTTAAATAATACAGGAGGGAGAATGGTTATAATCAACAAATCAAGGCATCCTACCTTCACAGTGCAATCACTAGAGGCAGTGATGACACGACTTCCATCATTTGTATAGATCGCATCATTAACATAGGATGAGTGACCTCTAAATTCTTTCAACAATTTGCCAGATTTCAGGCCATGAATCCTGCAGCACCACAATGACTGTAGTTACAGAACTGTAGATTTTAGCACAATCTAAAGCACATAAAATCTGAAACCCTGGCACATTTGTTTTTCAGGTAATTAGCCGAAAGCATTACGAACAGAACAAACCTAGCGGTGCTGTCAAAGGAAGTACTCAGTAGTTGGGTTCCATCACGAGAAAATACAAGACTTGTTACACCCTGTGAATGTGCTCGCTCAAGGCGACGTAAGCATTGACCCGTTCTTATACGCCATACCTGAAAGGAGAAACAGATACAGAATAATACATAAGATCCTTCAAGAAAAGGTCAGGTGCCACTGAAATCGGACCTTAAAAACCCATCTGTAGCAGCAAGGATAAACATATTTAAGATAAAGAAACACACTCACTTTGATCTTTCCATCTTGTGATCCGGAGGCAAGCATATCGGAATCTCTACTAAAATCAACACAAAGGACAGGATCATCGTGCATCATAAAGGTTTCCTGCAATATATAAAATATTATCAGGTCAAACAGAATATCCTATTCAGCATGGAAAGAGAAATACTGAAAAGGCAAGGACTTTCGAGTTGAAGGTGAGTTCAGGGACAATGCCAATAAGGTCTTCAACTACATTCTTAATCCTAACGATAAAACTCAGTCAGTCATCAATCATTATTTTTGTTTTCAAATGCATATTGTCCAACAAACAAATAGTATTCATTATAAGCCAATAAACAAGCCAGAAGACATTTAAGGATAATTGAAAAAAATGTAGAGAATGATGGCTCACGTCAGCTTGATACTGAAGATCCTTCTTGAGTTTACCACTCATATAATCCCAGACCTGCAGTCAACAGTAAGCAAATTATTATAGAATAAAACAAAAAAGAAAACGGATTAGTCTATATATGAAAATTACCTCAATGAATCCATCCACCGAGCAAGAAACAAGAAATTGCCCATCAGGAGAAAATCTTGCACACTCAGCATGACTTTTTGTTCCAAACTGCAATGTTTTGTGATGTACTAACAAATTTAGATGTTTCAATAAAAAATTTGATAGTTCAAAGTAACTTTATTGCAATATATATGGAACAAATGATTATGCATATAATCGGTGCCACACGACATGATCCCTGTCTTATTGAAATTAAAAGAAATATCTAAATGATAAGATTTTAGATAGATAGGACAAACAGTAGACCCAAGAAAGCTACATCAAAGAGTATTAAACCATAACATCCGAGGAAAGAAGTCTTTTAAGGCTAACGGCACTTTCTTGTACAATCAAGAACTTATTGACAAAAGCAAAACGAACAGTCTCAAGAATGTGCAAGCTGAATCAAATCTTCAACCTAATTGATCAATATCACCATGAAAATTTGAGGCAGGCTGAATTGCCTACAATACAACAAATCGAATTCAAATCCTACCTTTATGACATGTGAGAGAGTTGTTGGGTACATATCTTCCACATCTTGCTTCATGGCAGCAGTACCGCGAAATAAATCAAACTGAGTTCCAGGAGGAAGCAGGCCTAACAATTATATAGAAATTGATCGATCAGAACTACAAAATAATACCCAAATCTGGAGAATATTATACAACTTGAACACTGTTGAAGATAACAACACACAGAAATGTGGGAGTTCACCGAGCTTCCCTTGGTCCAGCCAACTCCCAAGCAGAAAGGCAATGGGGGGGGGGGGGGTTAACAAACGTATATTAGCAGCCCTATATCGAGATTATTCTAGGTAGTACAACCATGCACAAATGGAGGGTGAAATTTATATCCTACAGAAACTGAAAAATATTAGTTGTGACAATTTTGACAAATTTGACTATACCTTGATGCTGCTGCCATTTCAAGGCCTGGCCAATCAACGCCATCAACCTTGAGGGTGGAACCACAGAAACTTCCATGGACAGAGCTAGAAACAATAATAAAACTCAGACTATACAGTTAAAAAAATGAACTTTCACGCACTAAATAGACGTCACAGTTCAAAAAAACCTTGAGCAATTTGCGCACGCCGTTTCTCTTTTGTGGAGTCTTGATAAGCCTGGACAATACCAGGTCAGTCCCTGCTCGTCAGCGAAAGGAGAAATTGCTAGAAACAGGACAAGATTCACAATGGTGATTAATTATAATTAACCAACCCAGGGATTCTCAAGGAACAGCGATTTTGAAAAAGCTCGACCATGTTGTCATGTAACTTTCAAGGCACGACAAGAAAAACAAAATCAAAACATCCAAGTACAGCCAATTCTGACCTCATTGGGATCGAAATAAGTTTTAACAAGGAGATGCTCCAGACGCAGATACCGTTCGGGTTGTTCCTGCTTCATGACACCCATGGCCTGAGTTTGCCTAAGGATAGCGCGTGCAGTATCCAATTCTCGCAGTTCTATCATCTCCAACACAATCTGATAAAAATAAAAAATAATCACAACAAACCACCTAGCCTCAGCCAATAAAACAATTTCCTTGCCGACAACTATCTATACAAATGAAGATGACAGCGAACGGGTGAGCGAGGGGGGATTCACCTGCTCGTATAAATCCTCAAGCTTGTCCCTGGGAAGCTTAAGCTGAGCCACCTGCGGCAAGATTGCATCCCAGCGGCCACCGTTAACGTCCGCGACAAAGGTCTCGATGCTGTCCACGGTGTTGAGGGAAACCTGACACTCGCTCTGCAGTATCTGGAACGTCTGGTGCAGCGAATTCTCCTTGCAGAACTGTAGCACAATCTTCACCACACTTCAAAATTCCCAAAAACAGAAGGTTAAAAAATCGACCTAAACAAATCAACGTAACAAAAAAAAAGAGAAAAAGAAAAAGAAAAAGAAAAATACGCCAAAGAAAAACCAAGTATGAAATCATCATCTGGAAGCGGAAGAAGAACTCACTCTCTAGCTTCGACTTCAAGCGTCGGGGCCGACATTTTCGTCCCCTCGCGGCAGCGTCAGCCCCCGGGAAGACCAACGATCAGCCGACTGAGGGTGTTCCGAGAGAGGGGAAAGAAATTAAAAGACCAAACCACAAGAGTTCACCCTCTCATCATTGGGCCTATCTTAATTGGGTCACAACAAAAAAGCCCATTTTATTAACGGGCCTAATATTTGGTCCAACGGTGGATAAGGCCCATTGAATGAGAAAGCCCAAAGCCTGTTCTCTTCTCTTCCTCGTCCTCGCCGTCGCCATTTGTCTTCCTTTTCTTTCCTGAACTTAAAAGACTTCCCACGACGGTGTGTTGTGCCGCCATGTCGTATGATGTAATAATGTGAGCAGGAAAACAAAAGGATGACCTCATCCGACGCCACAGGCATCGCCTCCCGCCGCCGCCGCGGCCGCGGCTCCTCCCTTTCCTCATTCCTCCGTGGGGAGCTTCTCCTTCGCCTCTTCTGCGGCTCGTCCGTGGAGCTTCGACCCATGAGGAATGACTCCCCCCCGGGGAAGTCCGAGAAGCTGGTCCATCTCCTCCACCGGGCGGAGGCTCGAGAACGGCTGGAGATCGAGGGCGAGACCAGGCGGAAAGCCGGCGCCCTGGAGAGGCTGAAGGAGGTGGTTATGGATTTGCAGGGGGAAGGGGAGGAGGGGGAGAGTAGGAAGAGAGAGGCTGCGGGTAGAGTGAGGTTGTTGAGCAAGGAGGACGCGGAGGCTAGGAACCTGCTGGCAATGCTGGGCGCTATTCCTCCTCTTGTCGGTATGATCGACTCCTCCGTGGAAGACAACGGTGACGCCAAGATCAACGCTTTGTATGCTCTGCTTAACCTCGGCATCGGCAACGACGCGTAAGTCGTTTAGTTGCATTTTCGTTCCATCTCCTCGCATTTGGACTCGAAAACTGTATTTTTTTCTCTGGGCTCAAGGATCAGGTGGGATTCAGGTTGTCTTCATCGGCATGTCGTTTTCTTTCATGGCCTTAGCCCAACTTCTCCTCTTTGTCATGTCGCAGACTGCCTCAGATTTTCTTGTGTTGGGCACCGTCGCTTTCCTTGTTCTTATCTGTTTTTGTTTATCTATTCCTGCATAAGTTTCTGGGCATTCGCGATTGTTCTGTCTCGTTCCTCAGTTTTTTATTTTTTATTTTTTTGGTAGAAAGGATTCTTGTTCCTCCGATTGTCCTCAAGTTGTTTTTTCACTTCATCATCGTCAGTTTCTTTCGTTCATTCTTTATTGAACCTTCTCGCTGCTCTCGTGAATTCTTCTTCTTCTTTTTCTTCTTCTTCTTCTTGGGATACACCCACAGCCACTTTTTGAACTCATTTGCAGGAATAAGGCCGCCATCGTTCAGGCAGGTGCCGTTCATAAGATGCTGAAGCTCATTGAAGCGGGGCCAGCTGATAATGAGGGCAAGAACTCGTTGGTTTCTGAGGCAATCGTGGCGAACTTTCTTGGCCTGAGTGCTTCTGATTTGAACAAGCCTGTTATTGGATCGTCCGGTGCTATCCCCTTTCTGGTGAAGACCCTTGTGGACTTGGACCAAAAGAGCAGTGCACAAGCCAAGCAGGATGCCATGAGAGCTCTTTTTAACCTGTCCATCCTCCCCTCCAATGTTAGCTTGATCCTCGAAATGGGCTCGATCCCTTTCCTTATAAATTCTTTGGGCAACATGGATGTCAGTGAGCGGATTCTGTCGATACTCAGTAATGTTGTGTCCACTGGTGAGGGAAGAAAGGCGATTAGCACGGTTCAAGATGCATTTACCGTGCTGGTCGATGTCCTGAGCTGGACAGACTCTCCTAACTGCCAAGAGAAGGCATCTTACATCCTAATGGTTATGGCTCACAAGGGATATGGAGATAGGCAGGCCATGGTAGAAGCGGGGATCGTATCGGCATTGCTAGAATTGACTCTTCTGGGCAGTACATTGGCTCAAAAACGAGCATCGAGGATATTGGAATGCTTGCGAGTGGACAAGGGAAAGCAGACTTCGGAGAATTACGTCGGAAGAAGCTTTGCAGCCGTGTCTGCTCCAATAAGTAGCAGCACATCAACCTCGGCAACCCGGCACGGCGGCGCAAAGGAGTGTTTGGAGGAGGAATACATGATGAGTGAGGAGAAGAAAGCGGTGAAACAACTGGTCCAACAGAGCTTACAGAACAACATGAAGAGGATAGTCAAAAGAGCCAATCTTCCCAAGGAATTAATTCCTTCAGATCACCACCTCAAAGCATTCACTGCTAGTT
The DNA here is from genome assembly GCA_029817715.1 of Melastoma dodecandrum. Classification (NCBI taxonomy): domain Eukaryota; kingdom Viridiplantae; phylum Streptophyta; class Magnoliopsida; order Myrtales; family Melastomataceae; genus Melastoma; species Melastoma dodecandrum. The sequence goes on from JARUPY010000579.1 coordinate 67,460, forward strand.
CAACTTCCAAGAGCCTCCCGTTCTGATAATCCTGGTCTTGACAAGGAGATACTCTTGCAGGTCAGTGTAGTCCTTAACTGCCTTAATCGCAATCTCCATAACTTTGGTGGATTTGGGTGTTTGTTTTAGGCAGATTTTGTTTAAGATTGCACTTGTCTGATTTGGTTTAGGCAGGACCTCAATAACAAGCCTATCATCGAGTGTTCGATCTGAGGCTACTACTCTCCAGTCCCAAGAGTAGAATTGGGGTCCCCTCCCTCCGTAGGAAACATCAATGAATGGTCTCATTTTCAACAGAATCATGGTACACATATAGAATGGCTCTGGTCCACACCTAGGGGGGTGGGGGGGTCCGTTTCCCAATTTAATAATACCTTTGCCCCAAACTTTGTAGTCATATCAAGACAAGGGTGGGGTAGGACTAATCAATCAGTGGTTCCTTTTGGTTTTACCTACATGGAATCTATCCCCTTGCTGCTTTCCACGTAATTAATTAACAATTAGCAATGTCCCCAACCAATTAATTGGGAGGAGTGAGCCATAAGACTTTTTGTTTTGGGGGGACAACATGGTCTGTAGAAATCCCTTTTGACTTTATTTGTTTACTATGACCCCAACTAACATTTGTCTGTCCTGCAATTGATTCTTGACCCTTTTCGCCTCTTCCGCAGATCTAGCAGGCAATTGGGTCCTGGCTCCATCTCTCAAGCAACCCAGTTCCAGAATCCTTCGTGGACGAAGGTTGCCGCGTTATAGGAGGTAGGGCTGAGTCAGCCGGCGGTGTAAAAATGTTGGCATTCTAGATCTAGGAGTTCCCAACCCGTGGTATCACGCTCTCCATGTGATAGGATCTAAGATTTGTTTATATGCTTGTTTTGCCATGGAATAAGATCCGAGTTTTTGTTCGTCCTGCTAGGACGGGCTTTTGTGTGCTCTGCATTTCGAAGGCTTTTTAGCCATGTGCCCCTTTCCTTAAAAGACTCGTTCCAGCACATACTCCCGGGACCTACATCACCCTGTTCTAGAAAACAACACAACGTGTAAAAATGACGTGTTCAGCTTCTGCTAAAGTTCACCTTGGCATCTCGGCCACGGAAAAGTTACTAAAACAATCCTTTTGTCCTCCCGACGATGTCCGAGGAATCGACCCCACCGGGAAGGACATGAAGGAGGGTCCGAAACTCTCTGACATGAGCCAGTGACCGACACTCAGCCACACCCGCTTTCATTTTGCAGCACAAATGAGCAGAAAGCATTTAAATGCATGGCTGGAAAATTCAGACTAGATTGGAAAGGGCCGAGATCGGGTACCATTCTATATCATACTGTCCTTATTGCGGTTGTTGCTACCACCTCTCACACACCAATGCTTCAGGCAACATAAAGCAAGCACATGCACTTGTTGTCGCTGGGAGGTGCAGTTGGCCGTGGAAATGGAAGCCCCCACATTTAATGTGACCGAACACCTTTGTTACACGGGACAAGGTTGCACCAATTCTCGAAAGAGGCCTAGTTTAGGAGGCATGCTCATTATAACTCCGCATCATGTGGCGAGCAGAACAGTTTCAGCAGTGGGAACACTGTAGAATCCTTCTTAAAGAGGTTCCTCAATGGAGAAATACGCAGTAGATATCTACTTGTTTCTATAGAACAAGGCACTGTCAAAAGTGAAACAAAGACAGCCTATTTTACCATTTCCCTCGGTTGACCCAAACTGTTCCTACTTATCCAAAACTGGAAGATATACACCTTCTGCCGCCAGCCAAATGTTATCGGGGCGCTTTTCTCGGACACCACACACCTGCGGAAGGACAAAGGTCCATAAAACTAAGGTTGTCTGGAAGAAGCACCAACCCGTAAAAGAAGTAAAAAACTGCAGCAGCACACATCAACCAAATGCGAAAATGCCTGACATTCACTGAGCACATATCTCAGTGAAGAACAATAGAATACAACGTCCATACCTCCTGCTGTCCCCCAGCAATGCGCTGGTACTTCTTGTCGTGACTGTGTAAATACCCACTAGTATCAACATGTTGGAGACGAACTCTTTGGTCTTGCCTCCAGGTCTTGCCACTGCCTTCAATCAAAAGTCTGCAGAAATAATAGCGTCACTTCCATTTTCAGACACTGTAGGATAGTTTCAAGAAGAATTCTACTGCACTATCCTACCTCCAATAGTCACCAGTGTCTGAGTCGGTTTCTCCACCGAAGCAGCTTACCTGTTAAATCATAATAAATCATTACAGATAGAGACATCGTTTACAATTTGACCATCTATGTGCAAAACCCCAAACTTCCCATGCAATTAACGAAGCTATACAAAGAAACTTATGTGAAGGCATAATTGAAGAAGCACAAGGTCTGCAAATTCAAACTATCAAGAATTGTTACTAGCTGGCAGAAAGACATCACACCCTCTCAAGATAATTGACAAATCAGTTAAATATTCCGTTGTATCCTAGCACAGTCCAGTGATATCTTCCAAAGCTTTCCAGAAATGAACCCATCGTACAATCCGGTTACATGAAATGCGCCAAAACCAAAACAACTCAACCCTGAAAGAAATAAATGGAGCCCTAATCCCACTAGCTTGGGTCAGTTTATAACGAGGGAAATGAAAACGAGTCCCCTCAATAATTGCTATAGTACGCCGCATGCAGGAACAACAAAAAATGAAACAAAGCGCTCACCTCTAGGTTTCCTGAAATAGGAGAAGCATGCAAATGACTATGCAACCATTTCCTTGTTCTCATGTGCTGAAGCCTAATTATTGTTCCACTGGTGATTGGGTCCCCTTGTTTGGCGGATGTGCCAGGCTGAGGTCTAACAATCTACATACAGAAGAAGTCAAGTTTTTTCCTGAAATAATAAAAGCCAAACACCATAAGAAGAAAACTGACACTATTTAAAGGTGAATATACCCAGTAGCTGTTGGAGTCATCAACCCCAGGAAATCCAGTAACTGACTGCTGTCCACTGCCAGAACCGTATGGCACATCATGAGAGTGCAACCTAAACCTTGTCTTTTCATGCATTAGCTTCAAGACTGATCCATAAGTTATCTGCTGGAGGAAACAATGCCAATAATAAACAATTGAAAGATACCATCCCTCGCTAAAACCTATCATGCTGGGAAGAATAATGACAATTCTCGCTCATGGAAACAAGAAAAACAAAATGTTAACCCTAATAAATTCATATTGTAATACCTAAGAGGCTAGAAGTTATTGGCGGAGGGTGGCATTATTTGCCAAGAATGCATAAAAAGTCAAGTACTGGACTGACCGACCTAAACTCAAGCAATGAACAACCCAACACCGGTGATCGCATCATTTAACTAGAGTCTAATCTCTTGCGGGAAATGGGCATTCCTCCACTCCATCAACAGGCTACCGATTTGATCCTACTCTATCCTGATGGCAGTATAACGAACCTCCAAGACAAGACTTAAATCAACACCACTCCCCTACCATCCCAAACCCTCACCTCAACGCCTTCGGAAGCAGGTGCAGCATAAGCAGGGGCTGGCGAGCCGTTCTCGAAATCCATCCCGAGGAATAAGAACACCGCTAGGGAGAAGAACCCGATCGCCATGACGAACAAAAGCGCGATGAACCAATTCTGCTGCCAGAACGGGGAGTCCGATGACGTTGGCGCCGCCCCAGACGACGGCCTCGGCTCCTTGTAGATTACGCGGGCGGTTGACACTTGTGGACCGGAACTAGGTTTCCGCCGAGAGAGCTTCGCTGATGTTGACGGTGGTGCCGTCCCCGACGGAGCCACGGTTTTCTCCAGAGCTCGTCGCAGCCGAAGAATGAAGTCTCTTCGGTCGACTAGGCAGCCCCGCCGGGCATTCTGAAAGAGGAAGAGAAAGATGCCGGGGCAGGCAGTTGACGTGGTATGATCGAATGGGAAGGCTACACGTAGAACATAACGATGACGTGGAGGGCTCAGGGACCAAGAAGGAAAAGGAGTGCAAAAACCAGGCCCATGGGCCGGGATGGGTGGACTTGACCCCCCGCATTAAGCTCAAATTCATAATCCCGCGGAATCCGACCTCCGCCTCATCCCTCAATTGAATTTCAATTTTGCTCGTTCGGACAAACTCTCTCCGCCCTTTTTCTCCCTCCACATTTTTCCTTCAGAGCTTAGGGTTTTGCAGGGATGCTTTTGGCCTGATCGAGAGGTAGGGATAGTTGCGGTGCACGCGGGTTCTGCGGTGGACGTTGAACGCGCTGCCATGGTTTCCTCTGGTGAGGAGCTCAAGCATCTCCTCTCGGAGACGGGGAACAAGCTCCTCGAGCCTCCTTCCTCCGTCGACCAGCTCCTTCCTCTTCTTGAAGTACGGTTCTTGCGTTTCGTCGGATGTAACTTTCTCTTTCGTGGTTTGTTGCATGGATGGAGGAGTTGAAGGCACGCTTTGTTGCTTGCTGGAGGCGATGAAGTTTTATCGGAGCGTGATTCTATGTTGTTTATTCGGTTGGTGATTTGGTCGCATGATAGTTTATCGACGGCGATGGCTAATTGCACGATAGTTTTTGTGATTTTATGTTGTTTATTTGGTTGGTTATTTGGTTGGTTATTTGGTCGCTTTTACTGGGATGATGCAGTTTAGAGCTAATTTCATGCATCACATTGTTGATGTACGGTTCTTTGTTGTTTTCTATGCACGCCATTACTTTTCAGTTGCTGGACGTTATTGAAGCCTAATGAGCGGGTGATGTCGATGTAGCACATTAACTAGCCCAAATGACTGGCTTTTGTGAATGCCTCTAAGAACATAGTGTCCTTGATAGGACTAGCGAGTTAGGCTGGATAAATTTTTTGGTGTAGTGTTGCTGTTTGGGCAAACATTGAACCTTAATGTTGATTAACATTTACTGAAGTCAAAATTTTTATGCTACTTTACTGTGTCATAAAATCATCTTTGTGCTGTGTGGACATGATGATTATGTTGTGTAGCTATAGTTATTTCTGTCGGAAATCCTTGTGATCAGTTTGTGACTCGTGGCCTGTTAATTTTGAGGCCGTCACTACCCCCTGTTTTTGGAGAAGTATGGGTTTTCCCAAAGGGTCTTACCTTCCCAGTGTCCTGATAAGAAAATTGGGCAATCCTGGTTATTATTATGAGATGAATATCTAACTCTACGGCCATATTCTGTTTCTTGAAATGATAATCAGAAAGCTGAAAACTTATTATCAAGAGTTGAACAATCACCACCAGAGTCAATTCAAGATACCCTTCCTTCTTTTGTGAAGGCATTGATTGCCGACAAACTTTTCGATCACTCAGACGAAGTGGTCAAAGTCGTAGTTGCTTCATGCATAAGTGAGATAACCAGAATAACAGCGCCAGATGCACCTTATGAGGATGATCAGATGAAGGTATTGTGTATTTTTCTTTTATGTTCTCTCTTTCGATATTGTCATGTAGGACCTGATATGAGCCTTCTTGCCTTTTTCTTTCTTTTTCTTTTTATGTTTTTAATCCCTGTCTTTCCAGGATGCTTTCCGCTTAATTGTGTCATCCTTTGAAAAACTGCATGACAAATCCAGCCGATTGTATGCAAAACGAACTTCAATCCTTGAAACAGTTGCCCGGGTCAGGTCATGTGTGGTGATGTTGGATCTCGAGTGTAATGACCTGATTCTCAAAATGTTCCAGCATTTTCTTAACTCAATAAGGTAAGATCATGCTTCTGTGGATGATTTTCAGTTGTAATTTCAAGATATTTGTTTTCTGCTGGTAGATATCAGAGATGACTTAGCTTTATCTTTCTCAACCTTAGTCTTACATAGTTGACATTGATGTCAGTCACGGTCTTGTGAGTTTGCAAAGAGTTAGGGTGTTGGTGATAAACCCCTTCCTTAAGCCGTTGTGTGAAAGCAGCAATATTTTTTTGTAGTTTTGTGGGCATGGTTGGCCACATTTCTGTCTTCTCGTTTATGAAATGCTATTTTTTTCACTATTTAATCATCACTGCATAGTGTTTGTGTATTTTTCTGAAGCAAATTTTACGGGAAGCAAGGGCCGCTCATTTACACCCATTGATATTTCACGTGGCAATATATTTATCCAAAAGGTGTGAACAGGCTTGTTTCCTGGTGGTTCTTGTATCACCTGTTTAAAGATTTTTTAGTGGTGGGTAAGTGCATATGGTGATTTTCTTTTGTGTAAATTATTGCATATTCTTGAATGATTGCCCCCATCTGTTGGGAGATATTTTTCATTATCAAGCATATTTGGCTAGTCAGTGTTCTCACCTTTCTTATACAATTGTCACTGTAGTTCTATTGTTTGTTTGTTCTAAAACACTAGGCAATAGGAACTTGTTTGTTACTGACCAGGAAGTTGAGGGTTTCCTGCAGGGAATCTCACCCCAAAAATGTGTTTGAATCTATGGTGACTATCATGTCTCTCATCATTGAGGAGAGTGAAGATGTTTCTCCGGACCTGGTGTCCTGTCTCCTAGCTTGTGTTAGAAAAGATAAAAAGGTTTGACTAATATTACTTGAGAATCATCTCTGTTCTTCTGGTTGCGAAGTTTTAGACAGCTTTTTTGTTGATACTAGGAAGTTCTGTCAATTTCTCAAGCATTGGCTGAGAAGGTACTTAAAAACTGCGCTTCGACGCTCAAATCTATCATTGGGGAAGTCTTGCGAACACTAGGGTCTACTTTAGATGAATACGGCGATGTTGTCCGTTCCATATGTCAAGATTCTGCCGCAGTTGGAATGAAACATAAGCATGACATTGGAGAACATAAGGTTCTATCCCTCATAACTCCTGGTTTTATGTTGTACTTACTGGAAATTATTATCTCAAAGAAGAGTTTTTTACTTGCTATAAGAATAGCTCCACCATGAGCCATGAGTATTGGTTTTCATATTGAGGTTTCCAGATGGTGCATGCGCTCCAACTGTTCTCCTCCCACATGGGTGTCTCTTCAGTTCTCTTATATCCATCCATCTGGTCTTTAAGAACAGCTTGCAAAAGATATGGAAATAGAGGGGATCAGCTTTGTGCCATTATATATTCATTCGGTTGATATTGTTTTCTAGTGCAACTGCCCTTTGTATTTTGCAATGTCAATAGTATGTTTTCTGCTTTACTTGAATTTTCTTGATTAATCTCGTTGCATGCGTTTAGGTGGACAAACACGCTGCTTCACGAGTTAATCCTGCTTCTCAAACGCCTAAGCCGAGGAAGCGCAATATGCTCATCCAGAAAAAAGAGGCGGATTCTGTTTCCACCAAAGAGGGGCATCATAATCAGAGCAGTGATAATATAAATAGGAAGAGGAAAGGAAGGCAGTTCAATGGTTCAGAGATTTCCAGGAAGAAAGGAACCAAAAGGCTTCTTGGAAGTGATGAAGAACATGATAATGGTAATGCGGATGATGACCTACGTGCTGAAGTCATGAAGAAACCTATTGGTACGACTTTACTGAAAGCAGAGGACAGGGAGAATTTAAGCACTGTGTCGGGATCTAAAAATATGGGTGAGGTTGTTGGTAACCAATCGAAGAAACGTGGACGAAAAAAGAAGAGAGATGACTTGAAGGACTCTGGGGATGAACTTGAAGAAATCAGTGATTCGGAAGCGAAAGCTCAACTGCGCTCGTGCACGAAAGTATCAGCCGGACATTCTACCAATGGTAAAAGTGCCATTGCCCTTAAAGCAGGCAGGAATATTAGCAATTCTTCTGGCGAAGAACAGGAAAAGCACGGGAATAGCTCATTGAAGAAGGTAATAAAGAGTAACAGTGTTGGTGATGCTTCCTTTATCAAAAAACAGAAAAGTAAAAAGCAGTTATCAAGTGAAAAGGAGCTATCGGAGAGGGTTTTGGAGAAATCAGCTGTCAAAGAGAAGAAAAAAGTAGTTTTTCAAACCCTGAAGGGTTTTTTTAGTTAGCTTTAATTTTCTTGTCCTATAAATGTCTAATTTTGTTTCGGTTTGCAGATAGTGTCTTCGTCGCCTAGGCCCTTTTCAAAGTCTAGCAAAGATAAACAGCAGGCTTCTAACACTCCAAAGACAAATAATATGGTGAAGGGCACACCAGGAAAGAAGGTGCTATACTCTCTGGATGAACAACTTACTAATTCATTCAGTATCAACTTAATCTCATGCTCTTGTTTTGCCTTCCTTTTTTCTAAATAAAAAGCAAGTTAATACATTCAGTGTCAGTTTCTCACATGTGCTGATTTTCCTTTATTTTTTATGTTTTTTTTTATTTTTATTTTTTGAAGTTACGGCTGCACGAGATTTATGTAAATGTTCTACTGGTAGATTGTTCCTCAGCTTCCCGATGTTCTCCCTGATAACCATGATCAATAGTTTATTCTTGGAGGAAAATCATTTGTTTGGTTTGTTTTAATTTATCTGAGTATGGGACCTAATACTATTCCGATAATCCATGGGTGCAGCCATCTAATGTGAAAGTTTATGAGGCGGAGCTCATTGGCCTCCCAATTAGAGTTTGGTGGCCTCAAGATCGCCAGTAAGTTTAAATCACTTGATTGTTTACAAATGGATTCCTCTCTTAATTTGTTGTAATCAGTTCTGGCCTTGGAATTTGTGACTTAAAGGTGGACACAGACTGTGCTTCTGCTGTTTTGTCCAGACTCATTTTGTCCTCTTCCTCTTAAATTTCTAAAGTAGTTCCTCCTATTTCCACTACTTGTCGGGTGGGCCATAATCTCAGTCCAAGTAGGGGTTGGCTGCAGAGCTCTTGTCTATCTTTTCCAGTCCCATCTGAAGTTGTTATACTAGGAAGATTTGTTTAAGAGGCATGGTTTAGAATTCTAAATATATTGGATCAAAGGGAATGAATTTGTGTTGCTGCATATTATTTTATTCCACGAGTCATAATTTTCTAATTTTGTTTGACAAACTTTCAGGTTCTACGAGGGTGTTGTGGAATCATTTGACTCTGAGAAAAAGAAACACAAGGTGTGTTTGATGAGCCTTGTTTTTCTTTGTGCTCATCTTGATATATTCAAGCTCAATGAAATATATCTTCTGAATAAATTGTTATTTGTTGTGAATGAATATAGGTTGTGTACACCGATGGTGATGAAGAAATTCTTAATCTTAAAAAGGAAAAATGGGAGTTTGTTAAGGAACCTACTGGTTCTGACCAGGTACTTTTATTGGATATGACTCGAGTTGATACTCCTTTTGTGGTATGTAACTCGAAATATTTCGACAGGATGAAGCACTCGATGATGGGAATGCTAGTGCTTCCCCAGAATTGTAAGTGCAATAGTCCAATGTTGCCTTCATCTGTTGTTGGTCTGTGTCTTTCATGCCCAAGAAAGATTATTTCATCTCTTTTCCTTCATCCCTTCATCTTTTTCAAGTATCCTTTTGAACTGTGTCCATTGAAGTGTTGGTCCTTCTCATCAGGCCACTTAAGAAGCGAGTAAAAAGGGGCATGGAGGAGTCAGCAGCAAAGGAAGGCAAGAAAGAAATGGTGTCGAAGAAGTAAGGAGACAGTTTTCTTATTAACGTGCTTTGCATTTTGGACGAAAGACGCTCATTTTGTTTGATTTTGAAATGTCTTTTCCAGGGGCAGTGATCCCTCCAGTAAAGGCAAATCCACGGCTTTGAAAGCTGGTCAAAAGATCGGTGTTGGCAGTAAATCTGGTGGAAAATCTGGACAGGACAGTAAGAACAATTCTCAAGAACCCCCTATGCAAAATGGTAAAGGGTCCGATGATGCTTCAAGGAATGCCTATGAATCAGACGGTAGTAAAGAAAAGGCAGTTGATACGGATGAACCGAATGACGATGATCTTCTTTCGCTGAAAGCTTCAATAAAGCCGAAAGGAAGAGTGGGAAAAACTAAGAAAGGATCAGATGCTTCCTCCCAGGAAGATGTCTCTGGAATTGATGACAAGCCTGAGAAAGTGGAGGCAGAGGACTTGGAAAATCAACAGGATAGTGCATCAAATGTGATGGAAGACAGTACCAAGAAAGAAGAAGACGGCGCCAAAAGGGATGATGAGCCAAATGAAGACGAGTCGTCGGTCCCAAAGTAGGAAGGAACCGAGTCGGAGACGGGGAAGAAGCAACAAGGGTAGTAGCTTGGTCCCTGCATGCCTCTATATCAGGTTCACGATTCACTTGAGATGGTGGCAGATAAGCTTGGCTTGTTATTCCTGGGTAGGCTTGTTACGGGTGTTAGATGTGTTATTATTGGTTTTAGCTAGTTCTCTTTCATTATGGTTTTAAGTGTAGGCATTTTTATTCAGAGCCCTAACTGATGTTTTTCTTTCCCGGGGTCCGACCGAGATTGTGTTGTACGTGTTAGAAAAAACAGAGAGAGAAGGTAGTTGTTAGTGCACGTGCTGGTTAGGCTGGGAGCTACTGTCTGTCAATGGCACCACCCCTCCCCAACAGTCGGGGATACTCCCCGCTATTATTTGTCCCTGACACTCGTAACAGGTTTGTAAGAGATATCTAAGGGTGGATTGTGATGCTATTGTTTTTGTGAATTTGTTTGGCCGTGCTAGTATACATAACGCTGAAGAGTCGCCATACTCATGCTAATATCCATACTATCTGAAAGTACATGCCTGAACACATTACCTGAACATCCCACACAGGGTAATTATGGCCCTTGTAACATACAAGATTAGCATTTAGCTTTGTACTCCACAATCGAACTGCATAATAAAAAATAAAAGGACAAACAAGTATCAATTCTGGAAAATAAAATAGCATCAACGAGCCACAAAAATCTGAAAGAACAATTGAGAAACTACAGTACCAGCTAAATGGACATAAGAGAGCATACCAGTTGAGTCAGCAGATGAGGACAGGATGAAATCTCCCAACGGGCTAAAAGTCACGGCATGTACAGGCCCTGAATGACCCTGATATAGAGAGTAAGATCTCCTTCCACCAAGTGGACCGGCATGTTCGCCATTACTCATGTCATTTTCACCCTGTGAAGCAGCTGATGTGCCAGAGCTTAACGGAAATATTCCGTTCATTAAAAGCACACAAGAGAAACCAACCTAAATATTCTTTTAGCACACACCAAGTTTCACATAAGAAGTGATATCTTCAAAACAATTAAAGGACATTTATAACTTCTACCAACAAAACTACCTATCAGGATGACGTAGATGGATAGCCTTCACAACAAATAAAAAAGAACGGTGGATGAACCAATTTCTCATTCAGTGAAATATGTACTTGCATATTTCCAACTTACCAGATTGTTGCCCAAGCTTTGCCATGTCCCAGACCTGTCACAGCACCATTTTCGTTATTCTAACATGCATACGAAAACAAATGTTTTGCCGGAGTAATAAACTCAGATGTAACCTTCAGAGATGAGTCTGAAAAGCCACCAGCAACTAAAGATCCATCCTGAGATATTGTCGAGCAGTTTAATCTACAGCAGGCATTGGATCTATATAAGTGATCTCACATGACCCGCAAGCCACAACTTGGATGCCAAAAGCTAAAAGCATACCCATTGTGGGTATTTACGAAGGTGTAAAAGCTGACAGATGGCAAGGTAGTACTGCTCAACTGGACACGATTCCTCAAGTCCTCAAGAATAGAATGCTCGACCTCTGTTGACCTAAAGCATTAAAGAAGACAATAAATTACTAAGGAATGTGGGAAGGAATAGTAACCACATATTTTTCGACACCTCGCAACAAAAGAACAACAAATCAGGTAAATAATTTCAAAAGGATTGATCAAACAAGGACCAACAGTAAGAATCAATTCCAACACTCAAAGGTGAAAAACGAAGAATAAGTTTGCATCCCAGATAAAGTCTTTATCCAATCAGAATTCTCCAAAAGATGCTCGACATTTTCAGATAAGATGTTAACGTTAAGGCATATTTCCATCAAATACTGGAAAGGGGAAGCTTCATCTCATGTAAAATGCTTCTATACAAATTAATAAGCATAGAATTGCAATGGTTCATAAGACAAAAAGAATATGACCTACTCTCACTAAGGTCTTTCACAGGCTTGATCAAGGCAATCTTTGAAAATTTCATTATTTATTTAGCATTTATGCATCTAAACTATTACAATTTCATGGTAAATGAGAGAAAAAGTGAAATAAAAGAGCACAGAAAATACATGATGGGGAAATTCAGCTCAGCTTTAACTCATGGAGCCGCAGAGACAGCATTAGCCTCTGTTCGTGAATTCTTTATAGCTGCTGTTGCAGCCTTATCCTTCTTAGACTTCTTGACAGCATTACCTTGCTTTCCCTCTCCAGGTATATAAGGTATATAAGGTAAGCAGATCTTCTTGGAATTAATGTAGATATGCATAGTATCGGTTCGGTTGTTAAGCGGAAAACTGAATGAAGAAAAGTGCAAATAATATTTGCCTTATTATCGCCCTGTTCAGTCTCTTTAGCTTCTCCTTCACCCTTATCGGCTTCCAAAGGGGAAAAGGCCCCTTTCTCAAAACGATCCTCCAGTGAATCTTCAAGCAACTGAAGATAAGACTACCCTATGGTTAGCAAATAAAGTAAAACAATATTTTAGTCCCAGACTAATCAAATTTCAGAGAATCCTGTATCCTAAAGATGTCACAACTTAACGAGATGAAGTCATATACCCCCCATTGAATCTCCTTAGGGTTTATTTGAGTCGCACCATCACTCGTGAAAATTGTTTCATCCCCAACATCATCTGAAAGTGATGTGGGCTGCCCAGGTGACACTGTCAATATGGAAAAGGTCAGTACGGCAGAGTATATCTACACGCATCTCTTTTCTTTCTAGCACTACTCTTTAGGTTAAATCCAATTATTCATTACCTTGGAAATTTATCCACTGATTTATTATGCCCAGCATTGTGAAGGACTGTGTCTTGTGGAGATTTATTATGCCCAGGATTGTGAAGGACTGTGTCTCGTGGAGATACTGGAGTAGGAGTTCATATGAATACTGCAAAGGATGAAGACAGATCTTTCCAGTTGATTCCAGAATTTCATATGGAGCCAAGAGACAAGGAAAAAAAAGAGTATAATCCTAAATTCCTAATGCCATGGCATTGCAGAAGAGTGGAAGCCTATCGACAAGTCGGATGTTACCTGACATATCTTTATGGTAGCTTTTGTATTTCTAAGATAATGAGCAAATTCCATCTCCTGCACATGATCAACAAACAGCTTAATATCCCATCATTCCAACAATAGTGAGATTACATTGTGTAAGATGAAATGAACTAACTTTCAAATGAGATGGTGAAAGGACACCCTCCAACTTCAGAAGATCCCCGGAATGCATCATTGAATGGTCGTCGCGGAAGCTGTTAAAAAAGCTACGAGCTGCAAGCAGAAGCATTTGCTACGACGTTTACAAGTGATTAAGCAAAACTCATGCAATGATGTAGCAGACAACAATAGAGGGTGACCTTCATGTAGGTAACCTTGAGCAATCAGATCCATGAAGCAATGAATAAACACAGGATACAGCACGCGAAGCAACTCGTGCTGCACACAGGGAAGAACCAGTAAGAACCACCGGTCAGAAAAATCAATCCAAGAAAACAATAGGAAAGCTAAGCAGAACAAACAAGACAATAAACCTTGTACGAATCGAGCCTGCCGTATCCATCCTGATACTGCTCCGGCACACTTCTCGACCTGCATTCCACCGAAGAAAGCGAAACAAAGTCAATGCGGCCCAACCATCCTCAAAGCAACAAACTCCAGATCCTAAATCGGGCACACGCACTCGGAGAACGACAGGACGAGCTTGTCGGCGTCGGGATCGGAGAAGACGCCACTCCTGCTGCTGCTGCTCCGGCGGAAGCGGAGGTGGTCTTGGGATGGCGATGGAGCTCCTCCTGGAAGGCGAGCTCGGCATCCTTGAATCCCCTCTTCTTCAGGTACGCCGTTACGAGCTTCTCCATCTCATCCTCCTCCATCCCTCCCCCCGGTTTACAACCCCCAAACCCCTAATTCAACTTCCCGCCAAGACCTTCCCAACACCCCCCCCCCCCCCGTTTTTCTTCCGCTGAGAGACCGAAGAACAAAGCCTCCGAACAGTGGAGTGGGAAGGCCGGAATCCAAGTGGGCTTCGTTATTGGTCAGAAGATATTGGGCCCAGAATAGCCCTTTCTTCGTCGAGCGTGGGAAGATAGGCCGAATATTGGCCCATTATTACGCGCCCAGCGACTAGAGGTGGCCAAGGGCCGGGTTAATCGCGTCACGGGTCAGAATAATGACCCGTCAGGTGCATAATCGTCCGGTAGCCCGTATGATTTTCGAAATAAAATTTCAGATTGAATGGAATGAGAAGAAAAAATATACAGCGACTATAAAGAAATTGCTTAAAAAAATAATGTATTGAATTAAATGATGAAAAGCAAAGGAACCGACGTTCCCTATCATGAGCCGAGGAATATTGATTCCTTTACTCGTTCATTTCATTTCGATTTTACTATTTTTTTTTTCTCCTTTCTTATTCCATTTAGTTCGGAATTCAATTCCGGAAATCAAACATGCTATTATAATTCGTTTGGTTTTCGAAATGAAATTCCAATAAATAAAATAAAAATGAAAGGGAGAAAAAATATAATAATTAAGAAAGAAATAATATATTTAGTTCAAGAAAGAGGGGAAATTGAACAAAGACAATTCTCCCCATCCTCATTTGTTTTTTTTTTTTAATGGAAAACCAAACCTAGCCATGCGTGGCAGAGTCCCAAAACTCATGGTGTGCGCGCTTGTATCAGGCAATTTCGCCAGATCCATAAATTTCTATATCTTTGAAATATTGATCATAGCTCAAAGAAATATTTAATCAAGTCTCGTTTGACAACATGATGTGTATGTATGGTAAGTAAGAAACGACAAACAACCGTTAGGAAACAAGCAAAAAAATATAAGGATGTCCTCCGTTCCTCCTCTCTCTCTCTCTCTATCTGTTCCACGATCTATTCCAACCCAAATTATTAAACATAAGTCTTCTTCTTCTTCTTCTTCTTCAAAATCATTAGTTATCCATTCACATCAAAGTTAAAATGCATCGAAAGTCTTTGCATATGCACCAATTTCTTGATGTATCATGGTGGTGGTGGGGGAGTTTTTCCAAACAATGATCGTCAGTGGTCCATATCCCCCCCCCCCCCCTTCTCTCTCTCTCGCTCTCTCATTCACATTATTTCCTACCACTTACACGACCAAACACTCGATTCCTTTCCTTTAGTTTTTCTTGGAAGAAACCAATTAAGAAAAGTGTCTGTATCAATCTTTTCGGACATGAAACCCGGGGGGCATCGATTTCATGGGATAGATTCCTCATTTTTTCTTGTAAAGAAAAAAAAGCCTGAGTTTTGAGAGGGAGAGAGAGAGCACGCAAAAACATGTTAAACTTATGCTTATGGGGCATGTAACATGTTGCGTACCGGAAGATGTCCAAAGTTTTCCATTCTCCAATCCACGTGTATCACATCAACGATGACTTTGTTCTCCTTCCTTCTTCCCTCCTCGTGCGTC
The DNA here is from genome assembly GCA_029817715.1 of Melastoma dodecandrum. Classification (NCBI taxonomy): domain Eukaryota; kingdom Viridiplantae; phylum Streptophyta; class Magnoliopsida; order Myrtales; family Melastomataceae; genus Melastoma; species Melastoma dodecandrum. The sequence continues at coordinate 82,958 of JARUPY010000579.1, forward strand.
ATGCCCCTCAAGAAAGTTCATTAATAATTGAATACTCTAAATTCAAATTGTGTTAGTCCAAAAACAAAATTACGAATTATAAGCAGTTTTTTTTTTTATAAAAGTCGAACTTATAAATTTCGATTTCGTGATATTATTTTCGAAACTTTAAAATTACGTGTTATATTTTATAATTTTTTTTTTGACCGGAACAAAGCCCTCTAAAGTAGGGAGTGAAGTCAGTAATGGAATGCTATGCTCAAACCATTAACGCAAAAGGTTGATGATTGTGCGCCATGGGAAAGGCGTTCCGTTTGATGCTGTTGCGCGGTATAAATTTGTCTGCAAAAACCGGGTGGTCCGTCATTTTATTTTATTTTTTATTTCCTGTGACGACTTTGACGACATATCGAGTCTTCGTCAATTTTTTTATTTTTTTATTTTTGAGTATTTCATTGGTCTCCATTTCTTTTCCCTTCCAAAAGGCTGGCCGGTGCCCCTGAAATAATAATTAGATGGACTCAAAACAAAATTTATTTAATTTCCCGTAGTTTTAATCGTTAAATATAATATATATTTCGCAAAAAATACGATGATTCCTATCACACCTTCTCGCCACAACACTGCAACCCCAAAATCTATATTTTGTATCCTTGCAGTTGTGTTAATAACAATGTAATTCCAAAAAATTGAGAATTAACAAACAAAAATATTTATATCCCACGTCTAAATGGATGGGATATTTTTTAGCCTAATGTACAAGTTTGGTTTCCCATCATAAGAACTTGTGACATTGAATTGAGGAGGAGCCAAGGTTGCAAACATATCCTAAAAAAATTATTGCTCCTTAAATGGATATCGGGATGACGTCTTCATTACATATTTTACATAAAAAAGTCAGTAGTCTAGCCAAAATAACATGTAATGTAATGGTTTAAGATGACTTTATGAAGATCTGGTGAAACCTTTCGAATTCAAACCCTAACCCGTCTGTTTTATAAAAGGTGGTCACCAAACCAAAGTAACCGATAATTATCACGTTGGCAGGTAAAAGAAAAGAAAGAATGCCCGGGTCTTTGTAGGTCGCCTTGAAATTTGGCAGGGGAATTCCAACACTACTTCTTGACCAAGACATCTATCGCGTGACGATTTCTCCCTGACGTCTGAGGGATAAATGCAATTTCTTATAATAAGCCATCGGCACCTTGCTCTGTTCAGTCGGCTCCCTCTGTTCTGATCACTTTTTTCCAGCTCTCGGGTACCCTAATGGACGCTGCTACGAGGACGAGAGTCGTCGTCGTCGACACTTCCCTTAACCTCGGACCAGTAGGTTTTTACCCTGATTATGCACTTGTTTTTTCGCAGAGGAGACGTGCATAACATGATTTTTTGAATGGGGAAGCGATCCATTTTGACGTGAGTTGCATCCCTGTTTGCGTGTAATGCACAGAGTGAAGATGTGTGTCCAGTTGTGAATCGAGCGAATGGAGGGCAGTGGTCTACTGGGAATGAGGTGATCACGTAGTTATTTGTTGGTTCCTGATGGTTTGTTATGGAATTGCTCTGGCACTTATTCTACTGGATGCATGAACGCAGTCCGAGGCGTCAATGCAAGAGTTTGAGCGGGTCATGGAACAGGAGAAACTGTTGCCAGGCATATCCGGGAAGCTCGTTTCCCTGGTCGGTGAGTTCGGAGACCGGAGAAGTGAGGCATTGCTGAAGAAACCCCAGGACGGTTCGCACAGGAAGAGGAAGCTGGAGTACACCAGCGATGAGGAGTCCTGGAAGAGACCGAGGGAGAGCTACAGAAGCCGTGTACGTAAGGTCTACTACCAAGTCGACGAGTCCGACATGAGCTTAGTAAGTTCTGATCCATGGACAGTACAGGGCTTTTGGGGACAAGATGACTTAGCGATGTCCATCGGTTTTCTGCTGCATGTCACAGGTAGTGAAGGACGGGTATCAATGGAGGAAGTATGGGCAGAAGGTAACAAGGGACAATCCTTCTCCCCGGGCATACTTCAAGTGCTCGCTCGCTCCCTCCTGCCCCGTCAAGAAGAAGGTAAACTACTGCAATTCGAATCCTGTTTCATTGAAATGAAACGGAAGGTGAACATATTGCACAATCCTGTTCAGGTGCAGAGGAGCGTCGACGATCCAACTATCCTCGTAGCTACCTACGAAGGGGAGCACAACCATAGATCCTTATCTCACGCCGCCACCATTTCTTTGCCACCACATCCCATGGGTGGCTCGGCAAGTATTCGCTCGTCTCCTTCTCCCACGGCCACGAGCTCCGTCACCCAGCAGACCGAAACAGAGACACTGCCAAACCTATTGATAGAACAGATGGCCAAGTCATTGACGAGGGACCCAGCCTTCACTTCGGCGATTGCCGAGGCCATCTCCGTAACTATGTCGAGTTGGATGATCGCTCAGAATCAGATGGATAGACAGTGAGGCCCAGGGCGAGGGCAAAAACCAAATTCGATTTCCCGCCACGAAGACAAGCCCCCAACGCCCAGATGATGAACTAAACACTCCCGAATGCTTGCCGAACTGGCTTTGTTTGGATAGCACGGTTCTATACCTAAAGGCCTTCTTGTGTGTGTGAACCAGCTGAATAAGTATCATCTGGAATGTTCATGCTTAAAAAATTGAGCACATTCAACCTCGTCTTCTGTACCCGACGTAGATAACCCGAAATGGAAGCTTACTTTTTGTCGTTGTGAGATAAAAAAAAAATATCAGTAACATTTGCTACTTGGACGACCATCTAGTATGGATTGAGTTTAACACAACTTATGCTACATTCAATTTCTATCCAAGTGTTAGATCTACATAAGTGCTCAGTTTTTCATCCCTCGTACTAAAAGTTGCGCGTCTAGGTACTTCTGCTTGGGATAATTATATCATTCTTCAGATGTCGTCTACCGAAATAGATCTTTGTTTGGCTATTTGCACAATGACATCGTAGACTTCAGGAATCCATTTAGTCAAAGAGCTATATAAATAGATAACTTTCATAATCCCTAATGATTCTTCTCTCGAATGGTTCACTAGGTCAACATAGACCGGTAATGATACTTGTCTATAAGCAATGATTCTTCATGTATGTTGTGATGTTAGTCCAGAGTCAACTTACAATCGAGGTATCTCTTCAACTAAGGGTGGTGCTGATGGTTTCATTGGTCGAGCAACAATTACATCATCACCTATATCACTTGTTCTTGAAGAGACATTAGATAGCCCGTAACCTCTTCTATAATTGAGCTCTCTTAGAGCTAATCCTCTCGTAGACAATTGTCAATAAAGCCTAGGGATATTAGACTATGATCTCCTAACATTAAGGTAATTTGCTTTCCTCTTCATTAAATGTTGATCGTACTGATGACCCTAAATCTACAAGAAGATTATGCCATAACCCAACTTCTTGGCATGTTAATTTCAACGAGTTTATCTCTCGTCTATGAAATTTTCTATAATTGTTTCAAGGCAATGGAAGTTTTGCAAAAAATGTTTGAATTGATGGGAAACTACGTGAAATTGTGATAAATTTTTTGGAATTCACAGATGTAGTTGTCAAACAGACATATATTATATATATGTAACTTTATAAAAGCGGTTAAAGATTGCTCTTTTCTACAGTCTCAGTAAGTAGTGAAAAGCCACATGACCTTCGTTTTTGTGCATCAACAATAATTGCGAATACACCATATACAGTCTGTGCTTGATCACTCTTTTCCTTAATGTTCATATATGCCGCCAAAGATGTTCAATGTTTTTGCACTATTCCCATGAGGACTGCAACACAATTCAAATACTAATATTGGGGATAATATCTCAACAAAGTCCGTCATTCGATTTAGTGATAACTACTCATTTATCCTTTCGTATATATACTTTTCACAATCAATGACCAAAAAAGCACTATGTTATGGGCTTAAGAATGTTATCCATAGGAATAAATTCAGGTTTTGTTATAGGGAGATAATCGGGTGTGTAATTTTCTCTTTTTGTAGTCACCAATTCATTGAATGTTCTATTGTTCAAATGAACTGGAGTTTCTTCTGATAGCCATAAAGCCTTCCTTAGGTCTTTTGCCAACTTGACACCTTATGAGTGTAGTTTTGCATCTAGTTGTAGATCCAAAATAAAAGGAACAATTGATACTCTTACCTTAACCCTGCTTTGTGTTTCTTCCTCCCAATTTTAATTTTTCAATTGGTTAAATCGCGAATTTAGAGTTTACTTCTATCTACATAGACTTTTTTGAACCTTAACTCTCTCCATTGTCATAGAAACTAACATTTTGTTTATGATGCCACCTATTTGGCTATATGTTCTCTACTTTCAAGATATCCTGTATTCCCTAAAATAACCAACCGAGTTGAAAGGCCACTCTAATAATTCTAAAAGTACTTGTTTTAAATTATGAAATGGACTCCAATTCAGAAGAAGTTCCTAAAGATTTTTCTTTTATAAGAATTTTTGGTTATTTTTAAGACTTATGAGGACTATATTTGGATTTTTGAAAACTTTGAAAATTTTTTATGGATATTTCGAAATGGAGTTAAAAGCGTAATATTTTTTAAATGTCTCAATACATTGAAAAAACGATATGTATATTTGCTAATTAGACCCGCCTATTATTGTATACAACATTCTACTTGTTAAAAAAAAAGTAAAACTTCAAAAAAAAATTTAATGTAATTCACAGACTTATATAGTATTTACAGTTCATGATATTATTATTATTATTATCGTTATTATTATAAAATACAGATGTTGCTCTCATCACGTAATTAAGATGAATGAGTTTGAATTTTAGAATTGGGCCCCGTCTTATCTAGAAATTAACTCCCTAAAAGGTAGAAACACCCGTATGCATAAAATTAAATATTAACACTAGAATTAAAAAAAAAACAAAACAAAACGATCATGGAGTGTATGATGTCGTGCTTGTTCAAGCGTCGACTCTTACTGGAACAAGAAAAAAAAAGTGTGTAATCTTCTTAGATAACCTTAAAGAAATCAAATGGCAGTGAAATGACATGACCAATTTCATGAAAGAACTTTGTTTAAAAAGCCATGCTCCTTTCTCTTTTTTTTTTTTTAATTAGCCTCGTGATTCCGTTTTCTTTTGCCCCATGTCTTCATTTGATGTTACAAAACGTTCTCCCGTTCCACCCCCGATGAAATTATCGGGGTGGTTGTTGCCGTGAAATAGGGTAAATAGTTTCGAAATTCAGAAAATAAGGATTTGAAATCTTACATAAGACTAACTTTATTTTTAGTTTTGGAAATCCAACTTTTTAAAAACTTTATCTTTGAAATTTAGTAAATGTTTACCCTATTTTATAAATGTTTTACCTTGGGGAACAGTTATCCCCTCGAGCCTCACGTGTTTACAGAGGATGGATGGTATTGAGGTTGAGGCCGGACAGTCTCGTGTTCGACACGCGACGAGGTCGTGCCGGTTCCAAGTATTTTCCTGCTATTTGTTGACAATGAAAGGAAGGAAACAATACTTATTTTCCTTTGGGTCTTGGTCAACTTTTGTCCATTTCTTTTAAGTTTCCCCAATTCATAATGTCTGAACTGAACTCAAGCGGTCATTAAGATTCGATCTTTTTATATCCTAAAGGATATTTTTTTTAATCAATTATTGATCGCCTTTTGGGCTACTCGTTCTTATCTAATTCTACCTTACAGTTGGTTTTAAATGACCGACGTCTCCATTTCTTGTTTCGGCTCTGAAATTACATGGCAGAATCCCCCCCAAACAACCAACTTGACTAGTATTTCTGTCCAAAGAAGTCTTCTTGTGAGAATTGTTCCACAGAATTCCCTCAAGACACCTCACTAATCGAACACTCTTGCCTTTGGATTGAGTTTTTGTTGACGAAGACTGGAGGGGTCTGGATTACTCGTTTGATAGTTTTCGAACAGACTAGTCGACCAGTAGCTAATAGAATATTTCATTGCATATTTGCTTTTTCTGGGAGCAATGAATGAAATAGCGTGAAGTCATCTTGAAATTCAGTGGGGAAATTCCCAGGGGAAGTTTGCTTCTCCACCGGGCATTTTCGCTCTTGACGCAAGTCAGGACTGCAACTTCATTGCGACGTCACCTTCGTCGGCCCCCTATATAAGTCCATCGCACCATCCATGTTATCCCGATCCCTTCTATTCCCAGCCAGCACCTTTGGTTGGTGCGCGGAGTTCGAAATTTTTCTCCCCCTCTCAGTTACCCGGCGATGGACGCCGCCTCGAAGACGATAGATGTGGACGTTTCTCTTAATCTTGGCCTAGCCATTTCTACCCCTGAATGCGAGGATGCTGTGCCTGTATGCTTTCATTTCGCAACACGAAAGCCGGTATACTTGACTTTACGGCATAAGTCGAACATATTTGACTCAAACTGCATTTGTGTTTGCTTGTTACGATCAGCAGGAAGACCCATGCCGAGTTGCGAGTAGCGTGAGAAGAGTGGGATCGGTAAAGGAAGAGGTGACTTAATTTCTTTGGTGGGTAATGCTTTGTTATGCGATTGGCCAGTGCTGACACTACTGTATGGTCTGAACAGGTCGTTTTGGAGAAGAAGATGCTGGAGATGCTGCTGCTCTTCATCTTGAGAGGGAAGTGCATTTCCCCAGTTGATAGGTTCGATGACCAGAGAAATGAGGCTTCCGGGCAAGAATACCAGAGTACTGCCTTCAAGAAGAGGAAGTTAGAGTACAGCAGCGACGAAGAGTACTGTAAGAGACCAAGGGAGAGCAATAGAAGCCGTGCGCGGAAGGTTTACTATGAAGTCGATGCATCCGATATGAGCTTAGTAAGCGCAGCTTTGATTGCACAGTGAGTAACTTTTTAGGACCTGATGACACACGATGTCCGTCGCCTTTTTGGCACACTGCAGGTGGTGAATGACGGTTATCAGTGGAGGAAGTACGGACAGAAGGTAACGAGGGATAATCCTTCTCCCCGAGCATACTTCAAGTGCTCGCATGCCCCATCCTGCCCTGTCAAGAAGAAGGTGAGAAGGAACTGCACTCGCTACGGGAAATTGGTTTGCTGGAATGAAGCAGAGGTTGAATACATTACTTGATCCTGTTCAGGTGCAGAGAAGTGTTGACAATCCGACCATTCTCATAGCTAACTACGAAGGGGAACATAACCATCGATGCCCATCTCATGCTGCCACCACATCTTTGCAGCAAAACTCCTTTGGAAGCTCACACTCAATGCCGTCTTCGTCCTCCGCGAAATCTTCTTCTGCTGACACGAGTTCTGCCCTGCAGCCGACCAAAGCAGTGGTGCTGCAAAATCTGTCTATGCAACAGATGGCCGCGTCACTGACAAGGAATCCAGCCTTCACCGCAGCCATCACCAGAACTATGTTGAATCATATGCTTGCTCAGATAGATGGAGAGTGATGCCCGTGGCGAGAGCCAACGGAAATTTGATGAATATATAATGCTAGTCGAATTCGAAAATAAAGATTCAGCTGGATTTGAGACGATGCCTGGACAGTGTCGCATGTTGATTTCACTCGTTTGACAGATGTTTAGCGCTTTCTTCCAAAGGTGCTCAGATTTCTAAATCGTTTGACGAGGAAAGAAAAAGCAAATAAATCATTCTAGCAGGCTTCTAGGGGCCGATAACAAGGCAAAGTTTGTCTGTCACAAGAACACGGTGTATTCAAATACATCGGTAGCTCGGTTCGAAACTGATCATTCGGAAAGACTTGTGTCGTTCAAGTAATATTTGGACGAAAAAACAATGTTTGCAATCAATACTGCTCCGGAGATGCTGGTTCCTGTCGCTTAGGCAAACTGAATGTCCTGCTGAAGTTTGGAGTTCATTTGCAGGAGCATCGAACCACGGCCATCCTTTGCCTGTAAAATAGGGACAATCACCCTACTTGTAAATCAAGTTTCAGAAGAAGAATTTCTCCAGCTGGCGGTTGGTTTATAGCCTTTTTCCTTCGAGTCTTGCGGAGACTTAGTCATATCTGTACGCGTGCCTTCCGGCCTAGTACGCGGCAGCGGTTCGGACGACCCGAGGATCCGGGCCCGCTCCCCTAGAGTCTTCCGGTCGGCGTCGCGACTCGAGCGTCGAACGCTGCAGAAAAGACCAGGGTGGTCCCTCCTTCGATTCCTGACCGGGTCTGCCCAGACTCTTCGCCGATCGTCTCCATGCTCCTTAAGAGGCGACGGGCGAAAAGAAGCGCATGGCCCGAGGAGGAAGCTTCAGGAGGTTCCAAGAGCGGCTCGTGTCGTCAGTCCCTCATCCAAAATGACTTCGTAAAAAAATGTGTTGTTGTTAAACCTAGGTAAACTATTACGGAGTCGCCACCGACTTAATTATAAAAGCTTGGTTTAAGTCGGAAAACCAGAGTAGATTCGGGGATTCCTAATTACTAACTCTTACATCTAAACATGCGAAAAGGTGGCGTTTGCTCCCAAAACATTTGCTTTTGATTAACGGGTGTTGGACCCGATCCGGGCATCACTCCGGACTCATGTTTCTGTTTTACGGGCGTTGGACCCGATTCGGACTTTTTGGGCCCGAACTCATGTTTATTTGTTTCACAAACAGCATGCGACGATAAACCTACGGGCCTAAGGCATGCGGACAATCACAGACAATTATTTAGATCAAAGGGAGCGGGGAGGGGTGGTGGTCGTGTGCCTATGCACTTGGGCCTACGATCCGTTACATGTGGAAATAAAGAAAAGACGGGAAGCCCGCACTTCCCTCATGTACCTGAGATGACGGTTGGGGCCGCTTTATTGACATCGCGGTTTTTAGGCCGAGGTGGATCCACGCGGTTTGATACACGCGCCTTCGAGTTAATCTTCGAAATTCCAGGTTTGAACTTCCGAGATTAAGCGCTTTTTCTCTTTCTTAGTCGCTCAACTCCTTAACGCGATCCAGATGCGGAGCTGGAACGATCGCCTGCGCCGGAAACCAGAGAGGACCCGGTTCGTCGTGGGTTGGCGAGGTGCTGGTCGATGGCGGCAAAGGCGAGGTCGGCGAAGACAGAGGCGACGGCGTGGGTGGGGATCTGGCCGCTACTAATCCAGGAGACGTCGGGACAACGGGCTCACTGTGGCTGGACTTGGGAGCGTCGGGGAAGCGCGGATTTGCCATCGGCAGGTCTGGGGACGACGGAGAGAGGCGGATGGCTGCTTGGAGGACATTGGAGCTTCAGATTTGCGGCGGAGACGGCATGGGTCGCTGCCACCGTGGGGATTTGGGGGACGCCGAGGAGCCGAAGTGGAGAGATGGCTTGGAGCTGTAGCCGGTGTTGGAGCTTCGGGGAAGTCGAGGCCAACGTGGATTGCTGCCATCTGGACTTGGGGACGGCTGCTGGTCCTGGAACACCGAGGTTACAGGGAACCTCCAATCGGCCTGAGGGAACACCAAGGGGAGGGGGGCTGGCGGGCTTGATGGAGCACGAGGGAAGGACCAGCCATCGCCGCTGCCGATCCTGGGGAGACCGCCGGGAAGGAAGGGAGATTGCTAGGAGGACGATGAGAAACTTGGAGTTCGCTGTTGGAGATGAGCGATGACTCTGGAGGTTTGGTTTGGAGGCTTTCTGAGAAGCGCGAGAAGTGGGGCATGCTGCTGTTCGTATGGGTTTCATCGGGAGAGGATCCCAGGGGTTGTCTTACATCGTTATAGAGGTCAGACTCTCTTGGTATGCCTGATGTTGCAAGTTTGGATTCCTCAGGAAAGGAGGATAGGAACGGCAAAATCTGAAGAGAGACGGAGACAAAGGCGACGATGGTTATGGCTGGAATCCAAGGCCACACTTGACTTACATTCGTCCTGTACAGGTAAAAAAACGTCATCAGAATAAAAGGAACACTCCCCGCGATGCTCAAGTGCAATCGCGAAGAGCTTGGTCATTGATTCTGGTCTAATAATAAAAGGGGAGTTGAAATCGGCTGAAGGATTTCGTTGATGGGTTTCTTCTATGCGGGGAGGTTTCAAGAGCGTCTTTGGTGTAGCACGTGCTGCTGATTCCACTTCAGGGTACCGCGAAGGTGGGCTTGAGTTGGCAACGGAGGGTTTTCCATGTCTTTGGCATGGACTCACCTTGTCTGGAGAGTGACGAGGACACGGCCGGGGATGAGTAGGAAATGGTCGTCTATGGTCCAGTGGTCGAGTTCTTCCCTAGGTGAGTGGTCTCCTCTGTGAGTGTCTGTGTGTTCAGGTAAGTGATCGTGCCCTCTTCTCTGTCTCCCGTAGCTGATTTATAGGCTTAGGAGGAAAATCAGCCAGGGAAATGTAACCGACGTAGGTTACAAAACTTATTTCTAGATTATATAACCGATGTAGGTTACAAAACTCTCTCCCTTTTTGTGCAGGAGCCTCCTTGATTTTCGTCATCAAGTCGGAGCATTGAAGGTTGTTTTCTTTGGAACGGTTTGTTGGAAGGGAAACCGAACAAAAAGGGGGGAGGGGGCGAGAGACAATGAATATCATCATGTTTTCTAATTGTAGGCTTATTTGGAAATAAAAATAATCCCAAACAAGATATGATTTGAGCTAAAAGAACAGGTCCCTTTTTTGTGTTTTCTGATAAGGGCCTATACGGTCACAGAAGCTCTGCTACTGCTTGCTTGTTTGCTGTTACTAACACCCTTTTCCCTTTGTTTGTTTTAATCTTTCTTTTACTGTTACTTTTACCGAACAACTCTGAGAGCATCATCACCACCTTCCCCAACCCCACCTTATTGCTTGGCATTTCCTTCTGTTTTCTCAATTTGGGGAAATGTTTAGAAATCTTTCAGATAACCTGTCGCCACTTGTCCTCCACCTCTGATGCAAAAGACTAGTCAAAACTTAATCCAAATACAAAGTCATGCTTTGGGGACTGCTGCTGCTCATATTCTAACAAATTCTGGTCAATCGGGTGCGAACTCATTTGGTGCTTCGCAATTTGTGATTAGAGTTAATTGCAATAAGCCTTGATTAACGAATTTAGGAATTTGGGGTATTTACAGATGCCCCTCTTTGCGAGAGAATCTGGTAAGGTTTTCTCGCAAAGATATCATGAATACCCCAAATTGATAAATTCTGATCTTGATGAAACTTGTACCTTGGAATCTCATCAGGAAAGCAGTTAGATATAAATGAAATCTTGTGAAATACAGGTATAAGCAAATGACACTCATGCATATCATTTCAACTGAAATTATTCCCAAGTGAGAACAAGAGAAGGGATTTTGTAATAATTTTTTTTTACAGTTCGTTCCTATTTCTAGATTCTATCTCAGTTGGATTTTAGAATTCCTTTGACTTGGATGCTCATTTACTAGTCGTAAGAGTCTTTGCCTGGGTTGTAATGTGGCTTTGGCATAAGACCTTTAGATTAAAGTTTTAAATTCTTTGTTTGAAAGAAGGAGTGTAAAGACCTCATCGGAAGCTACTTGACCATAGAGCTTTCACCGTTCAAACAAATTCTCCATCGTTCAGTCAGCTTGCCTGTTTAGGCATTCCGTTGGGGATGAATGATTGGCTTACTAGTAAGTGCTGATGATCTGCTTTGGGAATTGGTTTCACTTGAAAATATGACACCTTTGCTTTTGCGACCGTCAATGTCGGCCCTGGTGCTTTATTATGCTCTTTCATCTTTCATCTTTGCGCTTTGCTTTTGATGACTTTGGTCATTGCGCTGATTTTGCTTTTTCTTTGTTGAATCGTAGGGATCTGCACTACTTTCTTTCTCTTGTCAGTTTATTGTTTTTTTCTTGGAGATGGTTTGGACTCCTTGGGAATTTGTATTTTTTTGTTGTTGTAGAAATTCCATCCTTGGGGACGACTTAACTGGCAAGCTTGACTGTTGATGGTGCCTCTTCGCTTGAACCTTGAGGAAGTGTTGCCTCTATGGTCCGTTGCTTCCGGTTTCTAACTACAAGATCTCCTTTTAACCTCGATGTGAGGTGGCCTTTAGACTCGTTTGGAATAGTGTATATAAAGAAACTTCAAATTTGGCTCGAAAGGGGTTAGCAATGGTCAATTTTTTGTGTTTAGAATAGAGAAGAAATGCTCGATCTCATCCCAGTTTGAGCATCCTTTGTCAAAGGATTCGTTGTCCTCCTGGATCTTTGCGTGTGAACCCTCACAGTGTTTGCACTCATCACTCAGGGGTAGGTGTTTAGGAGTAGGTTTGCCTTCTCCGTTCTCACTCAGAAACATTTTCTTTGTCCAAAAATCTTTTCAAATTGTATGCAAATGGGCACACAAATGCTTAAATAGGTTCAAGTACACAAACCTCTTTGGAGACTTCATACTAAAGTGATGTTCTCATGCAAGCTTCGCGAGGAAAGTGTTTGTACCTTCATGCCCCAGTCATGTTCTCTGAAATTATTTTCAAAATGGCTCCCACCCGATCACCTATGAGCCAGGGGTCTGTATCGTACTGTGCGGATGTCCAAGTGCCTACACAGGTGACAATGAACGGAGATGGAGTTAGCTCATATACTTCACCTCTTGTTTGGTGAATAATAATAAAGTATAGTATCCGCTGGGGAATTGAGATGGATATGTCCATCTTGATAATCGGTGTAACAGATGCCAATGTGGGAAAACGAAGGCAGGACTCCGTCTGGGAAATGATAAGAAATCTTGTTAGAGAGTAGTGTAGATGATACTCCCTTTCGATATGATCATCTTTAGTGACAACAAAGGCAATCTCGAAGCCTTGGCTCGAAATTTTCCACCCGACCGCCCGCGCCTTTGTCTGTAATGCAGGATGTCCATGTGCCTACACTCGCCAAAGGGCGGATAACAAGTGAACTCATGTAACTTGTTTCTTTTGAAGTTTTCTCGTGTAACTTCATTTATATGAAAGGCGAAGTAGAGTTTTGATACTTCCCTTTGTGTTTCATCATTGCATCTTCGTCCGAAGGAATCAAAGGATTGACGAAACTGCCGCAAGCCTTTGGCTTGAAGCTTTGCCACCCTCGCCTTCGTCACAGGAGTTTTGTACCATTCGTGTGAGGAGCTCTTGTACCTGCCCACGAGACAAAGGACGTAAACGAAATAAGCTCATGTAATCTCGTTTAATTTGATGAAGAGAGTAGTAATTGTAAGATTCTCCCCTTTTGATGAATACTACTAATTCGAGACCCTGACACCATTTAAGTGTAGTAACGTCGGAGAGCGTCTGCATTGATTGGTTGTGACAATTCTCCTCCATCCATCTTCGTTAGGATGGTCGCTCCACCTGAGAAAGCGGGTTTGACGATGAATGGTCCCTCATAGTTTGGAGCAAATTTTCCCCTAGGATCTTTGGCATTTGGGAGGATCCGTTTGATGACGAGGTCTCCTGGTTTGTATTTGACCTCTTTGACCTTTTTGTTGAATGCCCTGGACATGCGTTGTTGATAACATTGCATGTGGTCGATTGCGGCAAGTCGTTTCTCATCGATGAAGTCGAGGTGCACAAGCTGGTGATTGGCCTTCTCTTCCTCGGTCATGTTGCTTTGGGACAAGATCCGAAGAGTGGGTAGCTTGACCTCAGTTGGAATAACTGCTTGAGCGCCATAAACAAGTTCAAAGGGAGTTGCCCCAGTCGAAGTGCGCATTGTAGTCCGATAGGCGAGTAGTGCGAAAGGGAGCTAGCTTCTCATGCCAATCGCGATATGTGATCGCCGTCTTCTGAAGGATCCTTTTCATATTTTTGTTGGCGGCTTCGACTGCACCGTTCATTTGTGGACGGTACGGTGATGAGTTGAGGTGTTTGATTCGAAATTCAGTGCATAGAGAATTCATCTGTTTGCCATTGAAGTTTGTGCCATTGTCGGTGACGAGCAGCTCTGGAACTCCGTATCTGGCGATGATATTTGCCCGCGTGAAACGTATGATGTTATTCGCGGTGACTTCCTTGAAAGATTGTGCTTCGATCCATTTAGTAAAGTAGTCGATGGTGACCAGGATGAACCGATGCCCATTTGATGCCTTTGGATTAATTGGTCCGATGACGTCCATGCCCCACATTGAGAACGGCCACGGTTCGAACAGTGGGTAGAGCCTTGTTGGAGGGACGTGCACCTTGTTGCTGTATATTTGACATTTGTGACAGGTTTTGACGTATTTGATACAGTCGGTCTCGATTGTGAGCCAATAGTATCCCTGACGCATGATCTTTTGAGCGAGGGCATAACCGTTCATGTGTGGTCCACAAACGCCTTCATGGCTTTCGAAGATGATGGCTTGAGCTTCTTGTTCGGTGACGCACCGCATGAGGGCTGTCGTGAATGACTTCTTGTAGAGCACGTCACCATTGAGGAAGTAGTTCCTAGCAATCCTCCGGATGAATTTCCATTCCTTTCCTGTGCTGCCTTGGGGAAATGTGTTCGTCTCTAGGTAAGCTTTGATGTCTGTAAACCACGGTGGTGAGTCCCCAGGTTGGTAGGGCTCGACATGCATGCAACTTGGGTCTTCGGCGATGTCGATGCGAAGAGGCTCTATGTCCATTTCTCCTGCTAATGGAATCATTGATGCAAGAACAGCAAGAGCGTCAGCGAAACGATTATCTGCTCGTGGGAGGTAATTGAACTCAATATCGACGAATTGGCGGACTAGTGTTTGTAGGTAGTCCTGATATGGAATGAGCTTTGGGTCCCGTGTACGCCATGCCCCGTTTGTTTGGGAGATGATGAGTGCTGAATCTCTATGAACGTCAAGAAATCGGACTCGCATGTCGAGTGCACGTAATAGGCCAAAGATGCATGCTTCGTATTCAGCAATGTTATTTGTGCAAGGGAAAGTGACTTTAGCAGCTGTCGGATAGTATTGTCCGTCTGGGGATATCACTACTGCTCCGATGCCTGAACCGGAAGAGTTGACAGCGCCGTCAAAATACATTGTCCATCTTTGTTGTGGCTCGGTAAGGAAAATGTTTTCGTCTAGCAATTTGATTTCCAAAGGCGAATTGTCTGTCCCTGGATATTCCGCAATGTGATCAGCGATTGTTCTTCCTTTGATTGACTTAGTTGAGTGAAATCTGATGTCGAATTCAGCTAGCTGCAACTGCCATTTGGAGACTTTTCCTATCAGTGTTGGTTTGTCGAAGAGATATTTGAGGGGATCGCTCTCGGAAACTAGTAAAATCTCGTAATGGAGGGTGTATTGCCGGAGTCGATGTAGCACCCAGACGAGTGCGCAACAAGTACGTTCTGACACCGTGTACCGAGACTCGCAATCCGTGAATTTCTTGCTTAAGTAATACACCGCGTGTTCCTTTGTGTCTGGCAGTTGTTGGGCAAGCATAGCTCCAAATGGCTCTTCTAGAACTGTGAGGTAGAGCGTGAGAGGGTGCCCCGGCTTTGGCGGGATGAGGACGGGTGGTTCTGTTAGATAGGCCTTTATCTGTTCAAAAGCGGTTTTGCAGTCGTCGTCCCATTCGAATTTTACGTCTTTCCTTAGTTTCTTGAAAAGGGGTTTGCACGTATCTGCTAAGTTGGAGATGAACCTTCCTATGTAGTTGACGCGACCCATGAAGCCCCGAATCTCCTTAACTGAGTTTGGTGCTGGGAGATCACGAATTGCCTTGATTTTGTCGGGGTCAATTTCGATACCTTTGCTGCTGACAACGAACCCTAGAAGTTTGCCTGATGTTGCCCCGAAGACGCACTTGGCCGGATTGAGACGAAGCTTGTACTTGCGAAGTCGTTTGAATAGCTTGCGGAGAACAACGGTGTGGTCCTCTTCTACTCTGGATTTTGCGATCATATCGTCGACGTAGACTTCGATTTCTCAGTGCATCATGTCATGGAACAGGACCACCATTGCGCGTTGATAAGTTGCCCCGGCGTTCTTGAGTCCGAAAGGCATGACTCGGTAACAGAATGTGCCCCAAGGTGTTGTGAAAGTTGTTTTCTCCTTGTCTTCTTCAGCCATGCGTATTTGGTTGTACCCGGAGAATCCATCCATGAATGAAAATCTGTTGAAACCAGCGGTATTGTCCACTAGCAAGTCGATGTGCGGCAGAGGAAAGTCGTATTTGAGACTCGCTTTGTTAAGGTCACGATAATCAATACAGACTCGGACCTTCCCGTTTTTCTTGATGACGGGGACGATGTTGGCGACCCATTGTGGGTAATTGGCTACCTCGATAAAGTTGACCTTGAGGAGTTTGTCGACCTCTTTCTTGATCGCAAGAGCTAGCTCGGGCTTGTACCGACGTTGTTTCTGCTTGGTGGGACGAATTAGTGGATCGGTGGGGATTTTGTGCTCTACTATCTCCGGGTCTAGTCCTGGCATATCCGCATATGTCCAAGCGAAGATATTTGAAAATTCCCTGAGTAGGTTGATGATACTCTCGGCCTCATCTGTTGGGAGATCAGCTCCGATGTGTAGCTCCTTAGGCTCGTCGTTCGTTCCAATGTTGATTGATCTGGGTTCTTGTAATATTATTTCCTTTGGTTCCTCATGTCGTTGGAGACCTAGCTCGAGACCATGGTAACCGTCGAGGGATCTCGGGTAATCTACGATTACTCCGTCATGTTCTGGGGTATTTTCAGGTATGTCCGAAGCGCCGTTCCCTTCGAGCGGCATGTCTGACTCAGTTGGGTTCGACTCTTCCATCATGTTGATCTCTTCTTCTGGCTCTTGTGCCTCAATCTTCATACCCTCCATCTGCTCGAAGAGGATCTCTCCTTCCATTGTCGTTGCTGACGAACGAACAAAAGGGATAACTGACTTGCCTCCAGCGCGCATGTCCTGGATCGTTGGTTTAGGCCTCCGCGGTTCGTTGCCATTGGATCCGAGAGCGCGTGTCTCCAACTGGGTAGGTATGTCAATCGGATGTCGGATGCCTTGTCCTTGAGCTCCGAGTCCTTGTCCAGGCTGGTATCCGAATCTGATGAACTGTCGAGCAGCGCTGCGGTTGCCCCGGCCCATTAGGGGATCTGACCTGAAGTCTCTCCTGACCATGTTTACCATCTCGAACGCCTGAGCTGTCGATGGTTCGCCAACTGGTCCTCCGACATAAGGCATGTCAATTTCATGGCACAACTCCATGGTACACTCCCCTTTGACTGTGATGAGCTTGCCATCTGAAGGGAAACAGACCATTTGATGCAGAGTCGAAGGGATTGCTTCGGCTTGATGGATCCACAGACGTCCTAGCAGCATGTTGAAGGATCCGGCGGTGTCAAGAATTTGGAATGTGGAGGAGAAGAGAGTGGGCCCCACTTTGATCTCTAGAGTCACCTCGCCGTGGGCCTGCCGTTTTGCGCCGTCGAAAGCTCGAATGTTTAGGCTAGAAGGTGGGAGTTTCTCTATATTGATACCGAGCTTATGAGCCACATCGAGTGGGATGATGTTGACTCCGGACCCTCCGTCGATGAGCACCTTGGAAACAACAGTATCGCGGCATTTAATCGTGATGAACAAAGCGTTGTTGTGGTCCCGTCCTTCTTCTGGGAGGTCATCTTCCGAGAAGGTGATGGCGTTGTTTGCCAGCATGCCGTTCATGTATGAGTCAAACGCGTTGACCTCAATCTCCTCCGGTACGTGTACTTCGGCTAGAAACTTCTCCAACATCTCCCTGTGCTTGTCGGAAGAATGGATCAAATCGAAGAGAGAGATATGGGCGGGTTGCTTCTTCAGCTGCTCCACAATGTTGTAGTCGCTTTCTTTCACCGAGTAGATCACCTTGTGAATTTGCTCATTCGACGGCCCCTTGGGCTTTGAAGACTCAGGCTGCAGTTGGGGCTCTGGAGCCGGCACCACTCTTCCTGAACGGGTGATGAGCTTGACTTCTGGGCTAGGTGTCAAGCCACTTGGACCAATGACAACTGGACTCTTTGGTTCCATCTGTATCGGTGCAGGTGCTTGTGGTGGCATCTCCGGTTGCACTGGACCCAATGGGATGTAGACATACGGTGCTCGAGGGAGTACTTGGGGAAAAATGTTCGGTATAGCGGCATGCATCTGTTGAGGGTGTGTACCTCCTCCATATGATCCACGTCCACGTCCACGTCCTCGGCCTCGGCCTCGTCCTAGACCACGATTGGACTCGATCATGTTGACATATTATTCTCCTTCGGACTCATGCGTCTTGACCTCCGGAAGTTGTACTTCAATTCTAGGAGGAACAATTGGAACCCGGAAGCATGTTTTCTTGGCCTGTCTAATATATCCCGGCATGAGATTCAGGGGTACAGCCACACTGGGGGGTATATAATGGGTGTGCATGCGAGGTCGGCGTCTCCAGCTTCGCCCTCGATTGACCTCAGTTATATTGGCATGTTCAACGACCTCTTGCTCCACCTCATGTAAATGCACCTCTTCTTCATGGTCAGTCAGCGGTCCGAAAGGGTTTGCCCCAACATAGTTGACGTGCTCGGGCAACGGGTTGCTCATGACATTTGGAGTTGTGGCTGGTGTTGGAAACGTGATGACGCCGTCGTCCAACAAGTTTTGAATTTTAAATTTGAGCGCGATGCAATCCTTGGTATCGTGCCCTAGTGCTCCAGAGTGATATTGACAACTCGCCTTGGGATTGTAGCCAAAAGAAGAAGGGTTGGTCGGTTTAGGGTCCACGGGTGAGATGAAGCCCATGTCTCTCAGCCGGGTGAACATGACGTCTAATGGATCGGGAGTCGGAACCAGGTCCTCCAATCTGCATCGGGGACGCTCTTGTCGTGCAGGCTTTGGCTGCTGGTGCACCATCATGGGAGCAGGCTTGCTACGGGGGGTCTAAAGGAAACTGCGGCGTATGACCTTGGCGCATATGAGGTTGGCGGTACCGCTGCCTTATTGTGCTCCGCAGCTGCGACGAGCTCCCTGGGCTTTGGTTTGATGGCTGGCTTTACTGAAGGGGGAGGAATTAGCCCATCTCGGCTTGCCCCATCGAGCTTATCGGTGTTGATGACTGCTTGGGCGAAGGTCGAGATGGTCTGACCAATCATGTATGGCAAATACTCGCGTGGGAGGAGTTGGAAGAACTCATCTATCAGCTCTTTTTCTTTTAAAGCTGGCTTAATCTGCGAAGCCATCTCCCTGAACCGATAAGCAAATTGTTTGATGTCCTCGGAGCGGTACCTTCTTAGTTTCCGCAAGTCCGATATTGTTGATGCCATTTCTACATTGAAACTGTAGTAATTGAGAAAGTCGAGGGCTAACTCCTTGAATGTTGTGTACTGGCTCACATCCTTGGTGTAATACCAGTGCAACGCCGACTCCGCTAAGCTCTCCTGGAACATGGCGATGCGAAACTTGTCATCTACCGGGTATACAGCCATCTTGTGGTAGAAGTGCTTCAAATGTAACTCCGGGCAGCCATTTCCACGAAACTTCTCAAACTCAGGCATTTTGAACTTTGGCGGGACCTGAATCTGGGGGACATGGTAGTTGGCATATTCCCAGTTGTGAGCCTGGTGCCCTTGAATGGCATTGAGGCGTTCCTCCATTCTCGCCATACGACGCGCCTCTTCTTCTTGCATCGTCGCAATCTTAGCTTCGAGCTTTGTCTCAAAAGCATTGGCATGCTGTTGTTCACCAAATAACTGATCGATAATGGCCGCATTACGACTTGTCGGGTTTAGCATAGTTGATTCCACATGTGGAGCCCGGGGAACTGGAAAGCCGGCAGTTGTAGGGGCGGCAGGAAAATAGGGAGATGGCCCAAGTGGCGCTGATTGATAGGGATTTGGCCCTGGTGTGGAAGGTTGAGGGTAGTGTGGTGGGAGATATGGTGGTGTTGTGGTTGACGAAAAAGGCGGTCCACGCATGTGTGGGTTATAAAAAGGGGTTGCTATACTTGCGGAGATAGCGGATCCAGGGTTAACATGGTTATGGGGGAATGGAGGGCTTGATGAAGAGATTAGGCCTGGTTGAATATGTGGGAAGTAAGGTGGCATTGTAGATATGGTGGATCCAGGCATGATAGGTGGAAGATGGGGGTTTTGGGAGACAATAGAAACGGCAGGTGCAACCGTTGGTTGCCGCTGGAAGAACTCAGCCATCATCAATTTGAGAGATGACAGCTCGGTTGTGAGGGTTTCCACCTTAACTCCAAGGGAAGTATTGGCTGTGCTTTGGGCCGCCTCAGACATGTTGAGGTTGAGTGGTGATACCACTGGTGGAGCAGTTGATGATTCAATTGCCGGCGTCGTGAAAACCGTCAGAGGTGGGATGAAAACTGGAGCACTGACCCCAGCTGTGGATGGCCCAAAGGTGAAGACTGGGGCCCTAGGGAATAGCTCGGCGAGAACGGGGGACCTAGCAAGAGGCGAAACCGACGCTGAAGTTTGAAGGGATCCCGCTGTAGTGATAGTCGAGACAGCAGCACGAGCAGTTGGGATAGCCTCAGCGGTCACGAGAGGGTTACTGACGGAGGAAGTAGTTGAAGAAGTGGAGATGAGGCTTGGAGAGATGGCTGCCATAGCTTCTCTGGTGGAGCGGGTTCTCGGACGTTTTCTGTGTGGATCAATCTTGGCCGTTTGGTACCTTGGAGGAGAAAAGAGTTGAATCAATATCGAGCAATGTGATACTTTGGATACATGATATGTAGTGATGCATGATCATGTCTAATGCAAGGATTGGATTGTATTTACAATTAATTCAATCCAAGAGAGAGAAAGCAAGTCAGCGAAACGACGTTTAAGCTGAAGTTTATTACAAATAATATCAAAAAGTTTGACGAATAAAAGATGAAATGGGATTTGAAGCTCGTTATGATAGAGTCTATCTTCAAATGCGATCCCAAGGAGTGATGCGCTTCTTTTGGAAACGAGCTGACTGGGCGTCGATGTCCTTCTGATGTCTTGGGGGAAGGTCGAACTCTTTCTCTGTGAGAGTCATCCACACGCGTGCGAAGTGTGTCGTTGCTCACCGAATTACGCCCCTTGGTGGTGGGCTATCTAGGTCGATTGGATCAAATGGTTTAGTTGGTACTGCTCTGATCCGCGGGATTCCTCCAAACTGGTGCATAACCCGTGCCGGACAGTAGTAAGACGTCCCGGTGATCCCGACGATTGGGATGTAATCTCCATCTAGGGAACTTATGATGGCCCAGTCCACGTCGAAGCATTTGGCCATCTGATAGAACTCCTCAGGCTCCAGAGAGTGGAAGAGAGCTCGGACACCAGCAAAGGTACGAGTCGGAAGGCGAGCACGTCCCGATATGCGGTCGAGCAGGTCTGGAAACTATTCCCGTCTGAATGATTCTCCAGTGATGCCGATGTGGATATAAAACCAAGCCTGGAGCAGCACCGGGCTGAAGGTGAACTTGTGATTTTGCACACCCTCCCTAGCTCTGGGCACAATCCGGGTGAGGCTGTAATTTGTTTCGCCGACCAGGTTGGGAAGAAAAGGCCTTCCTTCGATGATTGCTTTTATCAAGTAGACTGTTCGCTTGTTGAGCAGTGCCTCACTGTATGGGTAGAGTATCGACCCTGTGAACAAGAGGATAAATGCCCTCGCTGATCCTTGACCGTCTCCCATACATGGTTCATATGGTGTGTTGCGTAACTCGAAGAGCTTGTTGACGTTGATATGTCCTTCCATGGTAAACAAGCTGGGTACAACTGCTGGAGAGATTTGAAGAAGGCGAGCTACGTAGTTCCTTGGCTTATCGTCATAGGGTAAGGGGAGGATTCCCGAGTGAGGAGGTAGTGCAGATAGATCCCCATATTCTTCGTAAGTGGGTGTCAGTTCCAAAGCTCCAAATCTGAAGGTATAGCTCTCGGGATCCCAGCGAGCGACGAGATGCTGAAGTAGGAACCAGTCGACTTCCATGCGGATGAGGTGAAAGAGACCTCCAAGCTTTTGTTGCACGAACTCCCTTTCTGAGGGTCTGAGCACATCGAGCCACCGTCGAAGTAAATCCGTAGATGGAATCCCCTTGTGTAGCGCTATTGACTCCATGAGATGAACCTACAAGCTTGGACGTCATTCAATTGTAACAACAATCCAATCCAATCCAAATCCTAATATGAGGTGAATTCGCATGCGAATTATTTACGTTTGAAGAGTATAAATGTGTTGATGCGTCAACTTTTGCATAGCAGACTCATGCAGAATGAATGTTAATGGATGTAGTAATGTAAAAAGGGGAGATAGGGAAGGGAGAAAGAGAGTTGAGGAAACCCCCGCAACCAACCCAAACCGCTGCAAAAATGAACAAAATTAGTTATTACGATTTATCGCATACAAAACATACCTGAGACCTGTCCCTGCACAGGTAGCAGTCACTTAGTAACAAACAAATGCATATGCGGCGTCTGGTACCTGTAGTGAGCAAACAATGCTAGACTCTCGGATGAAGGCATCTAAACCGCCCTCGGACTGAGGGAGGCGGGGCCCCGGCCAAAAACCATACCGCAAATAGCAGCAGGCTGAGCCTTTCGGTGACCCCCCTAAAAATCCTAGCCCCGGGTTCGGGTACACCTAGATATGCCTAGGAAAGCAGTAAACAAACACAACCATGAGAGCATACAAAGGGCACCGAGCCAAGCAATTACACACGCAAACAAGAACTCCTCGCCACATGTGGATTAAATGTAAAAGCGTTCGAAAAGAATCCACATGCAGTATCCCCAGCGGAGTCGCCATCCGGGATGTACGCGTGCCTTCCGGCCTAGCACGCGGCAGCGGTTCGGACGACCCGAGGATCCGGGCCCGCTCCCCTAGAATCTTCCGGTCGGCGTCGCGACTCGAGCGTCGAACGCTGCAGAAAAGACCAGGGTGGTCCCTCCTTCGATTCCTGACCGGGTCTGCCCAGACTCTTCGCCGATCGTCTCCATGCTCCTTAAGAGGCGACGGGCGAAAAGAAGCGCATGGCCCGAGGAGGAAGCTTCAGGAGGTTCCAAGAGCGGCTCGTGTCGTCAGTCCCTCATCCAAAATGACTTCGTAAAAAAATGTGTTGTTGTTAAACCTAGGTAAACTATTACGGAGTCGCCACCGACTTAATTATAAAAGCTTGGTTTAAGTCGGAAAACCAGAGTAGATTCGGGGATTCCTAATTACTAACTCTTACATCTAAACATGCGAAAAGGTGGCGTTTGCTCCCAAAACATTTGCTTTTGATTAACGGGTGTTGGACCCGATCCGGGCATCACTCCGGACTCATGTTTCTGTTTTACGGGCGTTGGACCCGATTCGGACTTTTTGGGCCCGAACTCATGTTTATTTGTTTCACAAACAGCATGCGACGATAAACCTACGGGCCTAAGGCATGCGGACAATCACAGACAATTATTTAGATCAAAGGGAGCGGGGAGGGGTGGTGGTCGTGTGCCTATGCACTTGGGCCTACGATCCGTTACATGTGGAAATAAAGAAAAGACGGGAAGCCCGCACTTCCCTCATGTACCTGAGATGACGGTTGGGGCCGCTTTATTGACATCGCGGTTTTTAGGCCGAGGTGGATCCACGCGGTTTGATACACGCGCCTTCGAGTTAATCTTCGAAATTCCAGGTTTGAACTTCCGAGATTAAGCGCTTTTTCTCTTTCTTAGTCGCTCAACTCCTTAACGCGATCCAGATGCGGAGCTGGAACGATCGCCTGCGCCGGAAACCAGAGAGGACCCGGTTCGTCGTGGGTTGGCGAGGTGCTGGTCGATGGCGGCAAAGGCGAGGTCGGCGAAGACAGAGGCGACGGCGTGGGTGGGGATCTGGCCGCTACTAATCCAGGAGACGTCGGGACAACGGGCTCACTGTGGCTGGACTTGGGAGCGTCGGGGAAGCGCGGATTTGCCATCGGCAGGTCTGGGGACGACGGAGAGAGGCGGATGGCTGCTTGGAGGACATTGGAGCTTCAGATTTGCGGCGGAGACGGCATGGGTCGCTGCCACCGTGGGGATTTGGGGGACGCCGAGGAGCCGAAGTGGAGAGATGGCTTGGAGCTGTAGCCGGTGTTGGAGCTTCGGGGAAGTCGAGGCCAACGTGGATTGCTGCCATCTGGACTTGGGGACGGCTGCTGGTCCTGGAACACCGAGGTGACAGGGAACCTCCAATCGGCCTGAGGGAACACCAAGGGGAGGGGGGCTGGCGGGCTTGATGGAGCACGAGGGAAGGACCAGCCATCGCCGCTGCCGATCCTGGGGAGACCGCCGGGAAGGAAGGGAGATTGCTAGGAGGACGATGAGAAACTTGGAGTTCGCTGTTGGAGATGAGCGATGACTCTGGAGGTTTGGTTTGGAGGCTTTCTGAGAAGCGCGAGAAGTGGGGCATGCTGCTGTTCGTATGGGTTTCATCGGGAGAGGATCCCAGGGGTTGTCTTGCATCGTTATAGAGGTCAGACTCTCTTGGTATGCCTGATGTTGCAAGTTTGGATTCCTCAGGAAAGGAGGATAGGAACGGCAAAATCTGAAGAGAGACGGAGACAAAGGCGACGATGGTTATGGCTGGAATCCAAGGCCACACTTGACTTACATTCGTCCTGTACAGGTAAAAAAACGTCATCAGAATAAAAGGAACACTCCCCGCGATGCTCAAGTGCAATCGCGAAGAGCTTGGTCATTGATTCTGGTCTAATAATAAAAGGGGAGTTGAAATCGGCTGAAGGATTTCGTTGATGGTTTCTTCTATGCGGGGAGGTTTCAAGAGCGTCTTTGGTGTAGCACGTGCTGCTGATTCCACTTCAGGGTACCGCGAAGGTGGGCTTGAGTTGGCAACGGAGGGTTTTCCATGTCTTTGGCATGGACTCACCTTGTCTGGAGAGTGACGAGGACACGGCCGGGGATGAGTAGGAAATGGTCGTCTATGGTCCAGTGGTCGAGTTCTTCCCTAGGTGAGTGGTCTCCTCTGTGAGTGTCTGTGTGTTCAGGTAAGTGATGGTCCTCCCTTCTCTGTCTCTCGTAGCTGATTTATAGGCTTAGGAGGAAAATCAGCCAGGGAAATGTAACCGACGTAGGTTACAAAACTTATTTCTAGATTATATAACCGACGTAGGTTACAAAACTCTCTCCCTTTTTGTGCAGGAGCCTCCTTGATTTTCGTCATCAAGTCGGAGCATTGAAGGTTGTTTTCTTTGGAACGGTTTGCTGGAAGGGAAACCGAACAAAAAGGGGGGAGGGGGGCGAGAGACAATGAATATCATCATGTTTTCTAATTGTAGGCTTATTTGGAAATAAAAATAATCCCAAACAAGATATGATTTGAGCTAAAAGAACAGGTCCCTTTTTTGTGTTTTCTGATAAGGGCCTATACGGTCACAGAAGCTCTGCTACTGCTTGCTTGTTTGCTGTTACTAACACCCTTTTCCCTTTGTTTGTTTTAATCTTTCTTTTACTGTTACTTTTACCGAACAACTCTGAGAGCATCATCACCACCTTCCCCAACCCCACCTTATTGCTTGGCATTTCCTTCTGTTTTCTCAATTTGGGGAAATGTTTAGAAATCTTTCAGATAACCTGTCGCCACTTGTCCTCCACCTCTGATGCAAAAGACTAGTCAAAACTTAATCCAAATACAAAGTCATGCTTTGGGGACTGCTGCTGCTCATATTCTAACAAATTCTGGTCAATCGGGTGCGAACTCATTTGGTGCTTCGCAATTTGTGATTAGAGTTAATTGCAATAGGCCTTGATTAACGAATTTAGGAATTTGGGATATTTACAATATCTTTGGCACAAGGTGTTTGCAGATCAACATAGAGCGCGTCGGCTGGGGCCAAAGTTATGTCGGAGTTCTACACAGGAAGTTGCAATATAGGATTACGACACGTATAGGTCGGGGACCAAAATACACTTACAGAAGGTACGACGGAATTCAACATTGTTGGGACGTTGAAGAAATTGAACAAACGAAATTATAACACGTACAATGTGAATGGAGTCTTGCGAGACCACGACGTCGAAGGAGGATGCTACTGCACTTCAGAAATGGACAATAAAAATGGGGAAGGTCATATGCTCCATTAAGACCACCATAAAGAAGGATATGTTAGAGCAGTACGTCGTTACACCGAAGGAAGAATGCTTGAGATATATTAGCGACTAAATTCTCAAAAAGAAAAAGAGATGCGAGGCTTCATCGATCACGTAAGTTAGTTGGGGCAAAGATAACTAGGGTTGATTAATAAACCGAGTTGTCTATATTTTGGTAAATCTCATAGTCTTCAATCGGAACGTGTAACAAGTTAGTTTTGAAAGAGTCCACTGGTAAGTAATTTTTGTGATTGATTTAGCTATTCGTGTTAGATAGATTTTGTGGTAAAAATTATGGCAAACTGCCAATTTGTAGTACTCATACCACAGGCATCCTTCACCTATCGGAAGAAGAATTCCGCCTTACTCTCCCTGTTAATCTATAAGGCTGTCGGCTTACAGCCTTTCCTTCGAGTCTTGCGAAGAGTAAAGTTAGTCACACCTTCGGTGGTTCTCGACGCTTTTTAGCGGACAAGAAATGTTGGTGTGTCGAAGCTCAATGATTGTCAGTTGCCTAAGTTTACCTGATTTCGGAATCGATGCCCTTGTTATTCTGCAGCAAGTGGCATAGTTCTTCAATTTTAAGGAGGGATCCGATTGTCCATGATAACTTGGTGATGCAGCATGAGTCGGCACCTTCAGGCTTCTCGAGCTGGCAATCGATATCAGGAGTGCCACCATTGAACTCCCGAAACCTTTCATGTTGTCAAGCATCCCCATAGCGTCAAACTTGAAGATTTTTTGATCCCCCGATGTAGTCCAGGCAGGATGCATCCGGCAAGATAGAACTCATTTAACTTTTAATCTTGTTTCCCGTTTACAAATGGTCCCTAATAGGGGAGACAAAAAATTTCGCGATACCGATTCCAATCCCGAATTTTTAAAATTTCGGGAATTCGTGATCGGTATTTGGAATCGGGATTGAAAGTACATTTTTGTTAAAACGGTATTCGATATTGGGATCGGTATTGGAAAAATAAAATTCAGCATTTAACGAATACCGAATTTTTATAGAGCTAAACCCCCATTTAACAAAAAACCCATAGGTCGAACTCATTAATCCCAATAATTACGTGACAACACATATGGAAGCAAGGGGCGTCCAGGAATCACGAGTTCCTTACCCACGCTGTCGCCGTCTGAAACCCCATTCCTCCTCCTCCACTTCTGCCGTGTCTGCAATATAACACCAACGACACATTGGGTTGTTTTTTCGATTTTCTAGCTAAAAACAATTTTCAATTTTTTTAATAAATTCCGACAATACATAATCAAGTGTTGGTCTAAATTGTGAAAGTGCAACTGAATGGATCGAAATGTACAGTACATATTTACTCTCATGCTTGAAGGTAATAAAAATTTGGTAATTTGATAAATATCGAATTATCGAAAAAAATCAGTAATTTACCGAAATATCGAATTATGAATTCGAAATCGAAATCGAGATCTAACATCTTAAGGTTTTTAAAATTCGATATTCAGTGTTTCGAAATACCCAAATATCAAATTCCCACCCTTAATCCCTAATTGTGTGAAACCCAGACCCACATCAAGGCTTAATTTCAAATAAAGCCCAATATGCAGTAGTCTCGATTTGGTAAAACAAAAAAAGTTTTGCATATTTATACCGTTCGTTTTTATAAAAGAAATATGGTGGAAATTTTAAAAATATCAAATTTATGGTCTGAGTTTGAAAATCATCTTCCAAAATACAAAGGAGTGTTACCTAAATAATCTCGTCGTTCCCTTCCTTAATTTTTTTTTTTTTTTTACTTTTTTCTATCACTATTGCCTCTCCGGTACGCCCCTCCCCCTCTCTCCTTTTATCCGTCTCCCCTCTCTCCCCTTCTTTTTCTCTTTCCCTTTCCCCTGTTTTTTTTCATCCTCCACTTTTTTTTCTTTTTAAATAAAGAAAGATGAGACGGATTTTATAAATTCGCCATTGATCTGATTATTTGGGTATCATATTTTAAAAATTCATTTTCAAAACTCACTGTACGGACGATAAATTCGAAATTTTAAAAATTTTTTAAAGAAAAACAATAATATAATTTTACAAACTTAGAAAAAAAGATCCCAACCCAAAGAGGCTAGACCTACAAACTCGAAATAAGATGGCGACTAAGATAAGATGGTGGTACGTAAATGGTAAAAGTAGGACCAAGGGAGGTCACGATCACAACCCATCTTAGGCCCTTCATTATATTTAATAAAATAATAACGACTGTGATGCCAATGTATAATTTCTCCT
The DNA here is from genome assembly GCA_029817715.1 of Melastoma dodecandrum. Taxonomy (NCBI): domain Eukaryota; kingdom Viridiplantae; phylum Streptophyta; class Magnoliopsida; order Myrtales; family Melastomataceae; genus Melastoma; species Melastoma dodecandrum. The sequence continues at coordinate 111,092 of JARUPY010000579.1, forward strand.
TAAACGTTTGAACCCAATAAGGGGTTATCAAACAATACCGAATTTTTAATTAAAATATTTTTAAATTAATTTTTAGGAGTATATTTATGGAGTAACAATCCTCCAGTCCACCCTCAAAAGTGAGAGGGGCCTCGTCCCTCCTTAAATAATTACTCCGGCCCAGAAAAAAAAAACCAACTCAAACATAAATTTCTTCTTCTTCTTGTCCCAAATGAGATAAATTGATCCTAATCCTAATCCTAATCCCCACCCACCCATATTTTGGTTTCTTTTTTTTTTCTCTCTATTTGTTATTCTATAAGTTTAGCATTTTCAGATTCTTTTCCCCTTCATAAATACCAAACTTTGTATTATAGTTTCAAAATTAGCTCGTTGGGTTTAATTTTAATATATACTCACTTTTTATAAAAAAAAAAAACACTCCTATCCAATCTTCTTCCTTTTTCAAAAACAAAAATCAATTACTTGTAAATTTATATTAAATTCTCGGAGTGGGGGGTTATTGAGATTCTAAATACTCAAGTTGGGAGCATTCTTCTACGCCCGGAACAAAAGTGAAGGAGGTGGGGGAGAGAAATATTTGCCTTTGTTAAATGACATTTACCGAATTCAGTGTAACTAAATTACACTATAATAAACATTTATTATTATTATTATTATTATTATTATTATTATTATTATTATTATTATTATTATTATTATTATTATTTTGCTAATTATCCAGGTGCATATAATGCTCAAAAAATTAAATTGAAATACTCGCTTTTTCGTTTATTAAAAAAATCATGTTTTTTTAACTAATGATGAAAACTAATAGACTTTTAAACTTCAAAATTTCATGTAACTTAAATATATATATATAATAACCTTCGTGTTATTGCAATTTAAAATCGGATTTTTTAAGAAGCGAAAATAAACTATTTAATTTCAATTTCAAAAATATTATTTAATAAATTTTAAAATTAATGATCGGACCACCAACCTTAAATTGAAAAAAGAAAAGCTGCTCTCCCCCCAACCCTCATCCCCTCCCCATCGCAGACGTCCTCCTCAACTACCAGGAAGAGGTGGAAGAGGAAGCGAGAGGATTGTTCCACGATGTCGTAATTTGGCCAAATGACGCCGTTTAGAAAATATTTCGCCAACTAACCCACCAAAGTCGGCCTTACAAAGGCCGACTTCCTCAATTTTTTTTTCTTTTGAATTAAAAAAAAAAGAAGCCTAAGTGAGGGAAGTCGGCCTATTTTTTTAATTCAAAAGCAAAAAAAAAAAAAAAAAAAAAAGAGGATCATGCAACGTCCTAGACTTCATTTGCTAAATTTTTTTTTAAGTTTAGTGAAGTCGGCCTTGCCAAAATAGAAGTCGGCCTTACAAAGGCCGACTTTGGTGAGTTAGTTCGCAAATTATTTTCGTTAATGCGTCATTTGGCGAAATGACGTCATTAAAGAACAAAACTGGTGGAAGCGACTCCGCCAATCATGGAACGAGATTCCAGCTGTCGTCGCGCAGAGTGCTTGTTCCCTAGTCGGATCATCTCCTGTCTCTTCAGACGTATGACCACCAGGAAGCCTGCATGGCAGTCCAATGCCGAGGATCGGGACCAGGGGGCTCCTCCTCCTCCTCCGCCTGCGGTTGCGGCTCACGCTGTTGTAACTGATATAATAATCGGTGTTTGTGTTTTTCTGCTACTTTTTTTTTTTGCTGTTTTGTATCGGTCATGGTAATCGTGCCACGGTTTTCGTTTTGGTGCAGGAAACAGTAACAAGGAGACTGCGGTGAACCTGGGAATCGCGTGCAGTCTGTTTTACCTCACCGCAGCCAGCAAGAAGGAGCTCGAGAAAATGAAGGAGCTGCGGAGAGAGATGCGAGCGTTTCTTCAGGAAATCAAGGCGGAACTGGACAGAGAGGATCGTGCTCGGGAGCCTGGTCAGGTGATGTTAGTGGGGAGTCCTCGTTCCTGCTTGACTGATGCCGAGGCGACCCTCGGAAGCAGCAGCCAAAGGACACCTTTTGTTGTTGCGGAAGAGGAGAGCATCGCGGGAGATTGGCCAAGAGATTCAGGGAAGACCAGACGGGACTGCATGAGAGCAATGGAAGAGCTCGAGGCAGAGTTGCAAGCCGAGTTGGAGAGTGTGCAGCTTCATCAGGATCCCGATAGCCCTTCAAAGCAAGGCCCCAAACAACATGCTGTGGAGGCGGCATTCGGTGAGATACAGGCCGAGGACTTGGATCGAGCAACCAGCGGCAGAACAAGCATGGTAGAAGTGATGAATCTGCTCGACATAAGGGATCCAGAATCCCAGGGTGGAGCTCCTGCGATAGAGCTGGAAAGGAAGCTGCATGAGTTGCTACAGTCGAGACAGGAGGAGAGAATCAAAGAGCTCGAAACCGCCTTGGATTGCTACAAACACGAGCTTCACGAGAAAGATAAAGAGCTCTCCTGGTGGAGGGACACTGCAATGATGTTATCACAGCAAGCAAAATAATCGTAGAGCAATGGATCCATACGATTGAGGAGAATGCAGGGTAGATAGAAAAATTTACCTCACAAGAAGAATCAATGTATTCAACAATTCATTCAAATTCCAACTTATGCATACTAGAATATTCCTTCCGGTTATCCGTCTCGTGCCGATCAGCTAGAGAAGGAGTGTTGTTGCCCTATCTCTTCTGAAGGTACGACAAAAGGGAATTCCAAATCGGCATCGAAGAGCTCTTGAAGCTGTGTAAACTATAACTGGGTTATAGGTCCCGAATCTGACCCCCAGAGGTAGTGTAGAAGTAATCCCAGATAAGATTGCTGGTTCCGATGTGGGCTCTCACGTTACTCACTGCATACATCCTGTGGTTCACTCTAGTGTAGCAGCGATACATGTTCTTGGTGCCGGTTCCATTTCCAGAGGCGGCTCCGTCATGTTGAAACCAGTTACGATATAGTAACTGATCTCGACTTTGCCGGAGCAGTTGTTGTATTTGGAAGAAGAGCAGAGGATGTTGGAGTAGAGCAAGGACTTGCTGAATGTCAACTGCCAAGTAACAGAAATTCGAATCATTAGATGCGGATCGTCAATAATTGCTCTGAACAGAGATATCACCGCTTTTTGGATCTCAAGATTTGCAGGGCTAACCTCAGAGGAGCAAATGAGATGTAGCTATCTATGACTAGGCTGCGAGCTTGCGGATTCATATCGGGAGTTTCTATTGGAAAATGGAACAAGCCTGATTCAGAGATTATTTGACAGCCGGGAACATGGGAACCTCTATGAACCGAGGAAGAGGAGACCTGGATATCATCCGGAACCAAAAGTCAAGCCCGCCGACTCCATACCGTCACCACAATAAACCTAGGACGTAGTTTTGCATAAGAAAACTGTGTCCCGGCATCTCTTCTTAGCTTCGATGAAAGGCGACCAGCAGAGGACTTTCCTGCTAACCTGCCATGCTGATCCCAAACGTTTTGGGTAAATTCCGAAGCATTGAGGGAGGCGAGCTTCCACGAGTTGTTATTATAGACATCGACCTTCTTGCCTATCTTAGGACAATTTGTTAGATATATTCCCAGCCTTAACCTGCATAGAGCCAATAACTTGCATCACAACAACTAACTGCTGAAAAACTAATAATCAAGTGATCATAGATGATCACATAATCTAATTCAGTTCAATGTGCATGAAGACACTGTTTATGCAGTAAACTTTTTCGAGGCTTTTGGGCCTGAGCTCAAAGGAACCATGTTAGTCGAAGGACGATGCTTGGAGTTGAAAATTGGTTGAAGCCTAGCAGTCGAAGGTCAATACTCGAATGATGGTCGAAGCTCAGCAATTGAAAGTCGAAGGAAAATCTGTTGACCATGCGTGCCGAAAGATTCTTATTTGCCACTGTAGACCAACGGTCGAGGGAAAGGGAGTGCATGTTGGCTGTTCTTAAGCAAAATCTGTTGAGTGCACAAAACAGGGCGAATGTGCAAGCTGATAAACATCGTACAGGGTGGCTGTTCAATTTCAGTGATTGCGTTAATGTTAGACTTTACATAAACATCGTACATAAACACCCGTCGCTTTAAGAACATGGAATTTGTACGAAACAACCGTCAAAGTGGTTCTGACTACTGACCGACTCGCTTGACTTTGAGGGCAGTTAGAATATCGGATCGGCCATATGTCGAGTCCAGCATACAAGCTCGGCGAGTTCCATTCTAAAACCAATTTGCTGTAGATGGAGTAGTCCGACATATATACAAGGTCGGACTTTTTTATGCTTTTGATGTGGGACTTGGGCTTGCTCCATTTTGTAGTAACTTTTTTCGCACGTCCCTCAAACCCAAGCCCACGTACTGGCCTACCAAGTCGATACCCTTTTTTGGTTGAATCGGTCCACACACGGGCACTGGGTTGTACTGCAAACGGGTGAGGGATCCGATCATCGGTATTGGGCTACGTCGGGATCTGGTACCATGTCAGAATATCGAATTGGCTCATATGCTGAGCTCAGCATATAAGCCCAACATAGTCCACTCCTAAACTAATTAGCGGTAAAGGAAGTATTACACTTAGGCTTATACAAGGGCTTTGAGTGGACTAGAAGACAGAAGAGCAATGGTTACTGCGGATGATGTCCACAACAGGGCAAGGACAGGGAGGAACCTGCCGATGAGCCCGACCACAATGGCTGTTGGCGGCGTTGCCGTGGTTGCCCTGGTGGGTTACTTCATGTCCTACGGCAACAGGAAGAACAGATCTAGAGACGCTCCCAGGCTTAGGAACTCTGACTTCGATCTGCCAGCAGCCAGGAAGGTTCCCCCCCACCACCCCAAAAGAGGGACCGTTAAGGTTCGTGTCCGGTCTGTACTTTGTAAAAGCAACAAGTTTGGTTGTTGCAATGTAAAGGACAATTGTTCCAAAATTAGCAAGCTTTTTTACCCCTTTCCCTAACAGGGTTGCATTCGCGCAGATCCCGACTTCCTGCCTGAAAGTCTATCATCGTCCTCAAGAGGATTTACTGAAGTCGAAACAGAGAAGCACAAAGACCCTAAAAGCAGACAATACAATTAATAACGAATATAACATAGAAAAATTGGGTTCTAGTCTATCATCGTCCTCAAGAGGATTTACCGAAGTCGAAACAGAGAAGCACAAAGACCCTAAAAGCAGACAATACAATTAATAACGAATATAACATAGAAAAATTGGGTTCTTACCGCACGCCTTTGACGGTGTATAGGTTGCCTCTAGAGGTACATTGGCGAAGAAGAGAATATAGCTGTGACCAACAAAATCTCTTTCGTCCAAACACGACACCAACATGAAAATTTTGAGTTACACTGCAATAAGACACGTCGAGCAAAAGCAAAAAAGAAAGTGTAAGGCCTAGAAATTCTTGACAGCCGATCCCATACCCAACGATCAATCGATCTTCACTGAAGAGTAAATCAGCCTCGTGAACCAGAAGCACGCGTAGAACCCAATGGTGCCCGTCAGCACGAAGAACGCGTAGGAGACAATCCCCATGTAGCCGAAGTAGAGAACACCAGAGACGAACTTGGTGATCTCGAGCTTGGTGAAGAAGTAGAAGGTGGCGTAGAGGAAGAGGTAGAGGGCAGAGGAGCCGGATGTCAGGTACGATCTCCACCACCAGAGGTAGTCCTCACTGCACAACTGGAAGTAGCATAGCACAACGCTGATCTCTGCGCATGTCACGATGAGTATGACGAAGACCAGGAAGAGGAAGCCAAAGATGTAGTAGAACTGATTCAGCCATATGGAGGTTAGGATGAAGAAGAGCTCAATGAATACGGCTCCGAATGGGAGGATTCCGCCAATGAGGATCGAGAAGGCTGGATTCATGTACCAGGCCTGTTCAGGGATTTGCCTCGGAATCTTGTTCGTCTTGACGGGATTCTCTATAGCCGGCTTTCGAAATCCAACATAGCTGCCCACAAAAACTAGCGGCACAGAGATCCCAAACCACAGGAATACCAGAGCAAACATGGTACCAAAGGGAACTGCACCCGAAGATTTCTCCCCCCAGATCAAAGCATTCAAGACGAAGAAGATGCCGAAGACCACAGCAGGGAACACCAGTGCTGTCCGGAGGGCCATTTTCTTCCACTCGGTACCCTTGAACATCTTATACAGACGAGCAGACGCATATCCGGCGAATAGACCCATGAAGACCCATAGCAACAACATGGCCGTCATCAGTCCTCCACGGTTTGAAGGGGAGAGGAACCCAAGAAGGGCAAAGATCATGGTAACGAGGATCATTCCAAAGAACTGCACGCCAGTACCAGCATATATGCAAAGAAGATCAGAGTTGGTTGGCGGCCTGAAGACGTCACCATGTACCAGTTTCCATCCAGTCTCTTCCTGGGCTTCTTCCTGAGTCTCAAGCTCATTGTACTTGGAAATGTCACGGTAAAGGGTTCTCAGCATGATCATGGCCACCATCCCGGATAGAAACAGAACAATCATCAGAGAATTGACAATTGAGAACCAGTGAATCTGGTCATCGCTCATCAAGAGATAGGCATCCCACCTAGAGGCCCACTTCACGTCACTTACCTGCAAACAACACAATAACAGAATCATAAGAATGATACTTGACTAGCAACGGCAACAAGAGAAGAAACATCAAGTCCAGAGAGCCATAAAATAAAAATCATGGATCAGTGGTCTTACCTGGAAGTCAACGTCATAAGTGAAAATGATCTCCTTATTCTCCTCAACCTCCAACGGGGAGTTTGAGTTTGTCACCATCTGCTTTGCATGGGGGTCACAGGTGGTAAGACGTGTATTCTCATCATTCCACTTTCCCTCATACTGATGTTTAACACTGCAGTCATCAGATTTACAACAATTTAAAGGCAATCTTTCACCATATATCGAATAAAAAAAGAAAATGCCGAGGATGTTACTGCAAATCAAGGCAAAGGGACGAACCTGAATGGTTTCACCTCAAATCCTACTATTCTTGCCAAGTCACTCTCTTCATCACTGTGGTACTTAACAGTGAAAGAAAGATGGTTGTGGATGAAATACTTCTCCTCTTTACTCTACAGAAAAAGGAGAAGACTAGAGTGAACACTCTTCTCATGCTGCGAGAATTCAGAATCATATGTTCAGAACAGAACCATACCCCAGAATACTGGCCTTTAAGCCCAACGTGATACCCTAACTGATACACTGGAGTAGGATCCTGTTCAGATCTCCGCACGGGGACCACAAGGGGAAGGTTATCAAGTATCCTGTCATGAGCAAATGTTAAATTAGGAAGATATGAAGCCAGGAAAGAGGAACCACTTGGAAGTATGAAGCAGACAGATTCCCTCACATGTTCACCCGATATTCATCGGAAATCTTTTCTTTGAGTTCCTTCGCTTGCTTCGCATCAGGGATCAAATGGCATAGGATGTTACACATCTTGGGTTCACGCATTTTAAAACTGCAACATGACAACCAAAAGAAATTGGCAACCAGCTCGGAAGGGAAGAAATCTTGCAGAAAGGGGATACACATGGTAAAAGTAACCTCATAGGCAGAGTTTTCAATGCGGTCTCCACGAAGCACTTCCCCAAGATTCTCTGAAGTATCCACTATACTCTTCGGTGTGCAAAATGGGAGAGAATAATATGAATAAGGAAGCTGTGTCTTGATAGAGGTCAACTTGTTCACTTTTACCCTCAGAGGATCTCCCTGCTCTCAGTTAGATACACCGAAGGTCAGAACACAACATCCCATGTACATACAAGTATGATCACTATTTAAATTTGACACAAGTATACCGAGATCAAAGAAAGAGAGAGATCACACATTCAAAGATTCCAATTATTAACAGGACAACAGTTATTTTATATGAAAATGGAAGTCAGCAAATGACCCCATATGCTCGGACAGCAAAACATTCAGTCTCAGAAAGAACAAATGCAGGAGTAACAACATTCACAGCAACTAGCTTGTGGCAGAATTACAGCTTCAGAGAGATGTAAGAAATCACGCCAATTATAGCACAGCAACTAGTTCGTGGAAAACTAAACAAATTTCTAAAATTACAGAAATCACGGTCCACAATCAGAAGCTAATTCAAACCAGATCTCAGCTTTCCTGTCACTAAGGGTCTCCACAGAGTGGGTAATCTACCAACAAAAAAAGGGTTGTGATAGGAAACCCTCAATTCTTTCATGCGCTTGCGATCTTCTTCGGATAATTCGTCCAACCCAAGGATAGCTGTGGTCGGAAGTTGTAGCGTCCTCCTTAGCTACAAATCCAGCCAGAGATGACAAGCCAAACATCAAACTGAGGCAGATCATTCAATTCCCTCACTCTCCCCCTAACCCCCCATCCCCCCTTCTCCCCTTCACTTCAATCCCAAATAAGCTACCCACACGTCAAAAATCCACGTCGGCGGATCATGTTCAGGAATCAATCGCGAGAGGCGACGAAGTCGCCAGATCCGACAGGCAGAGAACACGCATAAAGGAAAAACAACCGGAATCGACTACAAAAAACACCAAATCGGACAAGTGGAGAGTAGATCGAAGAGAATGACGTAGAGGAATAAGGAGAAAGACCGTTCGGAAATCCTCGGGGGCGACGCCGGGGAGGTAGAAGGAGTGGGCGCATCGGAAGATGAAGAGGAGGAGGAGGAAGCGGGCCGCCGGGAGACGATCCATCGCCTTGTGGCGGGGGGAGGACAGATCTGTGTTTGTGCTGGTGGTTAAGACGCTGAGAGGAAGAAAGCTGCAGATGAAGGAAGGTACGACCCACAACCTGCTCTCCCCCCCCCCCCCCCCCCCCCCCCCCGACTTTATTATTGTTTTTAATTACTCGAAATCGATCTTAACGACACAAAGATGGAGGCAATGCAATGCAGCAGCCGTCCCAAAAACAAATACGGAATACGTTTTTTATTAGAGAATATTATCCCAAATTTTCAAGTTAATGTTTATTGTGTTGCTTATGAAAGGATCTGTCGGTACGAGTGATGTTTACAACCCAAAATATATATATTTTACAACGGCGAGTTTATTTCTAACTTAACATTAATTTTAAAATACTTCGTAAAACATGTTAAATAATTTTAAAATTCATTAAATAATATCATAAAATTAAAGTTAAAAAAATCAATTTTTACTTAAACTCTGATCTCCCTTTAACCTTAGATAAAAAATAACAAAGCTGTGTTTTGAAATCAAATTCGAATTTACTAACTTCGATTTATTTTAAATAATAAAAATTAAGATTTAGATTTTAAAATATTATTTAAATTAATGAATTTTAAATTTAGGCTTAGCGGCTAACATTAAATTAAAACAAAGCTCCCTACACCAAGTTAATCTGAAATAACAAGCACTGGACCGGAGGACCCAACCATTTCTTTAGAAGCTAATGTTAATCTGAAATAACAAACACTGGCGTAAACATTTATGTACAGTGGAAGAAGGGTTGGGCACCACCGCTGGAAGGAATTTTAAGTCGACTACTGAGGCTACCAAAAACAGCCTTCCAACAGTGAAAATAACCAGCACTAGTTTTGTGGAGTCCGACCACGAGAGCGAGCAAGCCACACGCACTAACCGCCCCCCCCCCCACATGGAGACACGATTCATTCAGGTTTTGTGTCCCCATTTTCTATCTCCGGAGCCTCAGAAGGTGGAGGGTGACCCTCTACCTTGGGATGCATCTCTGTATCCATTAAAATGGGAGGGTCCTCTGTCGAGGTCTTCAAAGGAGTGGAGTCCTCTACGGATGTGGAAGATGTGGCAGTTCTCTTGAATTGTACAAGAATCATGGTCATGTTGTCGCAACCCTCTCCGCCGGCAGTGGATGGGGCCAGACATCTATCAAGAACTCTTTCACAGACAACAGAGAGCTTGTTTTCCTGCACCTCGCTCGGATAAGTTTTGAAACCCGCTAAGCAGCAGCCATTGAATCAAACATTAAGTTTAAAGAAAATTTTGGGGTGATGATCAATTTACTTCTTTCAGCTGATTGTGTATGAAATCCACCAGCTGCTGGCTTGACATGCAATCCCTGGGACAAGCAGTGTAACATCATCGGGTCAGACACTTTTTCTTGGGAGTATAGAGATTGACAGTAGCAGGAAGATAACAGTCCTGCAACAGTATCTACAACTACTGACGAATTCGGTGTATATTCTACTTACAGCCACACTCTTACAAAAGCAATTTCAAAATGAAAGTTCATATTAGATAAGTGAAATAAGATTTCCCAACATGGAATTTGTTTTTTTATTAGGAAGAGAGACGTACCAGACTCCATCACAAGCTAGCACGATGAAATCATCATCCTCACAAAGTTCGACCTATGTGAAAACAAGTGAAGGACGAATGAATAATTCAAAGTCAGACAAACATACTGACAACCACTAATTAGAAAGGAGATGAATTAATCTGAAAAACAATGGCAGAACTTAAACCATGCCAAGTAACTCAAAGAAACAAATTATTATCACTGAAGCATAGATGGGCAGTGTTGTGGCGGACCACACAATAAGATAAAGACAAGTGAAAATTTATTGATGCGCTGTAATCATGCATACAATATTTATGTCTGGATTTGCAGTCACGATTTGCTTTTCTGCCGGTAGAAACTTATTCTGCTTGAATTCCATGTCACCTGATAAACCATCAGAGTAATCGGAAGCCATTAGGAATCACAAGCAGGGCATACTAAGAACACTAAGCTTCCTTTACTTATCAGATTTTAATGTCCTTAAGCATTAGCATGTGCATTCTGAGCTACCAACATATTAAGAAAGAAGCTAGAACTAATGAAAGCAGAAACACTACCAATGGCTCTAGTAAGATTTAAGCTGCCATTAACTCGTCCAGCATGAATGAAGCCACCAGCTTTAAGAATCCTCTCTCTTTCAGCATCCAAGTCAGGTTTATGGTCGCGTGAAAGATTGTAAGCCTTCCCAGAAACACATAGGGAGGTAAGAGTAAGTGCTCATGAAACCCAGAGAGCCGAAGACTTTATCACATGTGCGTACAAGCGTTAAAATATCAGTTTAATAAAAAAGAAAGTGATCTTTCGTTGTCAAGTAACAGAACTGCTATCTTCATTACTCATTGAAGATCAAGGGACTGAGATCTGTACAACATATCAAAACTAAACAGCATCTCTGTAAACTATCTTTTGTAAGAACACCCTTTACCTGGCCCTTTCTAGAAATGACACAACGAGAATCACCAGCATTTGCAACCACCAGCTGGTTATTTCTGACCACAGCAACGCAAGCCGTACACCCGGAAGTCGGCCCAGAGAAATCAGAATGAGGCCCCTTCCAGTGTAAGACAGAAGATGGGTTCAGCCAATGGTTGACATAAGTTATAATGGCTTTATAATCTGGAATTGTTTAAGATTTTAACAAGAGCAATGTCAAATACATGTCTTGTGACCTACATCCTCGAAAGCCCAGTCGTCAATTCGACCATTAGCATCAGAACCCCTTGGAGACCATATTAGCCCTTCTATCATACCAGAGAACTTGTTGATTTTGTCTCCAAGAACAGCCAACTCCCTCCACCCTCTTTGGCCAAGCATCATCTCATCCATTCTGCCAAAAATATTGACAAAACCTGAAACTTTCACGCTAGAAAGATGGTAGGCTAGGGAGATGACTCAAGGATGTACGAGTCCAAAGGAGAGACCTCACATAAAGGGTTTATAAGAATGATGGTAGAGTAGAACTAACAACCTGAAAAATGCTTTCTGTACTGAAGTTCCAGTGTCACCGGCCAAATATTCCTCAGTTTTCAATACTTGCAGATGCAAATATTTCGCACAGAATTTGGCAACAACCTTGCCTGCAAATCATTGTTCCACACATAATAAATATAGCATTAGTTATGATGATACAGAAGATTCAACAGAGCCAATTCGATGAAAGAAAACCATTTTCCCATAAATAGGCCAATTGAGGAGCAAGAGTTTTATGAATCCGTAACCATCATACTTGGGATCAGGACAGAAAGATGGAAAACAGCAGAAACACAAAAAGTATGCTGAGTTGAGGACACCATTACCTCCGTGGCCGTCATAAACACCAAAAAAAGAGGAAGAAGAGTCCAAGTCCGGATAAGCAGCATGCTAAGAAAACAAAGAAGAATGAAAGAGAGAGCAAATAAGGCATCACTTTGCAGTCAGGGAAAGGATAACCGGAGAAAACAGAAACACTCACTGCATCTTCCATCGTCGCCCGCCAGCCCTGCATCGACGACAAACCATATCTAAGCCGATCATTCTCCCCATCTTCGGAGAACTTCTCGGTCTTTGGAGTGCTTAAATATACTCCCATATCTGGCACACGAGATAGAGTCGAGTCATCCAACCAAAAACCTGTCGTGCGGGGGCAAAGTTTGATTCAAGAAACAAAGCATACTACATAAGGAAGTGAACCGAGAAGCAACAGTCGTCGTACATAGGGGTGCATATCCAAAACACTCCCGGCAATTGTCAAATTAAGAATAAGTTAATAACTGAAACGACAGTGATCTACAGCAAAAGAGAGCTGGAGGGTCTGCGGGGAATATCACACACATGTGGGGGGAGGGACTCGACTCCGAAATAAACAAATCCTAACGCCCCAGGAGTCGGGCAAAGAACAAACGGTAACCCCAATCATCGACATCATCCAGTCAGCGACAAGGTAAAAGGAGAAAAAGATGTAAACTTGAAGGTTCTTACAACCTCGGAAGAGAAGGGGTTTGGGCTGCAATCAGGGGTAAAAAGGCCACAGATGACTGTCGGGTAGTGAGGGTGGGAGGAGGAGGAGGAAGAAGGAGAGGGTTTTCTCTGGATTGATCCGATTGATGGCTGGCAGGCAGGCAGGGAAAAGAATTTCTTTTCTATTTTCTTTAAGCTTTTACTCCTCGTTGTTGCTACTACTGCTGTTGTTGTTAATTAAAAAAAAAAAAAAAACTTTGAAAAAATTTAGAGACAAATGCGGTGTAAAACGAGGAAAAAGGATAAAATGGATATTTGGGAAACTGTCGGCCGGTGACAGCGACCGTCCAAGTTAGCGAGAAAGAAAGCCTTTTAATATGTAACTAAATAATCAAAAAAAATTAAAATATTTTTTTTTAATAGAAAAAATATCTTTCCTTTATAACAATTTTTCAAAGCCACGACCTGATTTTTTTTACGGGATATTTCTAGGAATTGGGGGTGGGTAACGCAGTTGCTTTGTCCTCTCATTTACTAGGAAATTGCAACACATCCCCAAGAGAATTTCCTACGCGATTGGACCGGGAACGGTTAAATTGGGGTGCCCGATATTTTATCCACCGGGCGCTGCTTTTTTTCAGTTTTTATACTTTGGTCGATTGTGAAACCTTTTCGGAAACCTTTTTTGGACTGAACCATATTAGTTTTCTTCAATTGAACCAACTTATAATACAAATTTTCTAAACGGATAACTTACGTAATGAACTTTCGATTATTTCATTTAATACAAATTTTACTACTTCAGTCAACCGAGAAATGAATCACGGTCATGCAAACTTATATCGTAGTTAACCGAACTCGATTTTTTAAACAGCGACTTTTGATATATAAATAAATATATATACATTATTTATGTCATGAACATCATCCCACCAAACACAGAAAGTTTAGACCAACATTCCTCATTGAATTAAAAAACATTCACGCGGTAGTAGGTTTTAGATAGCTGATCTTCCCCAAGTTTCTGACTGCTCCTCCACTGACAGACAGCCTGAATTGAAATGTCCTTTCAATGATATTCCCCTACTGTAAAAGCTAAATTCCGTGGAAGGACATGCTCACCGATGCATTCTCGGGAGTAAATGCAGTTTTATCTTGATTGTGTTGTTGGCAGAGGCAAGTTATCTCCCTTCATCCGCCTCCTCCTGGTAAGTAAGAGCATCTCTTGACTTGCCTACCAGAGCATCTACAAAAATCTAAACCAGACCTTACTTATCCCAGAGGCTCACACTCTTATACCACTGGCCTTCAAAGTAGTCCACAGAACACATACTCAGGCGTCCGAAAACGCTGGACTCTTCTGGCTACTTAATCAACACACACCCACTAGCAGGCAGGAAGACAGACAGACAGACAGACAGACACATCGGCTTGGCTCAGACAATTGGATCCCAACAAAAAGTACGAGGCCAAACAGATGCGACGACATCCATTTCATTAATCACAGTGGTATAATAAAGCCAGCAGCCTCATCAAAGCTAGCTAGCTAATAGCCACAACAACAACATTTATTGAAACACAACAGCAAACCCACACTCAGATCGAGAGTCCTTCCTTCAGTCGGAGGAGACGCGGCCGATGACGGGGTACTTTGCCTCGAACTTCTTCTCCCAATCCTCGAGGACGCCCATCTCCTTCTCGGATAGGCCGTCGAGGTCAGGGGATACGTCGTCCTCGCTCTTGCTCATCTTGGCGAGGGCCCTGCTGGCGTCCTTGCCCGCGAACATGGAGTAGGCCCCCCCTGGGCCGTAGAAGGACTTGCCGGCGGTGACGTCGAAGACCCTGCCCTTGATCGCGACGTAGATGGGCTTGGATGGGTCGGTGCCGTTGTACTGGTAAAGCTCCTGCGCCGTCAACTCCATCCCTCCCAGCTACTCCCCAAATCCAAACACCCCCACCCCCCAACCGGCAGATTGAGACCACAACCAGTTTTGTCAAAAGAGAACCTACCCAAAATTATAGTTAATCAGATCCCCAATCCTCTATTGGGCAACTGGCCCACCTATTTTGGGCCTCCGATTTCGGTCCGGCCCAATCAATGGGCCCATATTGACACCCCGTGATTCACGCGAAAGTTACATTGCTTATTGTGAGCTTTATTACTATTTAAAGTTAGTTGCGTAGTACATTATATAGTTTTAAAATTCGTGAAGTTAGAAAATTCATTTTTACTATTCAAGGATAGTTGAAAATAAAAAACCCAAAATACGAACTTCGTTCTTTATTTTTATTATTTAAAAAAAGAAGAAGTTTGATACTCGTTTAAAATTAGTAAAATTAATGAAAAATACCATTTTTATTTTTATAATAAATACTTTTAGAAAAAAAAAACATAATTCAACATATCAATGTCAAAGAAAAATGAATCCGAGGAACCGAAGGTTTTCTCTATTACCAAGTAAAGGTTCTCAAAGTAATCACCACTACAGATTTTTAATCCAGCACAGTCACCGACAACTATCAAAAACTAGGAGCAACAAAGCCCATTGGCTTTAGCTCAAAACTCTGGTGCAGCGAACCAACATAACTATGGTACCACGAAGAAATACGGTCCACCTTCCTTGGTGGCTCGCCAAATCTACCAGGGCCATGGATGGTGTTAATGAAAAGGGATCCCGCCGCCAGAATATTCGACCTCCTGAAGGAAGAGGCAGGCAACAAAAATGTATCGTGTTAATCGGGGGCGACTCAAATCAGTTATGAAGCGTGATGTGCCCAGTTGTGGATAAATCCGTTTTAGCTCCCAATCATGTACCGGGTGGTAACAACTTCTCGAACCAGTAGAGAGAGAGATACAAATTCAGTCTAATTCAAGCAAACAAGTAATGAGCAAAGATAATGACCTGTGCAGGAGGTAAAGATGACACCCAATCCGAGGCATGAGTTGGGAGAAGGCCCAATGTGTTTAAACTGCAGAAGGGTTTGAAAACATGAATGAAATACCAAAAGAAGATAAGGTTATAGGTTTTGAATCCCCTATGACATGAGGTTATTTAGACATTCAGTGCATGTCAGAAGAGATAGGGGTGGGGAATGGTGAAAATACCTTCCAAACACCGAGTGCTAAGCCCCCTAAATTAAGGGCGATGAAGACTAGCTTTGGCGCAAGAAGATCAACTTTGCTATCCTTGTATGGCTCAAATACTGCAGAAAGAACAAAGAAAAAGAATTTAAGTCAACTATTATACAGAGAAGCCTTGGGTTCTGGAAAACATCCATCACAATTTTCAAGTGAGATTCCACGGAAGAGCTTCACGATGCTCATTGATCGATACCTTTACAATGGTGATATAATAGACTGATTAATTGCGTTGGAACAATGGGAGCTCTAATTTCTACATCAAAGCTCAAGTTAAGGGGACACAAGGACTCTTTTAATTCGATTAATTCCCCCCCATCCAAGCTTGAAAAACATAAAAATTTTTTGACCCATTAACTCCACCCAGAAGAGAAAGATAAGCTTTAAGGATGTCAGGATCAAGTACATGGATTATGAGAAAAACGGTTGAGCTGCATAGACATATTCCGTTTTAATGGAATGCAGTATCCTTCAGTATTGTAACACAGGCACAATAACAATTAACAAAAGATGAAAAAAAAAGCAAAAACCTAAAGGATTAAGAAGCCATACCCTTGCCAACACCCTGTAAGGCACTAATGGGCTGCCCAAGAGGGCGGAAAAAAAAGTGACGTTTACCAATACTGAACAGGATCGAACCGTGCTGCCACAGCCCATCCACATCATGAAGCCAGCATCATCATCAAGTTCTTGAAAGGCCGCTTGACGCCATCTCCCAGGCTTTCTACACCACAGCACAGAATAGCAGAAACAACCACTCAGAGATCGGCAGGGAAGGAAACACAGGACAGATTCGCAAAACGAACTTTCATTCACTGTTTCAATCCAAACTTCTACGGACTCTTCTCTTTCAACAAAGTTTTATTAATCCTTATCGGCACCAAAGATCATTATCTGTCAATGCACGACGGCTAATTCCTATAAATAGCAAGTCAAGCAGATCTCAATTACAAAAAAAAAGAGGATTAGAACAAAAGTAAGTCATTAAGCCTGCAACTTCAACCTGTAGGCTTTCCCAAGTTTGCCTCGGCATCCTCTCTTCTGACTGACTGACAGCAGGAATCATCCTCATGTTCAACAAACTCAACGTGTCCATCTCGGGTTTGTTTCGATGCGTTTCGATCGGAACGAAGGGAGTAACTACCTGATCGAGAGGGGAGGTCGCGGGTGAAAGCCAGGGGGATCTGGGAGGTCGCGGGGCGGTGGTCGAGTTGTCGGAGAAATCGACCGCCCCATCCTCCTCCCCATCCCCAACCCGAATTTTGATTTTTGTTTGACTCCCCCCCCCCCCCCCCCCCTTTCCCCCATTCTCCATCATTCGTAATTCCTCCTCCCCTTTCTACCTTCCTTCACTAAACCGATTTTGCCCCCAACTACTGAATATCCGGATCGTAAACACAGACGAAAACCAAAACCGGGTCTTCTCTTCACCCCTCACTTGACGCCCCAAGTGCCTCACGGGGAGGATATGACGTCAAGGACGGGACAAGACCCCATGGCCCGACCCCCACCTCGTACTTAAAAGGCCACCAGAGCCCAAGATCTCGTAGGTTTTCTTCTTCTCATCAAATTTCGGCCCATTACCAACAAATCATCCCTTTTCATAGTCCGTTGAATGTGAATATATTCCGGAATCCATTCAATTAAGACGTATAAACGTTAACAAAACACCAGCTCCGTATGGAAATGAATCCTCACTTCTAAACAGACAATCTCACCCCACTTCAACAAGCCCTTGAGACAAAAATCTCCGTAGGATAAAAAGACTTTCCCATATTTGAGTGTAACGATATCGGGTCAACAGCCCATCCCCTGTACTTTGCCGCACTGAGTCCCTCCTGCGCCTAGCTCTGGTCCCACACCAGCATCGAGAGATCGTGAACTATTTGTGGACACGGCGATTCCCCAGGCCTTTGCAGCGGCTCTAGACGCTGTTCTGGTCTGCGAGCATCGCCATAGAACCTCGTGTCCGCTACTTGGGACCGGAAACCACTTGCACATTCGAGCCGGCGACGATTTCCACCCCCGCTCATCTCTCACACCATTTCGGAGACACATGGAAGACACTTCCCGCCATCCATATCTTCCACCGACGTAGAGGCACATATCCCAACTTCCTGTATTGTTCAAGAAAAAAGGACCTCCGAAGAAAGATAATAGCGAACGCTTCGATGATCTACTGCCACTTGACCTGTTCCTGATTGTACCGTAATCCTGTTACCTTTCCTTGCGATGCATGTAGTCGATTTGAAGAATCGATCTGAAGGCCTCGGATCATCAGGCCGTCTTGGTCGTATAGTCCCTCCTGGTCCTGCCCTGCGGATAAGAATGTAGCATATCGAAATAGGGACAACTAAGCAGATGAACTGTCACAAAAATACAGACATTTAAAGACTCAATCAACGCCCAAAAAAAAAACCCCCCCCACTTCCCTCACCCCCCAAACAATAAAAAAAAAGACACCATTGTGCTTGATGCAATCCACAAGCGCAGTAACTTCATGCATTCCTTCCTCTCACTTCTTCGTCGACTGAATACTCCTCACACTACAATAAGAACTAATAAGCCTAGAGAACTACCAACTCAATCAAGAGAACGGGACTAACCCAAAGAGCACGAAGAATGATGTAAGCCGCACCAAGTCATTTACCTGGTACATGGAACCATCCAGTCAATCGAACTCAATTTATAATGCAAAGCTTTTTGTCTTCGACCACATCTATCACAAGAATCTGTAGGCTCGGCTTCGTTTTCATCAGGTTCTCATCATATAGTTGCACTCGCCCAACTTGCACGGAGTCCGTTAGCCTCGAATGGGCCCCCCATTTCCATCCCCCTTACCTCACTCTCCCATACTAGCAGTGATCTGCTTGGAACGATCCTCGTACATCGCCCAGATTCTCACGCAAAGTTTGGACTCTGCACTCGCATTCATTAACATTAAGAAATGAAGTCAGGCTCAGTGCTGTCCTGTTATATATATATAAAAGGACTGAGGCTTATACAGCATAGATCGTCCATGGGGGGATTTCGTCAAGGAAAAAGATTAACTAGCCTTTGGTCTTGACAGGTTGTCAAACCACAAGAAAAAAAGGAAGGTCCCTGACAGGCAAGACCATAAACGTTTGATCTGTTAGAGGTTTGCAAGTGGCAGCTTATTCAAAAAGCTTCTCACAACGCTCTCTTTGGCTACCTCTCCGGCGACAGGGCAGTAGCACATTCGTAAGTGACGAAGACTTAGCAAACCCTAATCAACCAAACAGTTTTAATAGATTATATTCAGCGGCCATCTCAGAAATGAATTTCAAATGAAGCAGTCAACCTTGGTGGAAAACCATAAAGAAGACCCATGTTGGATGACAGGTTGCCACAAGTCTGTTACAATTACATTACAAAAAACCGTCCCCCGTCGGGAAAACAATTCTCTATATTAGGAGGCCCCCCTTTGCCCCTTAATTACACCTACCTCCGAAGTGCGGAACGAGCCTGCATCACAACTAACAACGCATTTACACTAACCATGATTACTACATCCCGGCCTGTAATAACTGTCATGAGCCCCCTTATATGCGTGCTCAACCGTCCCTTGCAAAACATTTGGCAACCAAATATGAGCAAGTTTTATACACTGTCCCTATCTCCCCCCCACTACAGTCACCACGAGTACACAGAGTATCTTGAACAGATACAGACCAACATTAATAAAATCTTATATCTGAAAACTAATTGCTCCCTCTCGATCTCCAGCATAGCTCAATCTTACTATGCTTTCCCTGCATAGTAATCAAATTGTATAAAACCACTGAACCGTCTTTCCTCTCACCCCTGTCAGCGAATCCATTGGTACTCCGATTTCTATTGCCCCGAAAGATGAATCGGCCCAAGAAAAGTCGCATTGCTCATCAATTTCATCCAGCCGGTCTCCGCGCTTAGACAAACGTAGCCCCCTACATTGAGCTACCACACTGCATAGGCTGCAGGACATTTTCTAAAAAAAAACAAAACACACTGCTGGTAAAAGACTCACTATAGATATCAGTGACCACCTAATTCAGAAGAACCAGTTCGGCCCTTGACGAAATTGCTATGGAAGCAAACATTGACTATTTCCCCTCATGTAAAGAGATGGACAGCGCTTTTTTTAAGAGGAAAGGGATTCCCACAAAAAACTACCTTTCTAGACGGACTCAAATCCCCGCTGGCCCACCAGAAGTAAAACAGCGGTTTTACTTGGTAATCCATTAGGGCTCTATAGCCACGACTCACTGAGCTAATAACACTGTTGAGGATTGCAGCAAAGGAGTTCAGATTGGGACTGAATAACCTCTGGGGACACTTGCATACCTTACAGTCATCCTTTCCACACTTGCGTCCATTGTTTCCCACTCAGCGAAGCCGTTGCAGCTCCTTGGTAGGTTGCGTTACAATGGCCACGGTTGTATCTCAGATTTCCACAAAATCAGTGATCGAACACCTGCCTAGAGATTATAATCATCAGAACTTTCAGAAAGACTCTTTGGACATCCTCCACAGTACAACAGCGGAAACGCCCTGGAATAATCAAAAACTGGCTCCAATAAGCACCCCGCCGAAAAGCTTGCTCACACCTCAAAAACTCTTCGTATATGCGTCCCAAATGCAAATCATATATCCTCTAAAATACACTTTCAAAACGAATTCCAGCCAGACAAGCGCCTATAATCTTTTAAGAAACAGATATTTCTGTTGGGCTAGAACAGTCTCTTCCACAATCCCATGGTTCCACACAATTCATCCTAGGGGAGAGGGTGGTCGGATTGTGGGGCCTCATAACTTACAGCTATCAGAGAATACACCTACAACGAGCAACTTGACCTGATATTCATCCCCAAAAAGCCTTCGTAGCAAAGCAGCACTTTGATCGCCTCGCTCGCTCGCGAAGCACCCGATGGTCCACCGCCCGTATCAGGTCATCATAGTATGAGGACTATTCTTTTTGGAACCGCGCAGGCCTCTAAGGCGCCATTGAGATGGCCTTCGGTCCCCCGCACAGCCCGTTATCCGGCCGAGCCATCCTCGACGGCATAACATTGTCGGAATCGAGGCGCACAGAGGCTGAACCCGATTTAGGCAACTTTTATGGCAGTGTGAAATTGACCCCCAGCGGGCGTCAGGCGGCGGTTGAAACTCCGTCAGCTCAGCCGTTCGAGGCGGTGAAATCCTATTAAGACAGCCAGAACCCACCTTTGGAAACCTACAAGACCCAAGGAGAAGGACTTCACCTTTCTTTTCGGTTCATGTCTCATGCGGCGGCTACGCCAACCCGGCGCGGCGCTGGGCGGGGGGCGTCTGCAGAACCAGAAACGTCGAGGCAAATGAGGTAAATGGGACCAGGAAGTCTTGAGATGACGCGAGGGCAGAGAAGAGCTGGGGCGATCGCGATGCACAAACTTGGCAGGAGGAAGAAGGAAGGAGAGTAAAGCGGTGGCACACCAAATAGGAGCCCACAACAATCGAGGACATAGCAGCCCCGGGCTGCCGTGGCGCCCGGTCGATGGTTGAGTCATCGTCGATGGGGAAGGGATTGGGATTTTATCCAGACCACGGAAGGATTGGCGAGAGACGGAGAGAGGGAAGGAAAGGGGAATTGGTGGATAGAGAGGGAAAGTAGGTAAGAGTGGAACCGGTGGGGTTTTGAAGGAGAAATGGCTTGACGTTCGGTCTGTTCTTGGTTACTTCCAGTTCTTGTCCTAAAAGCATGCGTTAT